>CM061230.1:89389900-89939900 GCA_030844895.1 Ambrosia x helenae | reverse complement strand
TCCCTTCAGACCGGTCCCCCAAGAGCTAGAAGTCCAAACGTTGTTCAATTGAGCTAAAAGTTATCCAGATGTGCAAGTCGAAGACTCGGGTTTTGTCGTTGAAGACAGAGGTGGCGGTATAGGGTCCGATTAGGTAATGTCGTTGAATACGGGTTTTGTTCAGATCTCCCTCGTGACTCTCTCTTTCTTATTTTTTTCATTTTTTCTGTTTGTTTGGGTGGTGGTTTCCGGTGAAGGTGGTTGTAACACCCCAACCGATGGCGGAAACATCGGGGTGCCACGTATTGATGATTGTTCAGTAGCTCGTGGTAAATAATAAATTCCATTAAATGATTTAATTGAATTACATACAATTGTTCTAGAATTTGTACATCAAATTGAATAAAACTATACACATATCTTCAAGCATCAAGTCAAATCTTCAAGCAAATAGAACCTGAAACATGTTAAGTTGAAAAGGTTTTTGGGTCAACAAAAGTTGGTGAGAATTACATAGGTTTTTGATAATTGAATAAAAAAATGTTGTGCAATTCATGTGTCATGTCAATCTAGTCCATATGTGAGAACATACTAGAAATAAATCGAGTGCATAACCAACCCTGATGACTGTTATAATATGATACATACCATACGCTCATGGTCCAATTGAATATGTTATACGATAACAAACACCCACGCTACCTTTGTAGGAGGCACGTATCCGGGTGGGATTGTCAGTCCAATAGATCTATCAATGTATACCGCCGGCTTGTACGGAGTTAATGATTATGCTAGAATGGTGCTTACTCTAATCATGCTCAAGACATAATGCAACATAGAAAACACATAGACACATTGATGATTGAATTGCAATGATGATGTTATAACATGTTTCACCCCAAAAATGGTGATAAATAAAAGGGGCTATGTAAAACTCACCTTGGTAAAATGTTATATCTGTTGAAAATAGTGTGTTGCCCAAATGTATCAAGTATCACCCTATAATGAGGTAATAAATATGTCTAAGTCTATCAAGTCTACAAATGTATAAGTTTCTAGGGCTTCGAATTGGGGATAAATGCTTGTTTGATTATTATTAAAAATATTCGATAATTGAGAGAAATTTAGTAAATAAATAACCAAAAATCTTTTTATGAAATTTAAATTTAAGATGGTCACAATAATATGATTAAAGTATAAAAATAATTTTTATAAAATTATTTTCTTTAAAATAGATTATTAAATCTATTTATTACAAATTGTCAACTTTAACTTTAATAATTTAAAAATACTAAAATTAAGGAATTATCAGCTTAAAAATTATATCTATGTTCTAAATGATCAGAAATAATTTGTATAAAATTTTGGTGCAAAAATATTAAAATTTGGATTTATTATGATTTAATTATGATTAAAACTAACAAAAATTGATTAAAAATATTAAATCAATGATTTTTCTGAAATAACAATCATTTCTGAAAAGCTTAATGTTATAAAAACTTAGGTTAATTTTTGTGGAAATTAATAAGATCGTTTTGATATTTTTATAGATTTTTTATAAATAAAATAGAATAAACTTGATTTAATTATTATAAATATTAAATAAATAAGTTTCAGAAAACTAAAAATTGTAAGTTGAACTTTTACATGAGATTAATATAAGGTAATTTTTGTAGAATTTTTAAGAGTGTTTTAGTATTTAAAAATGAATTTATGAATTATAAGTAATATATATATATAGATTTGGTAAAACACAAAAAAAAAGAACAAAGGCTTGTGGCAGCCGGGTTTTGAACCCGCGTGGGCTGGGTGTAGTGCACCAGACACAACCATCTGGTCCAAGCCAGTGGTTGTGTTTGGGTGTCGTTAGTTTAAAATAAATATGGACAGAAAGGCTTGTTCTTCCCCAAAATCATCTTCGAAACCCTAGTTTTTCAATTGGCCAATCTACACAACATCAATCAAATTAATCTTAGGGCTTATGTTGTGTAGATGCCGATAACCAAAACCCACAATTAGAATTGTACTTACAAACACGTTTGGCGTTGGATTGATTCGGTCAAAACGCGTAGTCAAACTCGAGTATAATTTCAAGATCAGAGGGCTTTTTGTGAAGAATTAGAGACTAAGAAAGAGAGAATGGCGAGTGTAGCAGGGTTGAGGGTGGTCAATTTATAGTTACATTGATCGAATCCTTGAATTTGGTATGTTTGACTTCGGTATTAAAAGTGACGCGTCTCCGAGCCAAATTTGGTATGAATTAGTTAGTAATTGGACGTGTATTGAGGGTTGATAGGCCGGTAATCAAGTAACCTTCTTAAACTGAATCAATCACGCGTCAATTATGATGATTTGGTTGGGTCAAAGGCTTGGTCAACAACAGCTTTGCTGTTCGTCGAGCAGGAAAACAAACAGAGGTAGTTTTATTTGCATATTTAAATAAAATGATCTGGATCCTAACAATATACGTTTGTAGCTTAGATGGTTGGGGCGTGGGGGTTGTGTCTGGAAGATCCCGGTTCGAAACCCAGCATAGGCAGTTCTTTTTTTTTTTTTTTCTTAAACGCATTAAAGGGGAGAGCAGTTGGGCCTGCCATGCTGTGGGCCGGATTTGATGGGCTCAAGAGGGTGTTGGGTTGGGTAGTTGTATAAAGAGGGATATTGGGTTTTGGTTTAGGGTGTTAGAGTTGTTAAAACTAAATTTATTTATTTATTTTTTTTAACTTATAAAATCTGAAAATTATTTTTAATATTATTATTATACTTTTATATATTATATATATATATATACATATAATATAAGTTGTGTGGTCGGAAAATAAAACTTAGACACTTTTTGAATGATAAAATAATAATAATATACATGTTATTTGAAAATTTTCGCGATGTTACAGTGGTGGTTTCCGGTGAGAGAGAAGGGGGGGTCTGTTACATAAGGAAGGGGGATTTATAAGTTAAAGGTTTATTGTCAAAAATGTCCCCATAAGTTTTGTTTTTTATATTTTTGCCACATATAAGTTTAGGTTTTTACATTTTGGCCACGAACACTAACCAGGTTAGACCTCAGTTAGTTTGGGAGTGATAAAAACAAACAAGTTGAAAGTTTGGAGTGCTAATGGCCAAAGTGATAGTTGGGAGTATTATCCGCCAACAGGCGATAGTTGGGAGTATTAAAATCCATTTTCCCTTTAAAAAAATATATATTAACATATAAAAAAGGTATGTTCATTCAAGATCATAAAGACTAGGGTAGATGGTAAAAAAAAGTCAGCAAGGACTGTACCACCCATCATCACTAAGGGGGTGTTTGTTTTTTTTTCTGTAACACCCCAACCGATGGCGGAATCATCGAGGTGTCACGTAGTGACGATTGTTCAAAAGCACATGATACTAAAATGTTAATATATTATTGAATAATTTAAATTGTCTTACATGGATGAAATGGGAAAAATACATAAGTCTGAACAAAACATGAAATTTGAAATAAATTATTAAAAGCAAGCACTAAAATCCAATGTTATGGAACTAAGATCAAACTGCACCTGAAACATGTACAAAATAAGTTTTGTCAACATATGAAATGTTGGTGAGCATTCCTAGTTTTAATACATATAGTAAGTTGGAAAAATGTTATACAATTTGTAACAACCGGCAAAATTAAGGTAATTCCGTACTAATTAATTAAACGCGATTAACGTAATTAACCGTAATTATGTGCTGAATATTTAATTGAGGCCTTAGAAAGATAGGAATTCCCAAATAATGCATAGGAATGCATGAGTTTAATAGCAAAGCATGATAGGATCGTGCGCAGGCAAAACTATCCGGTATGGACACTGGCGATTACCCGGTAAAAACTTAAATAAGCGAAACGAACACCGGACACCCGGAATATAAAATAAATAATATTTTCACAAAATATTATGAGTTTTGGAAACCCAAAGCCATACGTAAAAGCTTATTGCACAAATCTCCCGGTAACGAATAAAGTGCGCGTACCGCACCCGATACGCGCGTAACACGTAAATTCACCCGACAAAAGCCGAAATAAATTATCAGTAATTTAACTGGACATAATTTTATGAATATTAACGGTATTTTAATATTTGGGGTAAACGCGACGAAAATTCGAGAAATACCCGGGCGGTACCCGAAAGAAACTAACTTAACAAGTAATAGGGTATTATTTAGCAAAGTGGACCCCACCTAGACACCCCTTGGGGCCGGCCATGGCCCACCCAAGTGGAAGGTTACTTGTGTTAACTAAAGGTTAATCATTTGAAGGATAATAATCATGACCTTGCATGTAAAAGCATTGGGCAATAATATTCACCAAATCCCTTCCTTTCTCTCTCTAAATTTTCGGCCAACACCCCTTAATATTATTAAGATCATCTCCAAATCTTACATAATCCTTTCAAATCCTCCATAATCTTGCACTAAGATACCCACCCAATCCAAGCAAGATTTGATAATCCTTGGAAGATTTGAGAAGATCATATAATCACTTGAGAAGCATTGGAGAAAAATCACAAAAATTTCCTTCCTTTTTCTCCTTGTGGCCGTGGATTTCCACCACCCCACCAACACCCTTCATTCAATTTTTACTACTTCAAATTACCTCTAGTTCATCATCATTCAAACCCCTTCTTGTGTGTTTAAGAGCTTGGAGCATAACCCACTTGGAAGAACACACTAAACCACTCCCAAAATCCAAGACTTTGTCTTCCCTAGCCTTGAGCTAGTTGTAAGTCTTGCATTGTTTTATTATTTGAAATAATCATATTTTGTGCTATGAAAGCAAGTTGTACAATGTGGGTAATAAAAATGAGTTCTAAAGAAGTAATGGGTTTTTATTGAAAATGATGATGAAAGAATAATAATATGATGAAATCTTAGATTATTATTAATAAAAGTAGTATTTTGAAGAAAGTGTAATAATAAGAACATACTTGTATGTTGAAAGATGAGAAAAGCTATATTTTGGAAAGTAACTTGAATATGATGAAAAGTGGTTTTAATCATCTTAGGATGATATAATAAAGTCATAAAGGTATTAAAATGGGTTAGAAAGCCATAGATGGAAAAGTTAGTTCTTCAAAGTCCACTCACTTAGATGAGTGAAAGTTGGATGTTTTGGATAAAGATATGAAATAAACATGTTAATGATATCTAGAATGGATTAGAAGAGCATTAAAAGTAAAAAGAAGTAAAAACAACCAAACATGATGAAATTGGTTCTTCAAAGTCCACTAAAGTGGAACAAAAATATTAACCTTGAAAGATTTAGTGAAAAATGCTACAAGTGTAAGTTAAAGGATTAATATGACAACATTGGAAGCCAATGGACTAAAATAAATATTTTAGAAAACTATTGGACCAAAAACACAATGATGGAAATATCGGTGTCAAAAAGTGTAAGTAATGATTTACAAGGTTGATTTGGTAAATAATAGTAGCCTATTTGGGTATTTAAGTAAAAAGTATATTTTTATAAAATGGACGTTTTATAAAAATAAATGGAGTAACGCGAGTATTTTATAAAGTAAGATTGTATAAAATAAATACTTGGGAAGACTTGTACAAAAATAAGATACTTTTATATAAATGGGAATATAAAAGTATCGGAAACATTTTTGGTAACAAGTTGGACGAGTCGGACTAAAACGTACATGATATATTTTTCCGAGAAATAAACGTTCGGAATCGGAAGTTGGAACAATACTTCCATAGGAACGCGCAACGGGAATAAATATGAAAAACGCTAACTAACGAACTTAGTTACACGAACCAACGTAAACGGACTTATTACGTCGAGATAAAAATATACATATATATTTTACGGAAATAAAATATATATAACAAGGGTGAAACGTGCGTAACACTTTCCTAAGTGTAGTAACAATATTCGTGGGAAAGGAGAAACATAACGTAACAAACTAAAAACGCTAAACGACACATGAACTTAACAAGTAGTATCCACGCGACGATATATGTACATATACTCGTTTCCGACGAAATTCTAGTATATCTATTTAAATGGGAAAATAGATATACGAGAAGGAAAACCGAGACGAGTAGATGAGATATATCTACGAACGCGTGAATACCGACAAAGATCCTAGTACATTTATTTAAATGGGAAAATAAATGTACGGTGTGGTAAGTCTAGTCGGGCGTTAAGATTATGTTACCAAACGACAAAGACTTAGCATATTTATTTAAATGGGAAAATAAATATGTGGCAAGTAAGTCGGGTCGGTTAATAAGAAAACACTTTATATTGAGCGAAAAGATCCTAAGTATAATTATTTGAATGGGAAAATAATTATACGTTGGGTGGAGTCGTGTCGAGTATAATGTTGTACAAGTCATAAAGAATATTTATAAGAATAATATATGACTTGTAAGGAAAGGGTAATCCATCGCCATTGAACCTAGGATACGAAACTATTAAACGGGAATTGGGATAAAGACGTGGTCGGGAAGTTGGGTGTACAACTTGCCAAGGCACATACACCATAGGTGTAAGTGACTTATACGCCTAGAACCTTTGTAGGTACGGGATCACAAACTTTACTATTTTCTTTGAGCCGAGCACAGTTACAGGTGAGTCTCACGGCCCCATTTCTAAACTATTTAACGTTTTTACGGGGGAAAGATATGTTGGGATTGTATGACGGGTTGGATACTTGAGTAAAGATCGCCACTCGGGGTTGAGACCTCCCCACTATAATCATTTATTCAGGAATGAGAAACCAAAGGGATATTTGGATAGTACTATTGGTGCCTGACAAGGCCCACCCCTAATCGATAGCGTCGATTATGCATCGGCGTATGCCTGGGGTGCACTTATTCTGAAATAAAGTCGAAGGAATACCGAGTAACGACTTTGGGCGGGGGCATTATTAATTGTCTTGGTTTGGTTATAGGCTCAAGTAAATTGTAGGACTTTGCAACTCCTATGAATGTCATAACAAGGATATTCCCACTTTATAAAGACTTATTAAATTAAAACCTGTGAACTCACCAATATTTATATATTGACGATTTTCAAACATATCTTTCAGGTAATTGATTGATGGAAGTTAGCATGGCGAGCAGGGTCGGGGATGTCTCCAAATCGGGCGTTGGAAATGTCGTGACGGGGTCTTATCTCTTTATTCCATGGACTTAGGGATAAAGGGAGAAGCCTCTTTATCAATTTCGAAAACAATTTATAATTATGTATGAATAATTTGACATGATTATTAGCATTGAATAAATGCCCGTTTTCTAATTAATATTGTGCTTTGCATTAATCTTGGCTTAATACTTTTGAACCGTCGCGCCACGTGTTTCCGCCTTAGACGTGGTGTGACAGAAAGTGGTATCAGAGCCAAGGTTATAGCGAATTAGCATTTTAAAAATCTAAACTATAACCGGATTTGGTTCAAAATCTTTCAAAGTAAATGCGAAACGCAATAAAATAAATTTTTCCAACGACCATTTGGGTATATGGAGATTCCGACCAAGCTAGCCATGGTAAGTATACGTATTATTTTTGTTAGAAGGTTAGGAAGAGTACCTTAGATATGTGCCTTAACTACCTAACGAATAATACTTAAATATTAGTACGGTTCTTTTGCCAGGATGTCGAACGCAGGGAGCGTAGCACCGAGCTACGACAGTAGCCTCCAGATCATCCCAGCACCGCCAGCAGAGCCGATCGAGGTGGTGATACTCGATCCCGAGGATGATGAGATGGATGTTGATGTCGCCATGGAGGGCGCCGACGGAGATAGCTCCGACGAGACGGACCCGAGCGAGGACCCAGCGTGGGCCCCCGCAGGAGACGACATGGCCGCCGTGGCCGACCTACCGATGGCCGAGGCTGACTTGCCTCTAGTGCCATTCCAGGCAGCACCACTACCAGCACTACCTATCCGAGCCGTCAGGGACTTCCCTGTAGGTTGCGCAGGTCCTTCGAGACCTATCCCTACACAGTCGGAGACTGTCGAGTCTCCATACGACCGACGCGCACCAGTCGACCGTGAGCCTTTACCCACCCCACCTATCCCCGTTCCCTCTGGCATGAGGCTCGTGCCTGTCTGCCGAGGACACAACGGGTGGATATCCGATGACTCTGACGATGAGTCAACTGCGTCGGTGGAGCACATTGCTGTGCCTATCCCACCAGCAGGCCAGGAGGAGCACGTCGCTCCGATGATAGGGCATGCTACCGCCACCCCAGCCACCTTACCTACCATGCCCGAGCCCATACCACAGGATGGGCCAGCTTCTACTGGGCACATCCTTGAGGGCAGCTCAGCCCGCAGTTCTGAGTTGCACCGAGCAGGACTGGCAGCTCACGCCACTGCTAGCCCTCCCACCCCTACCACTGTGATATCTGCTCCAGAGTGGGTCGCTGTCACCCAGCCTCTCATGGTCCCACTCGCCGAGCTTATAGTCCCCTCACCCATATCCATGACACTACCCATCACCACTTTTCCCACACTACCACCCCTACCTGAGATGCTCCCTACACCACCACCTGCACCATTCACTATGGATGCAGGAGCCCCATTTCTGATACCCCCATTTGCACCGTATACTCTAGGTGCGGGAGACCCATACCAGGTACCACCCTACTGCTTCACTGGATTACCGGGCTTTGCCCCACCCTTCACACCACTACCCATACCCGATATCGTCGGCCCGTCTCAGCCGACGTACACTGACATCCCCGGGCCGTCGCAGCCCCACGGGATGGCCCCACTGTCAGGACCCGCATGGTCCACGGTGATCTCACTGGAGAGAGATTTCCAGACCCTCACCGACACGGTGCAGCGCACCGTGAGTCAGATGGAGCAGCAGGCCCAGCTCATGTGGGCCAGGATCATTGATGCCAGGGATGCACTGGCACATTATGCTGAGGAGCTGCTGAGCATGGATGCTCATTGTGGCCTTACGGGCGACGCACACTTTGCGCATCGCCAATTCTTGTACGATCGCATTATGGCGATCAGTATGACCATTAGCATGTGCGCACCCCAGTACCAGTACCAGCACCCGCCGCCGCCACCGCCACAGTAGCGATACATCAGGGACGCTTGGGAGATCACTCGCGGACATAGTAGTAGTAGTAGTAGTATGATAGCACAGCATGGGTTATAGCACCCATCTGCATTTTTGCCTAGCCGAGCGGGATTGTGCCGGCATATGACATTATATTTCTAGTGTATTTCAAAGAGCAATGTATGAGGAATGTATCCTCGGTTTTTGTTATTATGAACAAATCATTGTACTTGGTATTGAAATTAATGAAAATTTTGTTATGGTAAAATATGTGTTGTGATTGTCTACGATTATTATTACTTGTTCTGTTTATATTGTGATTGTGTGATGTTGTATGGTGATTATTGTGTTCATATGTTGTGTGGTTGTTTATACTATATATGTGATGATATTGTATGAATGATTGTCGGAAATTAACCTTTGATATTGGTTATTGAAGAAACATGGCACCAGCCACAAGAAGCAACAGTGGAAATGAAAGACTGCCCACGACACCCGAGGAGCTTGAAACCCTAGTTTCGGGACGTATCGCTCAAGCTCTCGCAGAACACAATGCCACGCGCACCGAAAGGTCGCGAGACCGAACCGGGAGCGACAGACGCGAAACCTCCCCTACTGGTAAGAAGACGTCGGGTATATGCAGCAGGAGTCTTCGTGAAACTCCTACCTTATATTTAACATTGCTTTATTATTGCAGAAACGGCCTCACGAGAACGTGGCTGCACGTTTAAAGCTTTCCTGGACTGCAAACCACTGAATTTCAGCGGCACTGAAGGTTCTGTCGGACTAGTCAAATGGTTCGAGAAGACCGAAGCTGTGATCCGTATTAGCAGCTGTACCCCACGACAGGCTGTCATGTATGCCACCAACCTGTTTCTGGACCAAGTTCTGACCTGGTGGAACAACCAAGTGCAGACACTGGGAGATGATGCTGCTTACTCCTTATCATGGTTGGAGTTGAAAGAACTAATGATCGCCGAGTACTGCCCGGCAAGTGAAGTGCAGAAGCTAGAGACTGAGTTCTGGAACCTCACCATGGTTGGACCGGACGTAGCTGGATACACGTCCAGATTCCATGACCTCTCCCGGTTAGTGCCTCGCCTGGTCACCCCGGAAAGCAAGAAGGTGGAAAGATACCTCTTCGGACTGGCACCACAGATACGCGGCATGGTCACTGCTTCCAAGCCTACAACCATGCGCGAAGCTATCGACCTCGCCTTAAGCCTCACTGAAGACGCCATCCGAATGGGCACTCTAATCCGGAAAGTGTCAGGGTTGAAACTTACTGAGTCCAGCAGTGTTGAGGGTAAGAATCTGGGTACAAGTTCAGCCGTTGGGTCAAGTGAACAGGGAAATAGGCCAAGGTTTGGGAAGCGTAAGCGCGACGAAAGGAAAAAGGATGGATCATCAGGTTCAGGGAAGAAAGGAAAAGGGTATGTAGCCACTGGACGTGGAAATAATGGGAAGCAAGGTTATCAGGGCAAGAACGAAGTAATCTGCGGTAAGTGCCGTCGTTCGGGGCACAAGACTGAAGACTGCAGATCAGGAGCGCCAAAGAACAGTGGAGCGAGGCCCTGTTTCTCATGTGGATCGCTCGATCATTGGAAGAGGGACTGCCCCAAACTTAACAACCAAGCCCGTGGGCGAGCGTTCGTGATTGGTGCCGGTGACGCACGACAAGACCCTAATGTGGTCACTGGTACGTTCCCTCTAAATGGTCATTATGCTTCAGTATTGTTTGATACTGGCGCTGATTTTAGCTTCGTATCTGTCGAATTTAAAAGATTACTTGGTTTAAAGACTAGTAAGCTAGACACACCATACTCTATCGAACTAGCTAACGGTAAAACTATAGAAACTCGAGAGGTAGCAAAGGATTGTAAGTTGGATCTCTGTGGTCATGAGTTTGACATTGAGCTATTGCCAGTCGTACTGGGTAGCTTTGACATAGTCGTTGGCATGGATTGGCTATCCGCACACCGCGCCATCGTCGTGTGCAATGACAAAGTAATTCAAGTTCCCCTCGCGAGCGGTGAAACCCTATCGATCCAAGGGGAAAGGCGTGGAACGCCATTGAGAATTATTACCAGCATGGAAGCCAGGAAGTGCCTAAGGAAAGGTCTCGTCGCATTCTTGGCGCATGTGGTGGACAAGAAGGCCGACGAGCGAAAGCTAGAAGACATTCCGATAGCCAGAGACTTTCCAGATGTGTTCCCAGAAGATTTGCCGGGATTGCCACCACCCCGACAAGTCGAGTTTCGTATCGACCTTGTTCCAGGAGCAGCACCGGTAGCGCGATCGCCATATCGCCTAGCTCCTTCAGAAATGCAGGAACTGTCTGAACAACTGCAAGAGTTGTTGGACAAAGGTTTCATAAGACCAAGCTTCTCACCTTGGGGAGCTCCCGTCTTATTCGTGAAGAAGAAGGATGGCACTTTTCGAATGTGCATCGACTATCGAGAACTGAACAAGCTAACCATTAAAAATCGCTATCCTCTTCCCAGGATCGACGATTTGTTTGATCAACTTCAAGGATCCAGTTTCTACTCCAAGATCGATCTAAGGTCCGGTTATCATCAATTGCGTATTCAAGAAGAAGACGTGCCAAAAACAGCATTCAGGACTCGTTATGGGCACTATGAGTTTCTGGTTATGCCTTTCGGTTTAACTAACGCACCAGCTGTTTTCATGGACTTGATGAACCAAGTGTGCAAACCATACTTGGACAAATTTGTTATTGTCTTCATTGATGACATCTTGATCTACTCACGCACGAAGGAGGAACACGAGGAACATCTCCGATTAATCCTCGAGGTACTTCGCAAAGAGAAACTCTATGCTAAGTTTTCAAAATGTGATTTTTGGATTCGAGAGGTTCACTTTTTAGGCCACGTGGTGAATGAAAGGGGTATACATGTCGATCCCGCCAAGATCGAAGCAATCAAGAATTGGGACGCCCCTAGGACGCCTACTGAAGTACGACAATTTCTTGGCCTTGCGGGTTACTACAGAAGGTTCATCGAGAACTTTTCTAAAATAGCACAGTCCTTAACCATGCTAACCCAAAAGGATAAGAAGTTTGAATGGACGGAAAAGCAGGAAGCAGCGTTTCAGTTGCTGAAGGATAAGTTATGTGGCGCACCAATACTATCACTCCCCGATGGTACGGAAGACTTCGTAGTTTACTGTGACGCCTCTCATCAGGGATTGGGTTGTGTATTGATGCAGCGAGAGAAGGTCATAGCCTATGCTTCCAGACAGCTAAAACTTCACGAGAAGAATTACACCACACATGATCTGGAACTAGGAGCCGTGGTATTCGCACTCAAGATATGGAGACACTATCTGTACGGAACCAAATGTACGATCTTCACCGATCACAAAAGTTTGCAGCACATCTTTGACCAGAAGGAACTGAACATGCGACAACGGCGATGGGTCGAATTATTGAACGATTACGATTGTGAGATAAAGTACCATCCCGGGAAGGCAAACGTTGTAGCCGATGCCTTGAGTCGCAAGGAACGGGTTAAGCCACTGCGTGTCCGAGCTCTGGGTCTAACCATCCACACGAACCTGACTGACCGGATTCGTGAAGCTCAAACTAACGCTCTTAAACCCGAGAATGTCAAAGGTGAAAGATTGCGGAAGATGGTTGATTCACTGGAGTCAAAAGCGGATCAAGCTCTGTATTTCATGGATAGAATTTGGGTACCAGTGTACGGTGGATTGCGTGAACTGGTATTAGCCGAAGCCCACAGTTCGCGATATTCGGTTCACCCTGGAGCAGACAAGATGTTCCATGATCTAAAGGAATTTTACTGGTGGCCAAATTTCAAGAGAGATATAGCGGCATATGTTGCGCGATGTTTGACTTGCGCAAAGGTCAAGGCCGAGCATCAGAGACCATCCGGATTGCTCCAGCAACCGGAAATACCGGAATGGAAATGGGAAAGGATCACTATGGACTTCATTACCAAGTTGCCCAGGACAACAAGCGGCCATGACATGATCTGGGTGATCGTTGATCGATTGACAAAATCTGCACACTTCCTCCCCATTCGCGAAACGGATAAGTTGGAGAAACTAACCCGTTTGTATATTAAGGAAGTTGTGTCAAAACACGGTGTACCTATTTCTATCATCTCCGATCGAGATAGTCGTTTCACCTCAAGATTTTGGGAAAGTCTGAATGAAGCCCTCGGTACTCGCCTTGATATGAGTACCGCATATCATCCACAAACCGATGGTCAGAGTGAACGAACCATCCAGACCCTGGAGGATATGCTACGGGCATGCGCAATCGATTTCAGCGGAAATTGGGATACTCACTTGCCGCTGGTAGAGTTTTCGTATAACAACAGCTACCACACGAGCATTCAAGCTGCACCTTTTGAAGCTCTATATGGACGCAAGTGCAGATCGCCTCTATGTTGGGCCGAAGTTGGCGAAAAGCAACTTACCGGGCCCGAAATTGTTCAAGAAACGACGGATAAGGTCTTTCTGATTAGAGAACGTCTCAAAGCGGCACGTGACCGACAGAAAAGCTACGCAGACATGAGGAGGAAGCCTTTGGAATTTCAAGTCGGAGACAGGGTCCTACTAAAGGTGTCACCTTGGAAAGGTGTCGCGCGCTTTGGGAAGCGCGGAAAACTAAACCCACGATATGTTGGACCATTTGAAATCCTGTCCAGAGTAGGCCCCGTAGCATACAAGCTCAAGTTACCACAAGAACTTAACGGTGTACACGACACGTTCCACGTGTCGAACTTGAAAAAGTGCTTATCCGACGAAACCCTCATCATCCCCGCAGACGAAATCCACATTGACGACAAGTTACACTTCGTCGAAGAGCCAATCGAAGTAACCGATTGGAAGGTCCAAAAGCTAAGACGCAGTAAGATCAGGTTGGTCAAAGTGCGTTGGAATGCCAAGCGTGGACCGGAGTTCACGTGGGAAAGGCTGGACCGGATGAAGCAAAAGTATCCCGCCCTATTCAAGAAGACCCCTATACCGGAGAGCTCAAAGTGAATTCCGGGACGGAATTCTCTTAACGGGGGGAGAATGTAACAACCGGCAAAATTAAGGTAATTCCGTACTAATTAATTAAACGCGATTAACGTAATTAACCGTAATTATGTGCTGAATATTTAATTGAGGCCTTAGAAAGATAGGAATTCCCAAATAATGCATAGGAATGCATGAGTTTAATAGCAAAGCATGATAGGATCGTGCGCAGGCAAAACTATCCGGTATGGACACTGGCGATTACCCGGTAAAAACTTAAATAAGCGAAACGAACACCGGACACCCGGAATATAAAATAAATAATATTTTCACAAAATATTATGAGTTTTGGAAACCCAAAGCCATACGTAAAAGCTTATTGCACAAATCTCCCGGTAACGAATAAAGTGCGCGTACCGCACCCGATACGCGCGTAACACGTAAATTCACCCGACAAAAGCCGAAATAAATTATCAGTAATTTAACTGGACATAATTTTATGAATATTAACGGTATTTTAATATTTGGGGTAAACGCGACGAAAATTCGAGAAATACCCGGGCGGTACCCGAAAGGAACTAACTTAACAAGTAATAGGGTATTATTTAGCAAAGTGGACCCCACCTAGACACCCCTTGGGGCCGGCCATGGCCCACCCAAGTGGAAGGTTACTTGTGTTAACTAAAGGTTAATCATTTGAAGGATAATAATCATGACCTTGCATGTAAAAGCATTGGGCAATAATATTCACCAAATCCCTTCCTTTCTCTCTCTAAATTTTCGGCCAACACCCCTTAATATTATTAAGATCATCTCCAAATCTTACATAATCCTTTCAAATCCTCCATAATCTTGCACTAAGATACCCACCCAATCCAAGCAAGATTTGATAATCCTTGGAAGATTTGAGAAGATCATATAATCACTTGAGAAGCATTGGAGAAAAATCACAAAAATTTCCTTCCTTTTTCTCCTTGTGGCCGTGGATTTCCACCACCCCACCAACACCCTTCATTCAATTTTTACTACTTCAAATTACCTCTAGTTCATCATCATTCAAACCCCTTCTTGTGTGTTTAAGAGCTTGGAGCATAACCCACTTGGAAGAACACACTAAACTACTCCCAAAATCCAAGACTTTGTCTTCCCTAGCCTTGAGCTAGTTGTAAGTCTTGCATTGTTTTATTATTTGAAATAATCATATTTTGTGCTATGAAAGCAAGTTGTACAATGTGGGTAATAAAAATGAGTTCTAAAGAAGTAATGGGTTTTTATTGAAAATGATGATGAAAGAATAATAATATGATGAAATCTTAGATTATTATTAATAAAAGTAGTATTTTGAAGAAAGTGTAATAATAAGAACATACTTGTATGTTGAAAGATGAGAAAAGCTATATTTTGGAAAGTAACTTGAATATGATGAAAAGTGGTTTTAATCATCTTAGAATGATATAATAAAGTCATAAAGGTATTAAAATGGGTTAGAAAGCCATGGATGGAAAAGTTAGTTCTTCAAAGTCCACTCACTTAGATGAGTGAAAGTTGGATGTTTTGGATAAAGATATGAAATAAACATGTTAATGATATCTAGAATGGATTAGAAGAGCATTAAAAGTAAAAAGAAGTAAAAACAACCAAACATGATGAAATTGGTTCTTCAAAGTCCACTAAAGTGGAACAAAAATATTAACCTTGAAAGATTTAGTGAAAAATGCTACAAGTGTAAGTTAAAGGATTAATATGACAACATTGGAAGCCAATGGACTAAAATAAATATTTTAGAAAACTATTGGACCAAAAACACAATGATGGAAATATCGGTGTCAAAAAGTGTAAGTAATGATTTACAAGGTTGATTTGGTAAATAATAGTAGCCTATTTGGGTATTTAAGTAAAAAGTATATTTTTACAAAATGGACGCTTTATAAAAATAAATGGAGTAACGCGAGTATTTTATAAAGTAAGATTGTATAAAATAAATACTTGGGAAGACTTGTACAAAAATAAGATACTTTTATATAAATGGGAATATAAAAGTATCGGAAACATTTTTGGTAACAAGTTGGACGAGTCGGACTAAAACGTACATGATATATTTTTCCGAGAAATAAATGTTCGGAATCGGAAGTTGGAACAATACTTCCATAGGAACGCGCAACGGGAATAAATATGAAAAACGCTAACTAACGAACTTAGTTACACGAACCAACGTAAACGGACTTATTACGTCGAGATAAAAATATACATATATATTTTACGGAAATAAAATATATATAACAAGGGTGAAACGTGCGTAACACTTTCCTAAGTGTAGTAACAATATTCGTGGGAAAGGAGAAACATAACGTAACAAACTAAAAACGCTAAACGACACATGAACTTAACAAGTAGTATCCACGCGACGATATATGTACATATACTCGTTTCCGACGAAATTCTAGTATATCTATTTAAATGGGAAAATAGATATACGAGAAGGAAAACCGAGACGAGTAGATGAGATATATCTACGAACGCGTGAATACCGACAAAGATCCTAGTACATTTATTTAAACGGGAAAATAAATGTACGGTGTGGTAAGTCTAGTCGGGCGTTAAGATTATGTTACCAAACGACGAAGACTTAGCATATTTATTTAAATGGGAAAATAAATATGTGGCAAGTAAGTCGGGTCGGTTAATAAGAAAACACTTTATATTGAGCGAAAAGATCCTAAGTATAATTATTTGAATGGGAAAATAATTATACGTTGGGTGGAGTCGTGTCGAGTATAATGTTGTACAAGTCATAAAGAATATTTATAAGAATAATATATGACTTGTAAGGAAAGGGTAATCCATCGCCATTGAACCTAGGATACGAAAACTATTAAACGGGAATTGGGATAAAGACGTGGTCGGGAAGTTGGGTGTACAACTTGCCAAGGCACATACACCATAGGTGTAAGTGACTTATACGCCTAGAACCTTTGTAGGTACGGGATCACAAACTTTACTATTTTCTTTGAGCCGAGCACAGTTAACAGGTGAGTCTCACGGCCCCATTTCTAAACTATTTAACGTTTTTACGGGGGAAAGATATGTTGGGATTGTATGACGGGTTGGATACTTGAGTAAAGATCGCCACTCGGGGTTGAGACCTCCCCACTATAATCATTTATTCAGGAATGAGAAACCAAAGGGATATTTGGATAGTACTATTGGTGCCTGACAAGGCCCACCCCTAATCGATAGCGTCGATTATGCATCGGCGTATGCCTGGGGTGCACTTATTCTGAAATAAAGTCGAAGGAATACCGAGTAACGACTTTGGGCGGGGGCATTATTAATTGTCTTGGTTTGGTTATAGGCTCAAGTAAATTGTAGGACTTTGCAACTCCTATGAATGTCATAACAAGGATATTCCCACTTTATAAAGACTTATTAAATTAAAACCTGTGAACTCACCAATATTTATATATTGACGATTTTCAAACATATCTTTCAGGTAATTGATTGATGGAAGTTAGCATGGCGAGCAGGGTCGGGGATGTCTCCAAATCGGGCGTTGGAAATGTCGTGACGGGGTCTTATCTCTTTATTCCATGGACTTAGGGATAAAGGGAGAAGCCTCTTTATCAATTTCGAAAACAATTTATAATTATGTATGAATAATTTGACATGATTATTAGCATTGAATAAATGCCCGTTTTCTAATTAATATTGTGCTTTGCATTAATCTTGGCTTAATACTTTTGAACCGTCGCGCCACGTGTTTCCGCCTTAGACGTGGTGTGACACAATTCAAGTGCAAGCTACAGTGCATTTATGTAAACTATGTATCATACAAATGAGCGAAATCAATCCTGTGACTGTATAAATGTACTAAAATGAACGGCGGTGTACTTATCCAATAAATGGATAATAACTTAACAATGACCATGGATTCTCCGATGAAAAAGGGGGAGAATCACCTAGGTGGGTTGTCAATCCAGTAGGGCTATCCAATGTTAAGGTTGGCTTGTACAATGTTAATGATTTCACTAAGTACAAATGTATTCTACATGTAATGTCTAAGCATAAAGCACGTTTGTAAGCAAATGCACATAGTACTAGAATTGTATTGTAAAAATGTGAACTTGTATGTGTAATTTGTATAAGTGTACATGTAACACCCCAAAAGTGAATAAAAGCAAAAGGGGATAGGAAATACTCACTTTCGCCAAATAACTAGATGACTAAGCGAGCGTGAAAATGCGAGCAATCCAAAGACTCAACAACGAAACTAGTCCAATTTAGAAAAAAAGAAACCGAATAAGAAAAATATCCAGCTTCCAATTCGCCAATTACGAGAGCTTATAATCAAAGCTTCAAATGTAGAAGTAATATACAATAGAAGAAAGGTATGAGGGAGAGTTTAATCGAATTGAAACAATCGATTTAGAGGTGCAAAGTGTAATGGGTCATAGGTGGGTTTTTATACTAGTTTTGGATTCAATTAGGCTTTAAAATTAGTCAACACAATAAAGTAAGGTTTTAAGATGAATTGACTATTTGACTAGGACTTTGACTAGGATTTTGACTGAGACTTTGACTAGGACTTTGACTGGAACTTTGACTGTTTGACTGTCTCAGCGGATCGCGAGGGCTAAAAAAAATATTTTTTCTAATTTAATCAATTTCAAGTTCTAGACTTGTTTCCTTCTGTTTCTAAGTTGTGTTAGGACCGAAAATTAAGGGCTTTGAGTATCAAGGTCTGAAACATACGTGCTCGGGTGTAGATGTGAGCATAAAACGTGCATACTTTTACTTATAAAAATTATAAGTTTTACTAAATTGTGAATTTTGGTCCTATTAAAATACGAGGGTTAAAAATGAAAATTTTGAAATAGTTGAGGAACCAATTATGCACATTTTATGAAAAGTGAAGGGTGCAGGTTGTCACATTTTCCCAGAAGTACTTTTGACCTCTTTTGTCTGCGCTGCACAGACGTTTGGGGTCTACAAACTGTTTGTTTTTTTGGAAGACCTTTCACTAAAAAAAGGTTTTCATGACCTCTTATTGGTGCAGACATATACCAAAGTCTTCCAACCACTTCTCACCTCTTCTCCCCTTCTCTTTTCTTCTTCATTGTCTTCTCCTTCATTATATTCTTCTTCCTCTTCTCAACCCATTATCTCCTCCTCTCTTCCCCCCTCCTCCCAATCGCCTCCACCTGCCGCTGTCTGGCCGTCTTATTGCCGCTAATCTTCCGTTCCTTCTGTTCCATCTGACCACCGATCATTAAAGTACGACGTCGTACACCCAATCGTCGTACACCCATCTGACCACCGATAATTATTATTATCGTTTATTGACCTGTCTCATGCTTGTGAATGTTTGTATTACCAATCATCTTTCTTGGGCATAAAATTTTATTACTTTATTGTTTTTATCCATCAATCTTAGAGGGTGTTTGGGATTGAGTTTCAAAACAACTTATTGACTTATTGGCTTTTCCAAAAAGCCAATAAGTCAATAAGTTGTTTGTGTAACCCAAAAGCACTTTCTGTTTTGACTTTTGGCTTTTGGCTTTTAAGGGTGGAAACACTGTTTTTGAAAAGTTAGAAATCCTGGCTTTTGGCTTTTGGCTTTTGACTTTTGGAAAAAAATTACAAATATACCACCCATACAACTAATATTCACAATAAGTTAAGCGAAACACTTAAAAAAACAACAATTTATTGACTTTTTGACGTTTCTCATCCCAAAAGCTAATCCAAACACTTTTTTTAAAACTCATTTTCAAAAAATCATAAGCTAATAAGCACTTTTAACCAAAAACACTTTTGCGTCTCCAAACTCAATCCCAAACACCCTCTTAATAGCCTGCATTGAGGCTTTATAAATTTTATCCTCAGCTTTGTGGGCCCTGTTTGTTAGAAGATTTATGATAAATCTAATTCATCTCTGCATACATAGAGAGAATTGAAAAATATTGGAGATAAAGTGGATTGTGGTGGGTTATTGTTATGGTGGGACGGTGGGTTGTGGTGAATTATGGTTATGGGGGGTTGTGGTTGGTTATGATGGGTTATGGTTTTGAGTTAACAAACAAACAGTCTTCTTCTTGCAGACTGCAGATATTTGGTCCACCTCTTCTCCTGTAGATGTGGTCCGCAGACTGCAGACATTTTACCTCTTCAAAAACAAACAACACCTAAGCAACTTCCATCACTTGATTTTTTAATTACATTTAAATATAAAACAAAAACTATTAAAAAAACAACATTTTTAGATACATAAAATTAAATATGAAAGCCAAATAAAGTAATAATACTTTTCATTATATTTAAAAAAAACTATATTAAAAATAAATAAATAAACTGACAGTTACAAATAAAATTAAAAAAAAAACAACCTAAATAATAAAGATAAAATTGGTTGGGATGAAAATGGTATGGACATAAATGATTCATCTTGTAAATGAAATCTATTCAGTTTGCCAAGATTTAAACGAACTTTCGGCCTAAACAGTTTTTTTTAAGCAAACATTTTTTTGCTCCGGCCCTTCGTCTATTTTTTTTTTAAAGTGTAGTGTTGTATGTTTGATTTTTTTTTTTTAATTTGGTTTATTTATATAGTGAGAAAAGGCTTACGAAAACAAAATGAATTATTGAATTAGGCCGGTAATTGGAATAAAAAAATGGTGTTAATATTAGTACATCCACACACACTCTTTCTCTCTCTCTCTATATATACACATGTATATATAGAGAAAGATGGGGCGTCGGTGTCCCAAATTGTGATTTGCTGGTAAGATAACCCTTAAAAAACCACCATCTTCACTACTGTAGTGGTGATCACTGAAAGAATTCCACCGGTACAATCTTCACATTTCTTTTACTATGGATGCTCCCTCTACCCTAATTTAAAACTTTTTCTGGCATGAGATATTTGACAAGGAAAAAAATAGCATTAACTTTTGAAATTTCATTAAAGAAATGCATGTTATCTTTCTCTTTCTTTGTCTTTTATGCTGATTATTGAACAAAAGAAATAAGAAATGTACAACTAGAAGTCTAGAACTTCTCCAAGAATATATTACTTTTTAGTAGTAACAAAATTAAATATCAGAACACTTCCCTATCATTACGTTTGCATTAATCAGTTGACTAAATACTTTTCTAACCAAAACTAGTATTGACTTGATCGTTTAATCCATTTAAGGGTGCTGGCTGCCATACACACACGTACATACATACCCAAGAAACACCACTCCAAACCACCTACCACCGTATGTATGGCTTCAGAAACTCAAACCAACATGCCAGACACCGGCCATCAACATCAGAAATCGCCATCGCCACCGCCACCGCCACCACCAGAGTTCACCTACAACCACCCTCTCTTGTCCAGCCTCTTTAAATTCTTCCTTCAAACTCCTAAAGTGGTTATCATCTTTGCTATGGTTGCAATTTCATGCTTGCTTTTGTATCATTCTTTTCCTTCGGCACCGTTTCGGGTTCACTATAATCCGTTTGCCCCCATCAAACACCAGCCCAATTCAGTAAGTTTATATATTGCATTTTTATATGTCTATATTACTACAAGTCAAATTTGATAAAGCCAAGTTTATTAATCTGGGTTATTCAAAGCAATCATAATCTGTTCTTTTACCGGTTAATAAAGCTGAATCCACCAAGTTAAGACAAATTTCTAAAACTCGTTAGGATTTACATGGATGGTTCTAGCGGCTGACCTATAATTTTCTTTTATCTTACGTGTGTCAAATAATATTTTTATAGGTTGGGTTACAGATATATATATATATATATATATATATATATATATATATATATATTTTTTTTCATTTGTGTCTGTCATCGAGGTTTTTTTTTTTTTTTTTTTTTTTTTTTTTTTTTTGGTGTAGATATGTGTGTTTTTTAAAACATGACTTCAACAATTTTTTATTAATTTTATTGGACATCACTTGCAACTTTAAATATCAGATCTAGAGAAAGTATATTGTAAAAAAAAACCTAATTATAAAAAAAAAAGAATAAAAA
Organism: Ambrosia x helenae; assembly: GCA_030844895.1. Classification (NCBI taxonomy): domain Eukaryota; kingdom Viridiplantae; phylum Streptophyta; class Magnoliopsida; order Asterales; family Asteraceae; genus Ambrosia; species Ambrosia x helenae. The sequence continues at coordinate 89,917,826 of CM061230.1, read as the reverse complement.
GGATTTTGAGTTTTTAATCAAAATAAATCAATGAATGAGATTAAAATGAGAAAAGTATACATTGAATTTTTAAAAGAAAAGGAGAATGGCAAAATAGGTATCACCCACATTTGTTGACTTCCACCCCTATTTTTTAAACGTCCATAATTTTTTCATACGGCATTATTTTTCTAAAAAAAAATACCATAAAAACAAGTCATCATCTTTCATTTGCATACCCTATTGCTATACCTTTTTTTTAAATAATAAATTTTGATGGGTTGATAACTTACGTTTTTTTTATCAAGATATAACTTGCATCTTTTTTATCATGTATAACTTGCGTTTTATCAGGTCGTATTATCCGGTATAACTTGCATTTATAAAACACAAGTATACCTTCGATAAAACGCAAGTTATCAATGCAACAATTTTTTTTTTAAAGTATGACAATAGGGTATGCAAATGAAAGAGGATAAAAATTTGTTTTTATGGTATAGTTTTTTTTTTTTTAAATAATGTCGTATGAAAAAGTTATGGTCGTTTTAAAAATGAGAGTGAAACTTTAATGACGCAATGATTTTACCATGACTAATAATCTTTCTTATACTTTTTACGCTAAGCTCCTTTTTACGTTAGCCTCCGTAGATATAAAACCTTCTTAATTAGAGAAACTAGTAAATTACCCAGCGCGTTGCGGCGGTTTTTAGACGTGACTAAGTAAGTAAAGGTAACCCAAGTTAAAAAATAATTTTTTTTTACTAAAATGGCCCCTGAGGTTTTCCCCAAATTGCTTGTCTGGTCACCAAACTTGATTTCTATCACTGGAACCCCTCAGAGATCAAAAAGTGTCAAAATTGCCACTATTTAACTGAGTAATGAAAGTCAGTTAAGTATCAGGGGCAATTTCGTGTTCGAAAAAACGTGTTCGAAAAAAAACGTGTTCGGAAAAAAACGTGTTCAAAAAAACGTGTTTGAATTTTATTTTTTTATAACTTTCCACTAATTGCCATTTTAGCCCCTAAGGACATAAATGACGAAATTACTACTGAGACTTAACTGACTTTCATTACTCAGTTAAATAGTGACCATATTGGCACTTTTTGATATCTGAGGGGCTCCAGTGATAAAAATCAAGTTTGGTGACCAGACAAGCAATTTAAGGAAAACCTCAGGGACCATTTTGGCAATTAAATCTTAAAAGTATTTGATACATAAATCAGGATATTAAGTTTTCTTTTAATTAGTTGTAATATAGAGAGGGAAGGAGATAGAATTATTGGCAATAAATACATATGTTATATAAGCTTAAACATCATGCTTTAAAAAGTTATACAATTCAACAAACCATAAAAAGACAAAAATGTCTAATTACTACACTGTTTATAAGCTCCAACAGCAATTGTTATTATATGTAATTCTTATAGTAAAAATTGGATGTAAAAGTTGTTTATGTTCCAATCCAACCCACATTTTGTCACCTCTACCCATGGAAGATAGTGTTTAAAACAAAAGAAGTGCTCACTTTTTCATATGGACCTAAAACAAGTCTTTCTAAATGATATCTAAGAGTGCCTACAAAGATTATCAAAATTGCAACATACAATAAAACATGGATAATAAACTAATAAAAGATGTCAGACCACAAGATATAAGCATACCTTATGTTGTGCTTGTTCAGAACCATGTGCCCAATGCTAAAGCCTAATAGAACCATCACAAGCATTGTTTGTTATCATTAAATAGATGTGTAGAAGGATTCAATGAAAAGCTTGGGTTTTATTGAAATTGAATTGGGGTTTAATTAAGTGTTATGAATAGGGGTTACATGTTGAAATGGATATGAAGTGTGCATTACACATATATACAATGAGCATTATAGGTTGCACACAAAGGGCATAAAGGGAACAAAATGACCAAATATTGAAAATTTGTGAAGGGACTATCCAACTCCCATCTTAAAAATTGTGTAAAATTACCTTCTTACCCATCTTTCCTTCTTAATAAGGTAAATAGAGAAATAAGGATAAGAAGTTGACTAAGAGAATTCACATCCCCTCCATCAAACCTCCCCCCATATCTAAAATTTAAAAAAACCTACTAAAAACACCTTGCATCCCATCAATCATTTTATACCCCATCTTTATATTTTGAAAATTCCATCTTCTAGTTTTTTATATATAAAAAGCTATTATTCACCCTAATCAAATTATTGTGAGTGTATTTTAACGATGAATATAATAAAATAAGTGTTTATGAGTAAGATAAAGGTAAATATGGTGGAAGGGATGTGAAAGCTTTTTAAAATGAGAGATAAATTTTGAAAAGTATAATTTTTTGTTATATTATAGAGTATAAAATGGTGGAGTGGATGTGAATGATCTACCCTAACACCAAATATATTACTATGCTCTACAGAAAATCACGAGAATAACCCCTTGACCGGATGACTTACGAGAATAGCCCCCTCCTGTTTCTTTGGAGAGACGGTTCACGTTTCCCAACCCGTCTGAGGCGTCTTCCGGGAGCCTTTGGTTTCCAACCAATACTACTTTAAATTAGTTTCATATAGATATTCTAATTTTGTTTTGGATTCTTTTTGTATGGAGAAGAAAGTTGATGAACTTAAAAGCATACTGAAAAAGGCCTCAACAAGTAACAAGACGATTATAATAACTACTATAAATGATGCTTGGGCGGAACCAAACTCTATGTTTGATCTTCTTCTCGAAAGCTTCAAAATTGGGAATGAAACCAAAATATTTATACAACACTTAGTTGTGGTAGCTTTGGACCAAAAGGCATACACTCGTTGCTTGAAGTTACATCCTCATTGTTACAACCTTAGTACTCATGGGGTCGACTTTTCAGAAGAGGCTTATTTTATGGCACCTGATTATTTGAAAATGATGTGGAGAAGAATTGATTTCCTTCGTACCGTTCTAGATTTAGGGTACAACTTCGTCTTCACGGTACTATTTCTTTCTCTTTAATCCTATATATACAGTCAAATTAATATATATATAGAGAGATATGTTTTTTTCAGAATCAATATTATATTGAGAACTATATAACAAACTTTTAACTTTTGCCTTACGTGTAATATACAATACAAGTTATATTACCTAATTGTCTACTTTATCATCTTTCGATCTCTCATTAAATTATCAATGCACTACGACAAGTGCATTGTGTTTTTCGGGTAGTTCAGAAAGTAATATTTATTTTGAAAAGAATGTGGAGTTAAGAGTTAAGAATTACTACAAAGTTGATGTTAAGAGCTTTAAAGCAGGGCCAGCCTGGAGGAGGGACATGATGGGCAACTGTACGCCCTAGGTCCCGAATTGTTTTAAAAAACGTACAACACAATCATAACTTAGGGGCCCATTTTTTTGTTTTATCTAGGGCCCCTGATTTTCGGGAATTCTCAGGAAGGCCTTGCTTTAAGAGGTGTCATTGTGGTTGATGTAAAGTATAAACAATTGATACATATTTTTATTCTACAACGAAGGATGCGGACATAATGTGGTTTAGGGATCCATTTCCACATTTTCATAAGGATGGTGATTTCCAAATTGCTTGTGATTACTTTAGAGGGAACCCGGTTGACCTAAATAATTTGCCAAATGGTGGTTTCACTTATGTAAAGTCAAACATTAAGACCATCAAATTTTACAAATTTTGGTTCGATTCACGGTTAACTTATCCAGGTTTACATGACCAAGATGTGTTCAACAAGATCAAGTTTGACCCGTTTATTCGTCACAATGGGCTACGAATCCGGTTTCTTGATACGACTTTCTTTGGTGGATTTTGTGAGCCAAGTAGGGACTTTGACAAGGTGTGCACCATGCATGCAAATTGTTGTGTGGGGCTAGAAAATAAGGTTCATGATGTAAGAATCATGCTACAAGATTGGCGAAAATACACAAAGTTGCTAGGGAATCAAAGTGTTATGGCTAGATCAGTTTCTTGGACTATTCCTCAGTCATGCAGGTATGTTTTGCCTTTTAGTTTTTTTTTTTTTTTTTTGGTCTCATTTTATCATTACTTTTTGCTAGGCTGAGAAAATAATGACTAGCCGAATCAAACCAAATTAATTAACAAAACCAGGTTGAGACAACCAACCCAAACTAATAACCTACAATTCGTTTTGTTTTGTTTATTAAAAAAAAACAAACTAGTCATCTTGGTTTAGTAACGGTTATACCTTGTTCAAAAATGAACTGAACCACACGGAACTTGTTTGAATGTTTGTTATTGGATTTACGAACCAAATTTATTATAATCGGTCACTTTTTTCAGGCCCAAACATTTTAAGCCGAAAACGTAAAACATAAAAGCGATCCATAACCGAACCCATGTGTAAAACCTAAAATCAAAAAGGAAAAGTTTTGGTTTTTATTCGGTTTGAGCCAAAACGATCCATACACAGTTTTTTTTTTGGTATTAGACAGGGAAAATTTTTACATCCCCTCTAACCTTAAAAATTGCTTATTTTGTTGAGACACAAGTTTAAAATCATGATATACAATGCTTTTTAAACATGATTTGAGAAAACTCCTAATTTTACAAGTTTAGAGGAGAATATTAAGTTAATCCTAAAGTAACCATGCCAACACTAGTTAAAAAATGTGTTATTTAATAATAGGAAAAATGTATGTGAAGACTACTTGCATATTTATTTGTTTGTTCATTGTAAAACGGCTACTATATAGATCACCAAATTATATATTTGATCTGATAAGAATTTTGGTCAACGAAGAAAATACATTTTGTGAGGTGTTAGCATATTATAGGTGGTGGTACAAGATGATAAAAATAAATACCCCATTGAATCTTGAAATATATAGACAAAAACCTCAAATCATAAAAAAATACAAACAAGTAAACAAAACATCTTTATTATACTTTTAAAAGGTAGCACAGAATATAAAGTTGTAATGATGAATAAAATAGTTTTAGGAATATTATAATGCAACACCTAAATTTACCTTTTGGATTATGGAAAATCTGGTAACAAAAGTAGTTATAGAAAACGGTCATATTGTCAAGATCAACTCGAAATGGATTGAATTCATTTTACAAACTATATCTCAAATTTGGATTCCCAAAATTCGGATATGCCAATTTTCTTGAAAACTTTTGGATTATGGGCCCTTTAGCCCAGAAAGTAGAATATCAGCCCCCTCTTTAAATTAAAAATTAGAAATGCTAGGGTGGTATAGGGAGCCAGGGAGGAGGACGTGCTTCGACGGGCAGGGGTTGTGGTTATTAACCCGGCATGGGTACATTGCCACCATCGTTTAGGGTATTAATTGTGGTTATGGTTTATGGGTAAAGAAACCCGCATGAAACTCCAATTTTTGACCGTTACCAACGATTATATGACCCTTGACCACTCAAATTTAGAAAAAAAAATCTTTTAAGTTAGAGGAATTGGATTTTGATAATTCAAACTTTGCTTTGTTAGCCGATAGTGAGCTTTTGTTAATTGAAAATTGATCCATTTTCAAAACTGAAAGAGTTAAAAAGTTAAAAAGTTTATTGTTAGCCACTACGTTGAAAGTTGGGACTGTTGTGGTGAATTTCTTAATTGCCAGCGAGGCAAATTTTGAATTATTAAAATCCAATTCCCCTTTAAGTTATATATACAATCTATAATTTTACTCATTTTTTGACCACTCAAATTTACAATCAATTATCACAAAGACACAAACAAACATTCTCCAAATTTGTCATCTATGAACAAACAAAATCAACTCTTGGTTCTAGCACATGAATAGGTAATTCGAAATCTCAAGGTGGTCACGGGTTATCATAGGTATATACCGCAATTTTTTTCTACGCAACCACTAACCATTCCAAAAATTGTTGAATTTAGTTTGAATTTATTTTTTATTTAAATATAGTAGATTTTTTTTTGAACGGCCAACAAATTGGAATCACTCACGGAACACTCCATCACCAAGTCACCAATTCAGGAGGAAACTCATAATTATGAGAAAACCCCCTTTGTAAGATTCGAACCCAGGACCTTATGGCCCCTAATAACGACTCGTGTTCGCTGCAGGGTATAATCCTTGGCTCACAACGATGGTTGATCTATGGTTATATGCACGGATAATAAGCAAAGAGACACAATAGGCAAAAGGTATAAGTGGTTCGATCACGTAGGATCTACGTCCACTGAAAAGAACAATCTTTATTGATAAAAGATACAAGTCATAGTACAAGTGGTGGAACAAGTGTCTTTGTTCTAATTGGCTAAATTCGATGCTTAAGAAAGGAGGCCAAGTCCTCCTTTTATAGGAGAGGCATGGGCCCAAGGTCATCGGGCCCATTCTGGTTATTAACGGGCTTGGGTTAGAGGCCCAAGCCGGTTGCTTGTGTAGGTCCCACTAGTTGGATCCCGATCCTTAGTTGGATAAAGTGATCCAAGTTGAAGAGGGCCTCTTCGATTGGGCCACGTGTCGCCTCGTGGTTGGTCGGCTGGGCGGTGTTTTGTCCTCCACACACGTGGCGTATCGTGGCTGGGTCTGCAGGGGAGTCAGACGTCAGGCGGCTGACCTTGTCAGCTGACACCTGACGGGTGGTAGCAAGTTGGGGCTCCAAGGGGGATGTTCCCGGGTGTTGTCAACTTGTACCTCTGCGCATGCTAGCAGCAGCGCCAGGCGCTGCTGTGTATCTGATTGTGTTACTTTCTGCGGGGGCTTTGGGTAGGGTGCGCCTGAAAGCGTAGGTGAATAGTACCCTACCCCTTCAAGTCCCCCAAGTCCAGGGTGTCTCCTGTTCTTGCTTAGAGAGCTGGTGGGGCGCTGGACTAAACGTGTGATTTTTGTGATGTGCTCCGTTGTGTTGTTCTAGAGGGGTAATTGTTTGCCTCTTGTAAAAGTGTTAATGCGAGCAACAGAGTGCGCGTTGCGACTCTAGTGGCATGTGGAAAGATAAAAGCGTCCCCTTATCTTTGTACATGGTTCGCTTTATAAAAAATCGGCGCCAAGTGGAGACTTAGCGCGGGTGGGAAATTTTTTGCAAAGCTTAGTGACGGTGTTTAAATTTTACATGAACCCAGCGCCATGTGATGACGTGTCAATGTGGGTGTGAGTAAAATTCGACGGAGAAAACGTGTTTCCGACTTCGCGTTTACCCTGCGCCAAGTGATGACGTGGCAAGCAAGGTGTTGGATGGTAAAATCCGGCGGAGAACATCCTTTGGATTTTACGTCAACCCATCGCCGAGTGATGACGTGGCAATCAGGGTGTTGGATGGTAAAATCCGGCGGAGAACGTCCTTTGGATTTTACGTCAACCCATCGCCGAGTGATGACGTGGCAATCAGGGTGTTGGATGGTAAAATCCGGCGGAGAACGTCCTTTGGATTTTATGTCAACCCATCGCCGAGTGATGACGTGGCAATCAGGGTGTTGGATGGTAAAATCCGGCGGAGAACGTCCTTTGGATTTTACGTCAACCCTTCGCCAGGTGATGACGTGGCAATCAGGGTGTATTAAATGTGTCGTCATTGTAATTAATTTTGAAATTTGAAAGGTTTCCTTAATATTTAGGAAACGTGCCTGGGAAGCCGAGACGGTTGGTGGACGTGTCAGGGTGCAGAAAGGATGTCTGCACAGTTGTTAGTCATGTCAGCACGTGGGTGGGAGGTTATCCATCGTGTGTCAGGCGAGTGGCCGTTCACGCGCGCGAGTGGTGCAGTTTGTCAGGCTGATGGCTGACGTTCGGCAGGTGAGAAGTCGTCCTGTTGGTCAGACGCGTGTCCTCACGTGCTGACGAGTAACTGCTTTTACAGCTGTTACACCACGTGTAGCGTCCGGATGTCTTCCCATCTGGCAAGGTGAAGAGTTTCCTGCCAGCTGTTCCCATCGCATTAAATGCGATGGGTATAAATACTCCAGGAGGTCCTTGGAGTTTCTTCTTATCTTAGCTTTTCCCAAAAATTCTCTCATCCTTTTCTTCGAAGATCTTCATCTTCTCCGGTTAACCTTCAAGTTTTCCGGCGAACTTCTGGAAAAAATTTCTTTTTCTTTTTCTTAAAACCCTCGTCACCATGTCTGAGGGCTCTGATGTTGGGGGAAACCCTAGCAAGGCTGCTGAGACGTCGAAGAAGCTGATGCATAACACCACTTGTAAGTGGGGTAAGAAGAGTTTCGCGAAATTTCTGGAGGCTATGGAGTTTGATCCTTCCTGGGAGGTTGAGTTACCAACTGCCCAGAATACTGCCTTGGCTCCTCCCCCTGGGAAGATGAGCTTATATGGGGCCCACCTTGCCTTATGTGGGTTCCGTTTACCTGCCACCAAGTTCCAGGGGGATACCTTGGTGAGGTATGGTGTTCATGTCACCTAGGTTAGTGGGTTTGGGATGCTTCGGCTTGTCCATTTTGAAGCCTGCTGCCGTGCTCTGGACATTGAGCCGTCTTTTGAACGGTTCAATGTCTTTTATTTGCTGAACATGGAGGGTTCCTGGTTCAACTTTGTTCCTCGTCCCCATGTGCCTCCCTGTGGAACAACTGCTCCCAAGTCACTCCATGACTGGAAGGAGAAGTTCTTCTACGTCAAGAGGGGTGTGATACCTGTGGACATGCCATGGAAGGTTGTGGCTGAGCGTCAGAGAGTAGGTGTTCACCCTGTTATGGAGGGTTACAGGGATGAAGCCTGGTTCAAGGAGTTGGTGGCTCATGCTTCCCCGTTTGACACGGGTATGTGTTCCGAAGCCATGTTGGCTTTGTTGGGTATGAGCCGGGCTCAGATTGTGTAGGGGAAAGAGCCGGTGATTGTTAGACCTGGTAAGTTTTTTCCATGCTCTTCAACCGTTATCTTTTTTAGCATGTGACTAACTTATGTTTTGTTTGACTTAGGGATGTCAAAATTTGATGCTTTTCTGTTGAGGGATAAAGCTCCCTTGGAGTGGAGGGATCCTGCGGAGGGTAGGGTGTCTGTGATAGATGAGATGGTTGATAGGTTCTACTTTCCCTATCTGGAGTTCAAGCCAACCGTCCTTCTTTTTTCACGTGAGCATCCTATAAACCCTGATCCTTTATCTTCTGTTCCTCATGCGGGGGTAGACCCTTGTTTTGTCGTTTCCTCTGATGAAGAATCCACTGGATCTTCTGTAGAAATGGTGGATCCAACGCCTCCGCGTGGTCGTAAGAAGAGTGTGTCGCGCTTTCATAAGCATAAGGTGTTGTCTCAAGCTAAATCTGCGCCTTTGAGTGCAGGTGGTGAAGGTCCTCTCTTTGGTAAGCGCGATAGACGTATAGAATCTTCTTCTTCCGCCCTGAAGATGATTCGGCGGTTAGTCCGCTGAAGAAGAAGCGGAAGTTGGGCAAGGTCTCCGGCGGGAAGGCTGGATCCTCCAAGTCTGGCGGGGCTGGTCCCGCGCCATTTTCTTTGGAGATTAGTCCTCCGCCAGAACGTCATCCTCTCATCCAGAAGACATTAAAGAAAGTGACCAGTAAGTGGTGTTCCGCCTTTCTTCTTTCCTTTTGTTGTATTGATATTTTCCTAAGTGTTGTCCTGCTTTTTGTTGCAGTTGTTTCTTCGCAAGCTCCGGGTTCCGCCTCCGAGCCAAGTGAGGCAGAGGTTGCCCAGAAAAGGCGGGAGGAGGAGGAGGAGGCGAAGGCTCGGGCGGAGAAGGAGGCAGCTGAGGCCGAGAAGCGGGCCAAGGAAGCTGCTGCCAAGAAGGCGGAAGAGGAGAGAGTAGCTGCTGAGAAGCTACGTCTGGAAGAAGTGGCCAGGAAGGCCGAGGCTGAGAGAGTGGCGGCTGAAAAGCTGCGTGTTGAGAAGGAGAAGGCGGAGGAGGAGGCCGCCAGGGCTAGGGCGGAGGAGGAGGAGGCCGCCAGGGTTGCCTCTTATCAGGCGCTTTCTGGCGATTCCCCTGCAGGTGGTAGTGGCAGCATGCCTTCTGGTGGAAGGTCGAGTGTCGACCGGAGTGCCCCGGGTTACTTCGTGGGTGATGTTATCTGGCGCCCGCACTGGAGTATCCGGGAGAACTCCCGTTTTGCAAACCCTCTTATAGCTGAGGAGTTTGTTTCTCAAGTGGTTCCTCCCAAGGAAAGGGAGTATCAGGACAGCTTGTCCCGTTCGCAGCTAATAACCGATATCTGCGTTGGGCAGGCTCTTCAGGTTGCGGCGGTGGAGTCGTTAAAGCGGCGGGATGAAGAGTTTGCCCGTGATGTCGCCGAGTTTAATGCTCGGCGGTCAGCTCAGGCGCAGAGGGAGGAGAAGTTGAAATCTGAGGTGGAGAGATATAGGGACAGAGCCTATAAGTCTGAGGACAAGGTGAAGGTACTTGAGCGTGATCATGCGCTGGCTCATCAGAGGTGGATCGATGCCTGTCAAGTGACTAACCAAGATACTATGAAACTGAAGGATCAGATCCAGGAATTGAAGAATGAGAATGCCAAGCTGCGGGAGACCGCGGAGGGCCATGCCAAAGTTTTAGCTGATAAGGACTCGGTGGTGGCGGGCCTGCGGTCTGAATTGCGCAGCAAAGATGATGAGCTTGTGAGTGCCTCTTCTCAGCTGTCCGAATTGGTGAGTGAGAAGGAAGCATGGGTGAAGGAGAAGGCGGCGTTGACTGAGGAGAGGGCTTCTTTAGAGGAGTCGTTGACCGTGTCGCAAACGGAGGCCGAAAATGCCAAGGCTCTCTTGGATGAGGCCAACGTTGCGCAGGAGAAGGCCCAGGAGTCTGTCCGTTGGGTGATGTCCGAGGGTATCGCCGGGGTAAGTATCTTCGTATTTTTTCCATGTCATTGCGTATTCTCCTACTGATCTTTGTATTTGTGCAGATTTTCAAGCGGTTCTGGAATGAACCCAATCTTGGCGATCAGGTTGCTGCTATTGCCGCCGCTGCGCACGCTGCTGGGGAAGCTGAGGGATTTGACAGTGGGTTCTACCATGCGCTGAACGGAGGGCATATAACCAAGGGCGCGCATTATGGTAAACCCCGGGAGAAAGAGTATGAAGCCGAACTCCTCAAGTTCGAGCAAGTCGAATTCCCCATACTGAAGACAGTGGCGGACTGTAATCAGTATGCTGATCCAGCCGGCGCTCTCCGTTACTTTATTGAAGAATCTAACCGTTTGGGTGCGGAGGCGCAAGAGAAAGGGAAGCAGGCAGCGACTGGCGGAGGGGAGACATCTGGGACAGTACTAGGGGATACAGAAGAGCAACTTGTGGACTTTGAGGAGTCGGAAGAAGAATAGGTTGTCTGTTTAGGATGGTGTTTGTGTTTATCGTTGTAAAGCTTGGGGCCGCTTGAACGCCCTTTTTTGGTGGAATGTTTTGAAGTACTAATATTATTAACTTTTTGTATGATGTTTATTTGGATTTGGTTATTGAGTCCGGCGATAGTTATGTTTAATATCTACGCCTTGAAGACCCAAGGTTCCAGTAGTGCACATCATAAGTTAAATGGTAAAACTTCTTAGAATCCCAAAAGGGGCTTAGGCATGTGTAGCCTAAGTGTTTACAAAAATTACATGTAACAGAAACGTAGCTGTGCCGCGTTCCAAGAACGTGGGACAGGCGTGCCATCTATTTTTTCTAGCGCATAGGCGCCTTTGCCTAAGATCTCTTGAACTCTGTAAGGCCCTTCCCATGTTGGAGCAAGTTTTCCTTGCTTTTCCGTGTTTGAGGCGCTATTATTTCTTAGAACGTAATCTCCAATGTTAAACTTGTGTAGTTTAACTTTTTGGTTATAGTAACGCTCTAACTGATTTTTGTATCTGGCTTCTTTGATGGCGGCGAGCTCCCGTCGCTCTTCGAGTAAGTCTAAGTTTAATCGTAGCTCTTTGTCGTTTTGCCCTTGTTCCGCCATGAGTACTCTTGCGGGGGGCATCCGATTTCTGCGGGGATGACTGCCTCGGAACCGTAGGTTAGGCTAAACGGAGTTTCGCCATTGCTAGTTTTGGCGAGTATGCGGTTTGCCCATAGGACGTGTGGAACTTCGTCCACCCATCCTGTTCTTTTGGTTCCCAGCCGCTTTTTGATGCCTTCGATGAGGCTTCGATTTGCTCTTTCGACTTGACCGTTTCCTTGGGGATGAGCTACTGATGTGAAGATTTGTTGGACACCCATTTGCGCCAGCCATTGCTGCAGGTGTTGGTCGGTGAATTGGGTCCCGTTGTCGCTTATGATCTGATACGGCAAACCGAACCTGCATATGATGAACTCCCATATGAATTTCTTGGTGTGTGTGCCGTCTATTTTTGCTAGTGGCTTCACTTCAATCCACTTTGTGAAGTAGTCGATTGCCACTATTAAGAATTTGACGTTTCCCGGTGCTGTGGGGAATGGACCGACAGGGTCTATTGCCCATTTCTGAAATGGCCACGCTGCCGTGACGGGGACCAAGTCATTTTTGGGGCGCAGGGTGTTTGGCGCGTGGCGCTGGCAAGAGTCACATTTGCGTAATTCTGCTACGGCGTCGGGGTGCATACCCGGCCAGTAGTAGCCTGCGCTCATTAATTTGGCCACCACCATTCTGGGTCCTGCATGTAGTCCACAAGTACCTTCGTGAATATCTCTGATGAGGAAGGAGGCGTCTTCCTTGTCGACGCACCGCAGTAGGGGACCTAAGTATGATCGTCGGTAGAGGATTCCGTCTGTTAACTGATAGTGCAAGGCTTTGTGTTGGATTTTTCATGCTTCCGCGTTGTTTTCGGGTAGCGTTTCAGATGTTAGGTATGCTTTGAGTGGCGCCATCCAAGAGGTGGTACCTGTTTGGATGATGTTTACCTGTCTTGTCGGGACGGATGGTGCTTCTTGTAATTCGACCCGTACATTTTTGGCCATGTGATCAAAAACTGTGGAGGCCATTTTGCTTAATGCGTCAGCGGGTTTGTTCTCGCTCCGGTTAATGTGGGTGACCGTGCAAGAAGTGAATTTACGCATAAGTAGCTTGGCCTGCTGTAGGTATAGGGCCATTGTGGCGTCTCTTGCGTCATAGGTGCCATTGATGTGTCCAGCTACTAGCAGTGAATCAACGTGTACTTCGAGGTTGGAAGCTCCCATTCGGTGCGCTATACGCAGTCCTGCTAGTAGTGCTTCGTACTCCGCTTCATTGTTTGTTGCGTTAAAATCTAGCCGAATGGCGTATGTGTGTTCTTTCTTATTTGGGCTAATTAGTCGCAGGCCCGCCCCTGCGCCATCTGAATTTGATGCGCCGTCAGTGTAGAGTTTCCAGCTTTCATTGTCGGGCGTTGGCTGTGCGGGGTCTTGCTCGGCTAAACATTCAGCGATTTTGTCTGTTGGTATTTCAGTGGTGAAGTCAGCGAGTACTTGTCCCTTGACTGCGGGTCTAGGTTTATAGTTGATGGTGTGTTCACCTAGCTCGATTGCCCATTTTGCCAGACGTCCTGAGGTTTCGGGCTTGCGTAGCACGTCGCTGATTCTGTAGTCTGTTAGGACGTTTATTGGGTGGCCGTGGAAATACCTGCACAGTCGGCGCGATGCATGGATGAGAGCTAGGACCAGTTTTTCCATTGTGGAGTACCTAGTCTCTGCGTCTAGCAGGGTTCTGCTGATGTAGTAGATGGGTGTTTGGACGGTTTTCCTGTCTACTAGGAGTACTGCGCCGATTGCCCGCTCTGTTACAGAGAGGTATAAGGTTAATGGCTCTTTGGGTAATGGTGCAGTGAGAGTAGGTAAATTCATAAGCCATTCTTTCATTTCTTGAAAAGCCTTTTCCGCCTCAGGGGTCCAGCGGAAATGACTTTTTTTTAAGACAATTTTTTAGAGTGTCTACAAATGGAAAAGACTTGGAAGCATAATTCGAAAGGAAGCGATTGAGGGCGACGAGGCGTCCCATAAGGGTTTAGACTTCCTTTATGGATGTCGGTGAAGACATTCTTTCGATGGCGAGGACTTTGTCAGGGTTTGCGCGGAAGCCATCCCTTGTGACAATAACTCCCAGGAATTTCCCTTCTTCCATGCCGAAGGAACATTTGTTGGGGTTAAGCTTCATGCGCACCTTTCGGAGTTGGTTGAATGTCTTTTGGATGTCTTCCAGCATGCAGTCTTCGTCTTTGCTTTTGATGACGAGATCATCAACGTATACTTCCAAGCGTACGCCTATCTCATGGATGAAGGCGCTGTCCATGAGTCGGTGATATGTGGCTCCCGCATTTTTCAGGCCAAAGGGCATTTTGGTGTAGCAGAAGATTCCTGTGTCCGTGCAGAAGGCCGTTTTGTCTTCATCTTCCTTTGCCATTTGGATTTGGTGATAGCCTTTGTAGGCGTCGAGGAAGCATTTGAAGCGGAATGGCGCGAGGGAGTCCACCTTTAAGTCGATTTCTGGAAGAGGATAACAATCCTTTGGACAGGCCTTGTTCAAATCTTTGTAGTCGACACACATGCGCCATCCGCCCATTGGTTTTCCTACCATGACTGGGTTGGCCACCCAGGTTTGATAGCGTATTGGGCGGATGATGCCTACGTGGAGCAGTTCATTGACTTGTTCGTTCATCGCCTTTGTTTTCTCTGGCCCCATTTTGCGCATCTTTTAAGCGACTGGCTCCACCGATCTGTAAGTGTTGAGTTTGTGTTCTGCGATTTCTCTTGGAACGCCAATCATGTCGGATGGTTGCCAGGCGAATATGTCTATGTTCTTTACTAAGAGTTGTTTGAGGTGCGCTCTTATGGTGTTGGAGATTTCATGGCCGATGATGACCGTTTGGTCCGGGAATTTGGGGTTGAGGATCCAGTTTTCCGGCTCCAATCGGGTTTGTGTTTTTTGTGGTTTTGCCACCTCGATTGTGTGGCACTGTTTGTTCCCGCGGATTATTGCGACGCCGGTGCGGGTCGGGAAGCCTACCATTTGGTCTGGGGTGGAGGCGTTGGCGTTGAACTTTGCCAGGCCTTCCCGCCCTAGTAGGACATCGTGGCGAGATGTTGCTGGTAGGACCATGAAGTCACATATTTCTGTGCGTTCGTGGGTGCCATCTGTCAAAGTGACTGGGAAGCTGATTATGCCGCGCGGCATGATGACTTCGTCGATAAAGCCCGAGATTGGTGCGTTGACTGGAACGAGGCGGGCTTTGTCATCCTCGTCCAGTTGTTGAAAACACTGATCATAGATGATGTCAGTGCTGCTTCCGCCGTCTAGGAACATAGATTGAGTTCTATAGTGTCCTACGACGCCGGTGACAATTAATGGCGTAGTTGCGGAGGGTCCGCCTCGTACCCGGGGGAGGAGGACGTCCACCTCCTTCCAGGAGTCATTTGTTTCTCTCGGGCGCTTTCCTTTGTTTTGGCGTTTTCTCGCGTCGGAGATCATGTTGCAATGATGATGTGGGGTATGCCTGATGTAACTTGTTTGTAGATTCCGGATTGGTTTCTTTCCGGGCTCTTCATGTTTGTCGTCTTGGTTGTTGCGCCCGCTTCTGTTAACGTTTTTGACAAGATGACCGAGCTGGCCCGTCTTTAGTGCCGCCTCTATTTCTAACTTTAGGCTGTAGCAGTTGTCCGTCAGGTGGCCATAATCGTTATGGTATTCGCAATATTTGGTGTGGTCAACGTTCTTTCGTTTGCCCAACACTTTAGGTTCCTTGAAAGTGACCTGCTCTGTCTTGAGCACTTGTGACGGAGTTTTGGTTAGTGGCGTCCAGTCGGTGGTCTTCTTGGATTGGCTTCTCTGATCCCTGGATTGCTTGTTGGTGATCGTCTGTCGAGCGTCGTTGGCGGGTGAGTATTTGCCTTCGTCCGTTGGTCCTGAGATGCGTGACCAGACGGATTGCTTGCCTTTGTTCCTGTTGGAGTTGTTTGTTTGGTTGTAGCCGCGCTGCTGTTTGATAGAGCGTTCCGAGGATGCGTATATTTTTGAGGCTTTGATGACTTCCTCCCAAGAGTCTGGGACCCCTGTTTTTCCGGATAGTGTTTTCATCAGATCCTCGCTGCGTACTCCATGAATGAAGCCTGCGCGCGTCAGCTCTTCTCCGCAACCGATCTGCAGTGCCTCCTTGTTGTAGCGCACAATATAGTCATCTATTGATTCGTTGTCTGTGCGCTGGCATAGGAGGATATGGGCCTTGTCCCGTTTGTGCCGCCTGAGATGGGAGAAGTGATCCTTGAACTTCTGGATGAGGTCATCGAAGTCTAGGATGCCTCCTTTGGAAGGTTGTCAAACCAAACTCTGGCTGCACCTGTAAGGGTTTGAGCGAACAGGTGACACCAGACTTGTACAGGCCAGAGGACTGTGGTTCCCGCACACTCGAAGTCGTGCAAATGGTGAGTGGGGTCTCGCAGGCCATCGTACCTGCCGATGCTGCTGGGGAGTTTAGCTTGTTTTTCTATAGGGGCGGTGGCTATGCGCTGACAGAACTTTGAACTTAGAGCGAACGACTTAGGTCTGTATGGCCTGTTCAGGTCGTCGTCGTCCTTCTTGTGTGATGACGCTGATTGTGTTTTTGTCAGCTTCCGCCTTTTGGCTTTTGAGGTTGTTGTTGCGTCTGAATCACTAGTTGGCTGGTAGCCGTCAGATTCTGACGCGGAGTCTACTAGGTCCTGGTCGCGTGTGTTCTTACTGCGACCTCCACCATGAGACTTTGGACGCGTGGTTTGCTTTTCCTTCCCCTTTCGACTGTGTTTGGCGGAAGGGGAGGCCTTGCTTTTAGACTTGTTGGTTTGAAGTTTTGCCAACATATTTTGGTAGATTTTGGTGTTTTTAAGCTGTTTGCGAAACAACCACTCGTCGGGATCCATTGGTGTGTTGGGTGCGTCGGATTTAGACGAGTCTGAGGCAGAAACGTCCCGTGGTGGTGTTTCTTCCCTTGTGGTTGCTTGTGGCGTGCCCTTGTCTGGAGTTTGGAGCGTTCCCGCTCTGGCAGTCTGTACGACTGTAGAGGGGGTTGCTCCTTTGGTTCCAACGGGGTTAGATCAACCATTTTCGTGAGTTTGAAAGATGTGGGTTTGAAAGTTTTGTGGGTCTTTCAGCCGGTACGGATGGCGCCAATGAAGAAACAACGAGTATAACTACTTGGAGGTAGGACGGGATGATATATGGAATAACGACTCGTGTTCGCTGCAGGGTATAATCCTTGGCTCACAACGATGGTTGATCTATGGTTATATGCACGAATAATAAGCAAAGAGACACAATAGGCAAAAGGTATAAGTGGTTCGATCACGTAGGATCTACGTCCACTGAAAAGAACAATCTTTATTGATAAAAGATACAAGTCATAGTACAAGTGGTGGAACAAGTGTCTTTGTTCTAATTGGCTAAATTCGATGCTTAAGAAAGGAGGCCAAGTCCTCCTTTTATAGGAGAGGCATGGGCCCAAGGTCATCGGGCCCATTCTGGTTATTAACGGGCTTGGGTTAGAGGCCCAAGCCGGTTGCTTGTGTAGGTCCCACTAGTTGGATCCCAATCCTTAGTTGGATAAAGTGATCCAAGTTGAGGAGGGCCTCTTCGATTGGGCCACGTGTCGCCTCGTGGTTGGTCGGCTGGGCGGTGTTTTGTCCTCCACACACGTGGCGTATCGTGGCTGGGTCTGCAGGGGAGTCAGACGTCAGGCGGCTGACCACTTGTCAGCTGACACCTAACGGGTGGTAGCAAGTTGGGGCTCCAAGGGGGATGTTCCCGGGTGTTGTCAACTTGTACCTCTGCGCAGGCTAGTAGCAGCGCCAGGCGCTGCTGTGTATCTGATTGTGTTACTTTTTGCGGGGGCTTTGGGTAAGGTGCGCCTGAAAGCGTAGGTGAATAGTACCCTACCCCTTCACCTCTCTTTTTAGAAGGAACAAAAACAATAATAGAAAAGATGTCCGTTTATGTGTTGGTATTTGTTTTTATACGAAGAGTAAAGTCCAACGAATATTATCATTTTATTTTCCTTTAATTTTTTTAACACCACTACTTTTATAAAATGCGTTTGTAGCTAATTAAAGAGAAAGAATATATGTGATTGGTTTGTAAATAGAAAAACAAAGTGTGCATATTTGGATTAGAAAATTAGAGGAAGAAGAATTTGTGGGCAACCAAGTGATTTGACTGTAAATTAAGTTAACAGGTTGATTATCCATCGTATATGAAACTGAGATGACACAAACAAAATCTTAATATTTTTGATGTGATATTAAATATTTCTTTTTATTGTCAAAACTGATTAGTTTGGCTAATTTATTTATACGAAAAAAGTCATAATAATTTGTGGGTTTTTAGGGGGTCTTTTCGAAGGCCTCGTGCTCCCAAGAAGAAAGAAGATGATGGACGTAAGAGTTGATCGATAATCTTGTGAATGAAATGGTGAAAAGTGTGTTGATTGTATCATAATCCTAGAGAATTGAAAATGTAAGCAAATAATTGTACAAAAGCCATTGTGATCTCTTATTTTTATGTTTTACTTTAAAAATTAATTATAATAATGCATCCAATTTGTTGTATTATTGTTTTTCGTATTTATCATGAGATCTTTATCTCACATGTAGTGTAGTGTATTGTAGAATTAGAGAGAGATAGATAACATAAACAAGAAAGTGGGATAGTAGATGGTTAACCGAGTATGGAACACCAAAATTGAACCATTTTTTATTTTAAACAAAGCAAGAAATAAAAAACTACATTGGACAATTAACCGAGCATAACCAAAATCGATCCATAGCTGACGGTTAACCAAATTATGCTTAATCGACCATCGGTTATGGTTACAATTAAGCCTCCATAACCGAACTAAATCGACTTTACACACCCAAATAGTACATAGGCTCGCTTGTGTCAACTCAAATTAGTCAATCGTTCAAGTAACAGCTTCACAATTTAGTCAACTAGCCAAAATAAATATCTATTATAGTAACTAGGTGTTTATCCGGGGCTCGCGTTGCGCCGCCCTTTTTTGCCATGTCATCTACTGATGTTTTGTGTACAAAATCTGTTGTACGAGTTTGTGTTGTCTATAACCTGTCTCGAACTCCCAGCCTCATTGTTTTTTAAATGTATTTAAATAAATACTTTATCAACATTGTCCAGCCACAATATTCAGCGTTTATAGCGATAAATAACATTCTCAAAGAAAACAGTCATACGTCGGACTATTGATTTAAAGGTTGGCCAAAAAAGCGGTCATATAGCGGACCTTTGACTTAGATGTTTAAAACCTATCATTAACATAGTGTGCGTGGCGCGATAGGTAGAAACAGTACATAACAATACCTAGAGTGGTTATTACACCATTTGGTTCCGTTTCCGGTTCCAAAGTCTCATCTCTATGATTTTGTCCTGCTCACAACATGCAACCCACGATTATATTTACTACTAATATCTATGTATCATGGCATATAAGCACAACCTCTAAAAAATAAAATTGCCCAACGACCAATTTTTGTCGACAAAAAGATTATATAAACTGGAAATCAATATCAACCGCAAAACAAATTAAAAAAAAACAACAATGTAAAGCTCGAAGCAAATGAGCTTTGCTCCTATTTATTAAAAACCTCGAATGCTAGTTGAAATAACTGCATACGTATACAACAACAACAACAACAACAACAACCTTACCTGTTGAATCCCACGATTAGCAAAGCTAATAGTAGGGTCTGGGGAGGGTGAGATGTAGGCAAACCTTACCCCTACCCTTACGGATAGAGAGGAACTGCATACGTGTACATAACGCTAAATCATTAAAACCTACCATTTTACCGACACGTAATAAATGTGACGAAGTATATTTTCTAGCCTACTCCCCATTTCTTTTTCACCTCTTCTATGAGTAAATCCATTTGCAGATGATCTGGACTGTGCAACTTGTTGTGGGTTCATTCTCGAACGGAAGCTTTATATGTTATATACTTATATGTCGGCCAAAAATAAATTAAAGATCTGTAAAAATGTCCCAGAGAGGTCAGTTTGTAGCTGAAACTTATGAAAAACTTAAGTGACTGTCATCTCATATCTATATACTAATACTATAATGCTATATAGTTACAAGGACCTTCATAATGAGTTGCTAACTTTCTATTCATTGTCATTAGTAGCACACAAAATTATGTGTGTAGTAGTATATCATTGACTCTATGAATCACAAGGACCTTGGTGGTGAGTTCCTAACTTTCTATTCGTTGTCAATAATAGCAAACGAAGTTATGTGTACAGCATATCAATAACTATGAATCACAGAAGTCCATAAGCTGCATCCACCTAAGATCTACCAGTTTTTCCCTACAGTTTTTTATAGGAAACTGGCTTCAGGCAATTCAACATCCATCACAAAAGTGATAATCTTTATTTTCTAGACAACAACAGTTTGATAATTTGTACAATGACCACAATGCATTTTGCACTAAGAATAATTCACTTCCACTTTGGCCTAGATTCAGAAGACCTAACATCCTCTCACTAATCACTATTGGGAATTGACAAACAATTTTTGCTATTTTTTTTTTCATTTGTCTCTTGCTATCCTTTATAGCTATACATGACCTTAAATTTGCATCATTCCAGCATAGACTCAAAAGCTAAATCTTAGGACTTAATATACTTGCGTATGTTTTCTGTTTCAAACGCTTGGACACTTTTTCTTCGGTTAATCCAGTGTTCAAATTTCCAATTCGTTCTTCTAATGCCAAAAGTTCCTGAATTCAAAATACATGATATAATTGAATGATCCATTCTTTGTTGTTCAATAAAAAACAGAGGAAATGTTTTCTTTTGTTACCTCATATGACATGTTATCAATATCGAGCCGCATATCCCTATGTCGATCATGTATACCAGTCATGCCATAGAAAACTGATTGATCTTAGAATCATAACATCCTGTCACCCAATAAAAAAAACAAACTTACGTAAAAAATGGATTTTTTTTTATAAAAATAAAACTGCATATTTTACATGTTTGTCGTACCTGAAAGTTCGGCCGGCGAGACTAACCTATTGCGTTGTATTAAAATCCTCAAACGATTTTTTCTTAAAAGAAAGAGAATAAAATCCTATAACATGTGGCTTAATACTGCCAGCAACACACACCGTTGTAACTGAGCTGTCTGATGTATTCGCGACCATGTACCGTGAGTAGCAATTATAGGTAATAGCTGTTGTGAAACATCTTGAACCCTGCAAACTTCATGGAGTAAGTTGAAGGCTCATATGTGAAAACCAAATGTGTATTTGTACAATGCTTGAAAATCACCTGTAAAGGTAGTGAGGAAAGACACACTAAACCGTTCAAACGCATAACACATACGTGCTAAATCATAATACAACTAACTCTATACACCAAAAGTTGACCAAAATAGAATTATCCAAATTTCTTCCGCTCAGTTGTCACCATGATGGGCCATCTAATTGAATTCACAGCCCTTTTCCATTGATGACATTAATTTTTGCTCTAATGTAAGTTTACCAATGTTGGAGGTTTGCACCTTTAAACTGTATACATTTTATATGTTCTAAAAAAAGTTTTATATTTTAATGAAACTTTTAAGTAGGATTTATGAAATTTCGTTTTAAATGTACTTGCATTCTTGTTTGCATTTTTACATCACCATCTGCTACGGATCCATCCAACTCGATCAATTGTTACAACAACTCGATTAAATTTAGATGGCGCACGCGTTGTGGCCCGCTAAACTGTGTCACCCTCGCTTTGAAGACGTTACTTATACCAATGAAGACAATAAACTTTGGCCACACACTCAAAGTCTGCCCCTCTTGCTAACTTGATTTACCCTGAATTCCCATCACCATAAACAACGGCCGAAAACGCTTCGAAAACGTGTTGCTTCATCAACGACGGCTGAGAATGCAAGACACCTCAACCTGAAGGCAGAAAGATGAATTAGTCGACATCGAAAAGGCAATAAATTAAAAGCACCATCATACGATTACCTTTTCTACCATCGCTTTGATTCATACGATGAAACTCCTGGCTAATTACTTGTAACAAACGGATACCAAGAACAAACAATCTTTAAGGTATAACTGAAACTTACTTATGCGGCGAGGTATTCAACGTTCAGTGGCATATACATCCCCACCTCAGCTGTCAGTAACATCGCAACAACACGGTCTTCCTTTCTCCCTCCGGTTAAGCCATTGAAGCTGGCCGATTACACAGAAAACATCAACTGCTGAATAAAGGCATATCAAATTTCAAAATCAACACACAAACATCAACCACTGATCAAAGATGTAATCGAAACTCAGCAAAACAACAATGTAAAGCTAAGTAACCTCTAAACACATATTAAACCATCACTCCTGCAAAACAAAAAAAGTAACCAAAACCCTAAAAAACCAACACTCCCTAACACAAACAACAAAACAACACAAAACAGTACCAAATCCAGCTACACAAAACCACACCTGAAACAAATCGAACAATTATTCACGAAACCTAACCATACATAACCAAAAGTAACCTAACAACCAAATATTAACATCAAGAACAAAAACGAACCTCACCTTCTACGTCTTTGGCCTGGTCGACACCGACTCGCGGGATGGCTGCATAGGTATGGTTGCTACCAATTAAGGGAAAAAAATATGAGGACACAATACTTACAATTTACACATAAGAATTCCCCAAAAAGGTGAAACCTACCACCAACTTTGGTTTCTTGAAGTCGTATCATCAATGATGCCAAAAACGAATATACTCTGATTCAGTGGTGGTCTTTGCATCCATGGGGTTTTCATCAACAACTGCAGCAAAATCCAATTTGGGAAAAAAACAAAGGTTACTAATTGCAATAATTAAGCTACTGAGTGTTAATAGTATGTAAATACAAAGATGGACAAAAAAAAGTTGGCAATGCAAACAAACCAATCCACGTTTTAACTGAGAGGCAATTTAACCTGTTACTCAAGCTACATTTTTTTCATCTCTAGAAAACACAATGTAAAATTTGTTTGCCTGAATTCAAGAGATTAAATACCTTTTCGGTTATCAACGCCCAAATAAGATCGATGGTTGTCGAGCCTGGATATAAAATAGAAGATACAATTAATACATGTAAGAAGGCATCAAATGATATACGTGTAAAACATTACAATATCATATAACAGGAGAAAATACAGGAAAAAAATACCCTAATTAAATTCATTTGGAAGCCCATAATTTTAACAGAATTAACTTCAGACACCTACAAATAGTCACAAAAAACGTAAACTGGATTACCAACAGCGACTTCCAAATTTCTCAGCGGCTTCCAGTTTCATAAATAGATAAGGCACCTGATTCACAAAAGAAAACTTCAAAACCTACATCATAAACAACCAAACCAATAAAAACTATGAAAGTAAAAACCATAAAAAGAACTCTAATTACAACAATACCTTAAAATCTAACAACAATACAGCAAGGGAAATGACATGCCAGCAATCAAAACCAACAAAAATATGATTAAACATTCATACAAACTTAGAACCCCAATAGTGGATAAAGAAACCAAAGAAATTAACAAAACATAAATGTAAGCAGGAGAAACAATTGATAAAATTGACCATTAATTTTGTCGAAGCCTAAGCCTCTTAAAGATAAAACCATTCATTCTGGTTGTTACATCAATTGGATCGAAATCATATAGGTTATAATTAATTATCGGAGACTTACCACAATTGTCGGAGACCATATTTGACCATCGAATACCTAAATGCATATCAACGACCGTTGCGCAAAAACCCTTAACGACTTGAATACAGAGTTTAGAGAGAGGAAGGGCTAATGAACACTTTTATCTGATAGAGAGAGAGAGAGAGAGAGATTCAGATGAGAAAGAAAGTAGAGAGAAAGAGAAAGAATGCATCAGAAAGAAAGAAGATACTGAGATAGATGGGGATGGAAAGTGTAGGATGAAGCCAGAAGTGGGGGTGTGGTAGAGACGCGTGGAGGTCGGATTGTATGGCTGCTCAACACGTGTGGAATGACGTGTTTAGCAAAAATGGGTAAGTAAAAAACTTTTGTGGTCATAACCGGGTCTCGAGCCCGGGTGGCTTCTGTATAAGCCATCTCAGTAACCACCACACCACTTCAATAAGTTGTTAATATCATTGAAACCAACCATATTTATCCATATACAAAAATCAGGAAAAATAGAAATCACTGTTCAAATCCTAAGGGTTATTATTATATTTATAATTGATGTCTTAAAAGGGTCCAAATAGGTTGATGCCACCCATAACCATTGTTTGTCTTATCCCCTACTCAGTGTCGTCACCAACCCCATTGTCACTGCCACCACCAACACCAGTGTTGCCACTCCACCATCGTCGTTGTCCTCGACCGCTACAACTAACACTCCATCACTATTGCCACTCTTCCATCACCGCGTCCACCATGACTACAACCCCACCCTCCGCCTTCACCACCACGACACACCCCCATTGCAGCTTCCTTCATCATCCACCACTACCATCACAACCACCCCCGTCTCCCCGCCACCATCTCATAGCCGTTAGCACCTCCACTGTAACCACTAGCAACCATAAAAAAATATAGCAAGTGAATTTATTTTAGTACTTTTCGTTTATAAAACGACTATTTTCAAGCAACATCCCTTTCGTTTTGACACATAACAAAGTAATATTTAAAAAAAAAAACTCTTTTGACTTTTATGATGTCATCGCATTAGGTTGATGGTTATGGTAATGATCCTTCACACCATAACCATCCTCCACATTAGAGTTGAACAAAAATCCGGTTTGGAAACCAAAATCGGTACAAACTGATTTCAACCGGTACTAAAAAATTCCAAACCGAAACTAAACAAAAAATTGGGCTAAAATTGATGCTAAAACCAACCAAACAAACCGGAACCAATTTCGGCACCGTTAAAAACGATTTGAACCAAAGAAAACCGAAACCAGTTTAAGGAAAAAATGATTTTGACCATAAACACAAATAAAATTTTGTTACTTTGTATTAACATTCAATTTTCATTTTTTTCATAACCACGTCGACCAAACCCATCCCAACCATCACCTGAAACCCCCGACCCACCAAGTTAACCAGGCAATAATATAAACTATGAGGGTGTTTGAGATTGCTTTTTCAAAATAGATTATGCGTTTTGTTGCAGTAGGGATATAACTGCTTTTAGATTATTGCGTTTTGTTAACCTATTAAACGCAAATAAATCCATTTTTATAAATCTTTCCCAAACACTAAAAATTGATTATTTACGTTTTTAAAACGAAATAATCTAAATATTCAACCATGGTTGCAAAAGTCGCTAGGCGCTCCCTAGTCGGAGTCGGGAGTACTCGGGGAGTTCTCGGCCTAGTCGGAGAGTACTCGAGGAATACTCGGCCTAGGCGTAGAGTACTCGGCCCTCGACAACCTACCTTGTAGCGATTACTCGGGGAGTACTCGGCCTTGTTTTATAATAGAGTATTCAACTAAACCCCAAACACGTAACACAATAAAAAATCGTGATTTTGTCTTACATAGTAATAAAAAAGAGGCGCGCGTAAACGGTTATAAAGTTTGATAGATAAATAGGAAGATGCGTCTGCGTCTGCGTCATCTTTTTGACGAACTTTCTATACAATTATACGCGTCACTGTTCATACCTTTTTCCGCCTTCTTCTTCTTCTTTCTTTACGCGTCAACAACACTTCTCTTTATTAATTAAAATCATCTTTTTCCATACCTTTTCTCAATTCCCCATACTCGATTGATCTGATTCACTACCAATTTCGATTCTGACTTGTAATTTTCAATAATAATAATAATAATAATAATAATAATAATAATAATAATAATAATAATAATAATAATAAATGGAAGCTTTAAGAAGGCAAGCTAGCAAACTTAGGGAACAAGTAGCCAAACAGCAGCAGGTATGATGCTCATTAACTGTTGGAATTAAGTTTGTAATCCCCAACACTTATTGTTTCTTTCTTCTATTCTATAGCTACTGTAGTGTATAATTTGGTATGTCATTTCTTATTTCCCTATTTAGGGGACACTTTGTTTGATCGAATTATTAAAACTTAAAACCCTGTCATAACTGTGAGTGACTGACTGTGTGTATGATTATTATTTTGGTTTGCTTTTGCCTTAGTTCTTGGTTTATGTTTTTTTTTCTTCTTTTTATTTGTACGTTTAATTTTAATTAATTAGTTTGTAAAATGAAATTGCCCCCTTTTGTTGAATTTGTAAGGGTGGGCAGGCGGGCGGACAGGCGCTCCACTAAAATATTTTCATCTTCAGTTATTCACACCAATCCTAATCCTGGACTGCCACGTCACTTCACTAATTCACTTCACCGAAACACAGTTTTGGAGGTAGCACTACCCTGAACTACCAACCTATAAAATAACAAAAACCCCCACACACAAAGCCCCACTCACCATCCGTTAACTACAACAACAACCTTACCCAGTAAATCCCACAATTAGCGAAGCTAAGAGTAGGGTCTGGGGAGGGTGAGATGTAGGCAAACCTTTCCCCTATCCTTGCGGATAGAGAGGCTGCTTCCTGAGAGACCCCCGGCTCATAACTCACAAACGAAAAGCAAACAACACTAAAAAGGTAATAAAGGGATACTGAATTTAGAGAAACACTGAAAGCGTCACGTAGTAAACAGAGGTAAAAATGCCATCAAAACAACATAAACCATAAACACCCAAATACAAGACACCCTTATAGGTCTCCTACCAATGTAAGAAAAAGTCTAGGCTCCTAGAACCACGCTACGATAAAACCAAGACCACCCTAATAATCCTTAACCTTAATCCTGCGTCTTCACGAACCCCTATCCTCGACCATGTCCTTAGAGAGGTGCATCTCTGCTAAACTCAACCTAATCCACTCATCCCAAGTCAATTTGGGTCTTCCTCTACCCCTCATTCCCTCTATAGTGAGGGTTTCCACTACTCTAACTGGGGCCGTCATTGGCCTCCTCTTCACATGCCCATACCATCTTAATCTTCCTTCCTTCCTTTATCTTGTCGGATATGCTAGCTACCCCTAACCTTTCTCTAATAACCTCATTTCTTATTCGGTCTACCCTAATGTACCCGCACATCCACCTTAGCATCCTCATTTTTGTACCTCCATCTTGCGATCTTGTGTCTTTTTGATGGCCCAACAATCTGTCCCATATAACATAGCAGGTCTCACTGCGACCCTATAGAATTTTCCTTTTAATTTAGTTGGGAACCTCTTGTCACATAAGACCCCACTGGCGGCCCTCCACCTACACCAACCAGCTTGTATGCGGTGAGTGACATCACTATCTTGCCCTCCACCTCACCATCCGTTAACTAAAACCTGTAATTACTTCACTAGACCACTACCTGTGCCACCGGCTTCGATATTGCCGTGGGGTAGTGGCTTACCCGTGAAGTGCCCCCCCCCCCCCCCCCCCCCAAAAAAAGGGTTAAAAACAAAACAAAACAAAACAAAACAAAACAAAAAACAATTTAGATTGGTTGACTTGTGATCAACAACTTTAGCGTCTACTGAAATTTTTGTCAAATTTATGTGAAATTGAATATTGTCTACATGCTCTTGTTACTGGTACTCTATCTCTCGCCAAATATGTAAATTTGCGATTTATGGAATTCCACAAAAAAAAAAAAAAAAAAAAAAAAAAAAAAAAAAAAAGAAGAAGAAGAAGAAGATAATGGATAATCAAGCCTTGAAATATAGAATTTTAGTTACAAAAAAAAAAATAAAAAAATAAAAAAAAAAATAAAAAAAAAATTGACGAGAAGTATAGAATTTTTTTATTTTCGATAGTTTGCCCTAATAAGCTTACAGCTCCATCATGGAGGTAGACTTTCTTTAGCTGGTGAGAGTATAAGATCTTTCTTGATAAACAGACTTTGTTAATTTGGAGCTATATCAGCAGCCTTTGTTCGAAATAGCAACTGTCGATATAGATTATGCGCTTGTAACCGTGCATACGATAAATGTATGCTCGGAGTAGTTCTTAACCAACATGTAGTTTTATAACAAAAGAATTTATCATCATTGGCGGATGGTTCTTTTTTGCAGGCTGTATTAAGCCGACTGGGTAAGGATGCTGATATATTTAATGAAGAAGAACTTCAGTCTCATCAGAAACTTCAAGATCTTTATAATTCCACAAGGGCCGCTAAGGTATGCTTAATATTATTTTCTGTAGTTTTTAGTTTGTATAATTCTTCTTGTTATGTTTAATGATCTAGAATCAATGTGTTTCTGATGTAGTTAACACTTTAGTTTCGTTACATGCCAGCATTTCCAGAAGGACATTGTACGTGCTGTTGAAGGGTTTATTTCGATAGGCAAAAAGCAAAAACAAATTGGTATATGTTTGGGGGATTTCATTGGCTCTTTTATTTCTTACACATGATATACAAATAGTTTACTCGGCTTGTTTTTAGAAAAAAGGTTTGCTGAAGATTGTAGCAAATATGGAACTGAAAATGTAAATCCTGGTTTCCCCCTTGTAAGGACTGCTATGGAACTTGGCACTTCACGGAACGCTATTGAAGACAAGAGGGAAACTATGCTTGAGACACTTAATCACCAGGTAGGTTCGTTTTATTTTTGTATTTTACAATGTTTTTATAATTCAGTATGTGGTGGTTCATTGTATTTATTTGCTAGTTAAATATTTATTCGCTATTTATAATTCAGTATGCTTGAGACACATATCCCTCTTTACACGTGTCTTACTAAATTGAGTTGATTTGTTTGGCTTCTTATCTTTATTCAAATGTTTACTAACCTCATTTCCTTGTAGGTGTCTGAGCCACTAAAAGCGTCAATAAGAGCATCTTCATTGGAAGATGCTCGCCACTTGGCACGCAGTTGTGATAGACTCCGCCAAGAAGTTGAAACTCAGGTATGTATCAGTTCCACACAGTTACATTTACACATAGAATCGGGATCAACTGAGAAGCTACATATTTGTAAAAAGTGCGAGAAGACTTTCGCTCACTAGTTTTGTTACTTTAATTCACAATTTTTGTACATGAAGATCCTTTATGCCTGATTACGATCCCAATAATTACACACACAATTTTGAATCAGAAGTACAAATTGCATATCTGATTCACAAAATTGTGAATTTGCTCAAAATGTAAAATTGTGAATTGAAGTCTTCTCACACTTCTCATGGATATCTAGCTTCTCACATGATCCTAACCCTATATATGTATGTACCTATGTATGTATGTGTGTGTATATTGTCAAAAGCGCACAAGGCTTGCGCCAAGGCGCAGAAGCACAGCCTAGCACAGGTAATGTGATCGCCTGGTAAGGTGTGCTATTTCAGGCTCATAGGTGCAGTTTCAGGCCAAAATTGGCCTGGAATAAACCCAAATAAGCCTAGAAATTGTCTAGAATCAACATAAAACATCTTAAACTAGTGCGCCTCTCTGAAGGAAGCCTGGTGCTCAAGGCTAGGCCTATGCGCTTTAACAAAATAAATACATATACATATACATGTGTATGTAAGTATGGAGCATGTGTGTGTAAATTTGATTGAGATGAACTTTTTGGCCAGGCAGTGGAAGTATTGAGGCGCCAAACAAAGGTCAGAGATCCTACCCCAGAGAGTGCCTTGAAACTTAAAAACATGGAAGCGAAGTTGAGTGAGCTCAGATCTTCCCTTGGCACACTCCAGAAAGAAGCAATCTCTGCTATGTTGTCTGTAGAGGAACAACAACAACAGATAACCTTACAAAAGCTTCTTATGATAGTAATATTTTACTCATCAGACTGTAGATTGTTCTTTATTTGGTTATGATAAAATATTAGTAATAGATGTTCCCTTAAACTATGCATACCATGTGGGTTAAAAATAGAAAACTAGAAGTGCAGAAACCATGACTTGTGATTGGAGCAATGCAATGCGTAATTTAAATACGGCAATTTCGACCCAGTTACTGTTTACATATGAATGGGTCAATTCGGTTATGATTTATTTCTAATCGGTCACACTGGTAATATGTAGAATATTAGCTGAATTTGAATTGGTCAAGTAGGTAGGGTCGAAACCACCCAAAGTGTATTTAATTCATGAAACCTCTTAATAATCGTTTCCATTTTGAAAAAAATTGCATATTTATTAATTTTTTTTGTAATCATGTTTGGCGACTAATTATCTATAAACATTAAAAAAATTGAACAAAAATTCTTACGAGTCAAACCAAACTTAAGCCATGCCAAAAATACTTGTTCTGACATGTCACACAACCCGTTGAATATTGCAACTTTGTTATATATAAGTTTCAACATGTTCCATTTAGACCTTTTATTGTATCAGATGGCCATAATTTTCTGCAGTTATACTTTATTGTCTGTCTTATCAGTTAAAAAAAATTATATTCGTTTCAGGTTAATCGTTTCAAAGTTTCCATATTTGTAGGTGGATGCCGAAAGATCTTATCACCGCCACGTTTTGTCTACCTTAGAGGAGCTACATGCTGAGGTTAGCATTATGCACCTATTTCCA
The DNA here is from genome assembly GCA_030844895.1 of Ambrosia x helenae. NCBI lineage: Eukaryota > Viridiplantae > Streptophyta > Magnoliopsida > Asterales > Asteraceae > Ambrosia > Ambrosia x helenae. Next base: position 89,887,438 of record CM061230.1, on the reverse strand, counting down.
TGTTAGCTAGAACCAAATGCTTTATATATCATGACAGATTTTTTTAAAAATTTTCTTATTGGTGATAGATGATTTCGGCAATGCATATGCAAGAATCGTCTGAATCTGCTACCAAGAAAGATATTGTTGTTCCATCCAGCGATGTCACTCAACATGCACAGAATGAAAATCAAGATTATGACTATTTTATTGGAAAGGTAAAGGCTGAGTAGTATTCAATCATAACTCTTTATGGAATCCATTCGTATAACGTTTTAATCCAACTCCATTGCAGTTCTTGTTCTTTTGAGTAAATTTGGTTGGTTCATTTTTATTCATTTGAGTCTTTTGTCTTATCAGGTCATTCATCCATTTGAGGCTCAAGCAGATGGTGAGCTGAGCTTAAATGTTGATGATTATGTTATAGTTCGCCAGGTAACGCTCTCCGCTACTATGGTATTAAGTAGTACAAAATCAGAGGCCGGGTAATGGGTCAAAACGGTATCACTTACGTCAGATTAAACATAATCTGGATCAACTCATATAAAGATGATACAATACTGTTTGCTGTATCACTTGCGTCAGATTGTTCTATCTACCCTCTTGCATCCAAAAGTTGACACGTTAAGTTTGGATTGGTACTTGACAGGTATCTCCTAATGGATGGTCTGAAGGTGAGTGCAACGGAAAGATTGGGTGGTTCCCATCGGCGTATCTAGAAAGGCAAGAAAGTCCGAAAACTAGGTAATTACAGTGTAATATATAATTATATATACATAAACATGCATGGTAAAAGCCAATGTATTAGTTGTATATATGTAATTATTTGTATTGGAGTGATAAACAATCTATGGTATAAGTTATATCATACACATGTATAAATACAACAATAGTTGTATTCAATATTTTTATTTGGTTCGAGACTTGAAGTCATCGCGGGAGGGGGGGGGGGGGCTGCTGCCCCGTCACCGGAATTAGTGGGATTTTTCTTTACCCCTGTTTGAAGTAAGTAGAATCATGAAAAATGTAAGCTCAGTTGGTGAGGAGCATCTTTATTCTGTAGGCATAATATGGTGCCTCTATGTTTGATGGCCACTTTAAAATCTTATATTATTGATATGTAATAATTATGGTAAATTCTTTGTTTATTTTCGCCTTTGAATTTCATCATATATATGTACTTTTTAGATTTTTAGATGTCAGAAACTTTATTTATGTATTTTAATGATGAAATAAAGCAGTTACTTATAATAACTTATCTTAATAAATAAATAAATAAATAAATAAGCAAAATGACCATTATGCCTTATCATGGTAATACAATAGTAAAAATCAGCAGGTGGCATGTCCAAATCCAGTTTGCACTCTTTTAACCCTCATAAAGTAACACCCAGGTGTCTGAGCCGAGCTCAACTTGTTTAACTAAAGAGAGCTCGAGCTTGAGCTAGAGCCGTTTAGAGTTTTCGTTCTAAAACACTAGCTTAGCTCGTGACTAATTTTCAAAGTTGATTTCGGCTCACGTATTAATTATTTTTCCTGTGATATTTTTATAATAATAATTTTATATCAAATATGTATTTTAATATAATAAAGGGGTGGGCTAAACGTATCCCCCTTTAACTTGTCATACCCCCTCCCTGAAAAACCACTTTAAAATTTGTCAACTTTCCCCCTCTAATTTTTCAGATTTATCAAATCATTTAGCCCACACATGAATATCAATTTAACGAACTTATCAAATCAAATCTTGTGTTCTCATGATCCATCAAAACAATTCTACAATTTTGTAATATATATAAATTGAGATTATATCTTTGAAATTATGAAAAAGGATCTTGATAATCTTTATAAAATTATATATATATATATATATATATATATATATATATATATATATAAATTCAAAAGATTATGGAATAAAGTTTAGCAAAAAAGAAAGTAAAAGGTTAAATTTGTATTATACAAAAACTTGAAGGGAGAGTATATTTAGTAAAAAATAATATAAAGGGGGTACGTTTAGCAGCCCCCTATAATAAATAGTTTTTTATTTATAGATAAAAGACTTATTGAGACTCGCTGGCCGACTTAAAACCTATATGTAAAGTTTATGGTTGAGCTGGTTTAAGTACAAATCAATTTAAACTTTTTAACGAGCCGCTCAACTCGTTTGCACCTCTTTACAACACCTCGTTTATTAAATTTAATTAATTTAAATTTAATATAAGAAATGTTTATTTTATTTAATATAAAAATTTTAGAAAAAGTAAACAATGAAGCCGCGAAAAAGCGTTAGCTTGTTGTAGCATTGCCGCATACGCAAGCGCTGAGGTCAGATGGTTGAACCTTGGCCGACTACAGCACACCTATAAATAAAACCTTATTAATGCAATTCATAGCCATAAACATACTAATATTAATTTCATCTTTCTTTCAAATAAAATATGATGTTAGGGTTAACATGCAATGCCTGCAACAAAGAATTCATCGATGAAAACACTCAGAAAATCCATTACAAGTCCGAATGGCACCGCTACAATCTCAAACGCAAGGTATAAAATATTTCTTTGTTTTTCTATGTTTTGGTACCCACTTTTTCAAAAATTCGGTATCGGTTTGGCACTAGTACCGTACATAGAAAGCTAGAGATAACATTTTATAACAAGTACCGGTTTGGTTTGGTTTGGTTCGGTATGGTATATTATATATTATATATGACAATGTTTTAGTGTTATGTTAATGGATTTTTTTTTATTAGCCTCGCTTACGGTTGTGCGCATATAACGTATATATGTTTGACACTCGGGGGCAAAACTGCATAAGTAAAGTTGCACTAATTTTAACGTTATTTACTAATTTCGTGATTCGTGAAAATAACGTTAAAAATGACGGACGATTAATCATGCGTCATGTAGTGGCGTTTGTATGTCCAAGGCTTGATACAAAACCACTAACGAGCCGGGGGTCTCACTGGAAGCAACCTCCCTATTCCCACGGGTAGAAGTAAGCTTGTCTATATCTTACCCTCCTCAGAGGCTCAGACCCAGTGGCAGATGTATAGCAGAAGCAGGGGAACATCCGTTACCCGTCGATTTTCCTGGCGAAGTAAAAAAAGTTTGTTTTTTAAGGTATTTTTATAAAATGTTTGTAACATCGCAAAATTTTTCCCCAAAATTTTAATACATAAAAAGCCCTTGTATATATATATATATATATATTTATTACACCTTTATCATTAATATTATACAAATATGCCTAAGTCTTTATTTATCCTAACTCACAACTTATATACATACATAAATGTATATAAATAATAATAATAATAATATGATTCTAAATTCTTTTTTTTTCACATACAAGATTTTTTTTTTATTTAAATAAAGCCTTGAGTCAAATAGTCAAAGTCCTAGTCAAAGTCTTAGTCAAACAGTCAAAGTCTTAGTCAAATAGTCAATTCATCATAAAACCTTACTTTATGGTGTTGACCAATTTTAATGGCTAATTGACTCCAAAACTAGTATAAAAACCCACCTATGACCCATTATACTTTGCACCTCTAAATCGATTGTTTCAATCCGATTAAACTTTCCCTCATACCTTTCTTCTATAGTCTATTACTTCTACAATTGAAGCTTTGATTATAAGCTCTTGTAATTGGCAACTTTGGGGTTACACATATTCTATTTCTCGAGACTTAATACTTTGCTAAGGTGAGTTTACGTAACCATGTTTATGCGATTCTTTATACTTGCAACAATTATTTAAGCAATTCAACATGCATGTCTAGTAGTAAACTTTATTGCCTCATGAATTAGTCAACAGTTTCAACGAGTTTCAACGAGTTTCAACATTTACATAATCATTAGCTATGGCCAAGCCGGCGATACTCAATAATAGATCTATTGGATTGACAACCCCACCCGGATACGTGTACCTCCTACATAGGTAACGTGGGTGATTGTTATCGTTCAACATATTACTAAGGTGAACCGTAGATGACGGGATGGACCTAAACTAGTCGGAGGTTTGATTATGTCAACATATTATACTATTCATGTAGACTTAAATTTACGATAGACATACGAATTGCTAAACTTTTATACTTAAACTATATGCTTAACATGGATTATGTATTCTCACCAACTTCTAGTTGACCCCCCCATTTTTCCAAACTCAACAGGAAATACTGATGCATGAAGTCTAGAGCTAGCATGAGGAGATATTTGAAGTTTTAAGCTTTGTTTGATTATTTGATGTAGACTTTAATGTAATTCAATATTGTAATGTAATAAAGGATTATTTAAACATATGTATTATCATGAGCTACTGAACAATCATCAATACGTGACATCCCGATGTTTCCGCCATCGGTTGGGGTGTTACAGATTGGTATCAGAGCCATGGTTATAGGGAATTAGGTTATTAGAAAAAAATAATAATCTAGTCTATAACCATAGGATTTTAATCAGTACTTGCTCCTTTTACTTGCAACTTTTACTTGCTATTCTCTATCTCACTCCTACTTCTTATCCCTACTTCAACCCCTACAAGAAGATTGCTCTCCATCACAAGATCTACTCTTAGACTAATAGGACAATCCTCAGGTTTAGCCTGAACCACCTTGAGATCTCGTCGAAGTTCTAGATTTTAATAACGAACACGTGCAATCTGGAAGGGTGAACGCCTGTATTCTGAGTTTTCTGTCTAGGACTGGCATTGCGCATATATCCCAATCAGACGAGGGACCCGGATGCCTACCTGGGAATTCTCGGGATGAGTGTTCACTTATAGGCTAAAGCATGTCTTCACTATGTTATTAGAATCTAGAAGTTTTGATAAGTCAACGTTTTCGTTTATTCGTTTTAATTAATGAATAAATGATTACACTCACCTTCCGTAAACTAAGCTCAAAAATCTCAAAATTTTACAGCTTAAATCAATCTCATTTCATAACCATCCATGGATTTCACAATCACACTTCACCTTACCATCTTAGCCACTTTTTAAATATTCAACACCCTACTCAAATCATATAATCTCCATACTATAAAATAAACTCTTTATCAACTATCTTCACATTCACTATCTCTCACAACTTTGATTCTGCTTCAAGAATTTTTCATCATCCTCTCAAGAACTAAATTCATATCCTTCACCTTCTCACACATGAGCTAGTTACCCATGATAACCAAACTATTGAAACTTGATTGTGTGTTGCATCAAACATAATCCTTAGTTATACATGAAGATTCGACTATTTGCCTTATTTGAACATTTGAAACTAGAATTCATGGAATATAAACTATTTACTATAGACACACCTAGAGTCATTAACCTTATCTAGGGCAACTCTATTACAACTCGTATGCTATACTTGATACTTGATTGCTTACATGTACATATTATCAATTTGCAATTCATCTGTGTAATATTGGTACACTTAATCAAACAACTGATAGAGGATGAAGTACTTGCTCAACAGTTAGTAGAGTACAAAATAACCTACTCAACGATTGGTAGAGGTCATCATGCCTGCTCAACAGTCGGTAGAGGCCCTACAACCTGCTCAACGACTGGTAGAGGCTATCATACCTGCTCAACAATCGGTAGAGGTTCCTACTCACTGACTGGTAGAAGTCTTTTTCCTGCTCAACAGTTGGACTCATTTTTGGATACATGGTTAATCATATTATTTTACATGTGTGTCTAGAGTTATAGAAGGACACAAAACCCTAATGTAAGGTAAATTGGTGATTGCGGTCCGGAACGTAATCATGAATTTACAGGTACGTTAAGGTAGTGTGAAATTCTATCAAGGTTTTCGGTAGTTGACCAATTATAAACCTTAGTTATCTGGTAGTTCATTTAGTCTTTCAATAGTCTATCAACTCATTCCTTTTAGGACTCCTAAAACTTAAGATTCTTATTCTCCTTGCTATTTCAGATGAACCTAATCCAACCCTTAAAACTCACACATATCAAAACTCTTACCCAAATTATTCGAAACAGTTTATTCTGTTACCTATAAATTTATGTCATGCCTTAACTCGAAACTTCCCAAACCACCCTTGTCCTAATTTCTACCCAATCACCTTCAACCCTGTGTTTTCAATAAACTTCGGGACGAAGTTTCCAAAAGTAGGGGAGACTGTAACATCGCAAAATTTTTCCCCAAAATTTTAATACATAAAAAGCCCTTGTATATATATATATATATTTATTACACCTTTATCATTAATATTATACAAATATGCCTAAGTCTTTATTTATCCTAACTCACAACTTATATACATACATAAATGTATATAAATAATAATAATAATAATATGATTCTAAATTCTTTTTTTTTCACATACAAGATTTTTTTTTTATTTAAATAAAGCCTTGAGTCAAATAGTCAAAGTCCTAGTCAAAGTCTTAGTCAAACAGTCAAAGTCTTAGTCAAATAGTCAATTCATCATAAAACCTTACTTTATGGTGTTGACCAATTTTAATGGCTAATTGACTCCAAAACTAGTATAAAAACCCACCTATGACCCATTATACTTTGCACCTCTAAATCGATTGTTTCAATCCGATTAAACTTTCCCTCATACCTTTCTTCTATAGTCTATTACTTCTACAATTGAAGCTTTGATTATAAGCTCTTGTAATTGGCAACTTTGGGGTTACACATATTCTATTTCTCGAGACTTAATACTTTGCTAAGGTGAGTTTACGTAACCATGTTTATGCGATTCTTTATACTTGCAACAATTATTTAAGCAATTCAACATGCATGTCTAGTAGTAAACTTTATTGCCTCATGAATTAGTCAACAGTTTCAACGAGTTTCAACGAGTTTCAACATTTACATAATCATTAGCTATGGCCAAGCCGGCGATACTCAATAATAGATCTATTGGATTGACAACCCCACCCGGATACGTGTACCTCCTACATAGGTAACGTGGGTGATTGTTATCGTTCAACATATTACTAAGGTGAACCGTAGATGACGGGATGGACCTAAACTAGTCGGAGGTTTGATTATGTCAACATATTATACTATTCATGTAGACTTAAATTTACGATAGACATACGAATTGCTAAACTTTTATACTTAAACTATATGCTTAACATGGATTATGTATTCTCACCAACTTCTAGTTGACCCCCCCATTTTTCCAAACTCAACAGGAAATACTGATGCATGAAGTCTAGAGCTAGCATGAGGAGATATTTGAAGTTTTAAGCTTTGTTTGATTATTTGATGTAGACTTTAATGTAATTCAATATTGTAATGTAATAAAGGATTATTTAAACATATGTATTATCATGAGCTACTGAACAATCATCAATACGTGACATCCCGATGTTTCCGCCATCGGTTGGGGTGTTACAATGTTACCCCCCTAAAACAAATTTTTTTGTTACCCCTTAAAATATTTTTTTATAAAATGTTACCCCATAATATTTTTTCTAAATCCGCCACTGCTCAGACCCTACCTTATTGCTATTGGTGGAATTAGCTGAGTATGATAACGATGATCTAGGATTTTTATGTGGATGAAACATATTCCAGTACTGTCCACACTGCTTAGTTCATGTTTGATATTAGCTGTTAGCATTTGATTAATTACAGTAGTTAATGATGGTTTTTGAAATATTAGATTGCAGGGGTTCCAGGAGTGACCGAGGCGCTCTTCTTGGCCAGACAGTCTGCGCTAGCTGAAGAAAAAACTAAGCTGAATGGGCCACCTATGCTTTATACTTGTGGCTTGTGTGGTAAAGGCTACAGAACTTCAAATGCTCATGCTCAGCATCTAAAATCTAGAGCTCATACTACATGGGCCTCTCATGCTGATCATCAAAATGAGAGTACCACAATAATAAAGCCACTTGCCCCGCCCCGTCGCCAACATGAAGATGAATACAGTGATGAAAGTGATGAGTGGGAGGAGGTTGACCAGGACGTTGACTTCTCGTCTTTGAATCATATGGAGATGGATGGATCATCTTCTGATATTGATGAGGTTGAAGATGAAGAGGAGCTGGGTCCGACGTGTTGCTTTATGTGCGACCAAGAGCATAAAACTATTGAAAGCTGCATGATTCATATGCATAAAAGTCATGGCTTTTTCATACCTGATGTCGAGTATCTGAAAGATCCGGCTGGCTTTCTAACTTATCTTGGACTTAAGGTAAGACACTAGCAGCCGCCTTTTTGGTGTCAAATATGAATGTAGAAATGTTGCACGTAGGTGAAACTTAGTGACGATCTTTTATAGGTGAAACGCGATTGCATGTGTTTGTATTGCGACAGTAGTTTCAAAAGTTTAGAAGCAATTAGGAAACACATGGTGGCAAAAAGTCATTGCAGAGTGCACTATGGTGATGGCGATGAAGGAGAAGCTGAACTGGACGAATTCTATGATTATAGCAGCAGGTACTTATTATTAGTTCATGTGATTTTGTGATTATATCATTGTCACTAATGATTGGTTGATTTATGTTCTCTTGTAATACTTTAGTTATGTAGATGGAAATGGGACTCAGCTCGTTACTCTTGATGTCGGCGGTGACCACATAGAACTTGGAAGTGGAGGGTCTGAACTCATTATTACTAGATCGACTGACGATGGAATATCTACAAAGGCAATTGGTTCTCGGGAATATTTGCGTTATTATCGTCAAAGACCACGTCCATCGCCAAATACCATCGCCGCCACTGCTGTGCTAGCTGCTAGGTAAATCCTCAGAATCCAACCATTTTTGTATAAACTTAAAACATACCAAGATGGGTGGTTTGGGTAACGCTTACTTGCCTGAGTTTTCGGGTCAAAAAAGGTGTCATTCAGTTTGTAATATTGAACCCATGTACGGGTGCAGGTATAGGAGCATGGGTTTGTCAACAGTGCAGGCAAAAGAGAACATGGTGAGAATGAAGGTGATGAAGCAGATGAATAGGACAGGCGTAGAGGCGATGCGATCCAAGATAGGCATGAATAGTAATGTCATCCGTAATCTTCCTAAGAATGTTACACATTAAATCTTTAATCTTCACAAGATTGAGATGCTGCTACTACAGACACTACTTTGTATTTCATATTAGTTTTTATAAACGGACCATTTGTTTTTAAAGGGAATAATATATACGCCACCCGATAGTAAACACGTAGGAGTGTTCAGCGGCTGGTTTTTCGTCTGCGTGGCTAGAACAGTTTGACATATTCTGCATAGTTCGTTGTTGTACACGGCTACTGTCATTTTGATATCCATAACAAATTATAAAGTGCGATTACATGAAAATGAAATCAAACAATTAGGACAATAGACAATTTTTTTGCCCAAATTTGTCTATTACTTGAATGAAGTTTGAACATGTGATGCACAAAATACCGGTTCCAGGCCCTACCTGGCGTACCTACTTGGAATAGGGCTGTACACGAGTCGAGCCGAGCCAAGCTGAGCTCAAGCTTGAAATTAAACGAGCCAGCTCGGCTCGGCTCGTTTTTCTGATCGAGCTGAAAAGTCGAACTCGAGCTCGGCTCGAAAACAAAACGAGCCTTTTCGAGCGAGTTTTTTTTCGAGCGAGCCGCGAGCTTTTTGTACACCCCTAACTTGGAACCGGTTTTGGTTTCCACCTGATGGTGGCAAGAACCGATTCAGACATGATAGTACTGAAAGTTCATACCCGGTTCCTAACATTTTTATCATTTTCGCTTCCTGCCCGACCAGAAAAACCCAGTTCCTACCCGGTTATGACCGTTACATAGCACTGGAACCGATTATAGCCGTTTGAAATGTGTATATAGCAATTTATAGCTGCTATATGACTTTTTATCCCCCTAACAAGTATAAATACTTTCGGGATATATTGATTGATTACCCAACTCTAAAACACTTTAACGAATTAGAAAAACGCAAAAATACACTCAGTTTACTCAAGTTTCACACTCTCTAGCTTCTACACTTTCTTAAAAAACACATTTTAAAAGAACCGGTTGTACCCGGTTTTCGGGTAGGAACTAGACCCGGCCCTACCATAATCGGGTATTATATTGGGTATCCATCTATACTTACGGAACCCACGTTTGGTTGTGGGTACGACCTGATACCAAATTTGTGCACAAAGAAGTGTTGGTTTCATTAGGCCTTATGGGTAGGTTTCAATCAAGAATCCAAGGGACTCATAACCTTATTCGATTAAGGCCTTCATGGACTTATCTTTGGGTGTCAGTTTGCTAAACCCTAATTAGTCTCTACAGATACATTGAATGTACTTGTTATAGATAAATTTAGACCGAACTACGTAAAGCCCCTTGCTTGTTTATTATTTTCGTATTTCGTGTTCACATTTTTTAAATTAGGCATGATAATTTAACATGTTCCGATAAAAAAAAAGTATAGATAAAATCATGTGCCAATGAGGTAGTGGTGGAGTGGTTGGGAAAAAACTTGGTGTTCCTTGTGACCTAGGTTCGATTCTCACTCTCCTCACTATTTTCTACATCCGGGCAATGATGGTGAAAAACGCACCGAGGAACGTTCGGTCCTAAGCCGCACTCCGGTTTTCACCCGGCTGTTACTCCAGCGAGGAAACTCGTGTGGAGACAGTACGGTTTCCAGGGAAATGCCGTAACCAAGTCTGATACACCAGTGCGGGCCTGGTTAAGATAACGTAGTCAGAGGCAGACCTTGGTTAGGGCTGCTGATTAGGTAGTGTGACATTAAGTCATTCATATGAAAGTCACAGTTTAAAAAAAAAAAAATAGATAAAATCATGAAACTAAATGGTATTCAAAATTATATATAACAAATAAACAAAAGATAAATTGTGAGGGCTTGCTTGAAAATTTGAAGTGTTAAATAACAGATTAACCACCCCAAATCTGAAGCTTAACGTCACTTTCTATAGTTTAGTCGTACCAACTACCAAATCAAATTACCTTCCTTCCTTCAAAACCCCCATTTTTTCTTAAATCAATACAATAATAATAATAATTACACACCTTCAAGTCACATTATTCACTCGAATCAACATTTCTAGTTCATTTCTTCGGTCACCAAAGATGAGGATCGAAGATGGATTATCAGCCTCTCTAAATCATCTTGTGTTCGCCTATTATGTTTCTGGTCATGGATTCGGCCACGCCACACGTGTCGTTGAGGTCATTCCTTCACCCAATTTCATACTCTTATTATTATTATTATTATTGAATCATAATTTCGTCTTTACATTTTCGCCCTTATTCTCTTTAATTACTAACTGTTTATTCCATGACAATGTAGGTTGTACGCCACCTCATTCTTGCAGGCCATGATGTTCATGTGGTCACCGGTGCACCGGACTTTGTCTTCACTACCGAAATACAATCGCCGCGCCTTTTTCTTCGAAAGGTGGTTATGGAAATTGGAAATGTGTTAACATATTATGTTGTTTGATGTTTTGATTGTATTTGTTGTTGGCTACATTACTTGTTTATTTAATAGTTAGTGTTGGACTGTGGTGCGGTTCAAGCGGATGCTTTAACTGTGGATCCGATCGCCTCGTTAGAAAAGGTGTGTCAAGAATGAGACTAGTGCGTTTTTAGGTTTGAGTTTTATATAGTTTTAATGTTGTTGTATGTCTTTTGGTTAATGCAGTATTCTGAGACGGTTGTTGCGCCTCGTGCTTCTATTTTGGCTACAGAAGTTGAGTGGCTGAACTCCATCAAGGCAGACTTAGTGGTAATTAATAACCTGGGTTTTAAAAAGCGCGCCTGAGGCGCGCCTAGGCGCATCAAGGCGCAGCCTAGGGCGCCTCAGGGCTTTGCGCCTATCCTTTTTCCCAAAGGCGCGCGCCTCAGGCGCTTTTTTTGTCAGATTTCAGGCGCTTTTCTCCCTGAGGCGTGCGCCTCACGTACCCTGGGTATTTTTTATGCATAAAAATGTTGTACCTTGGTGTTTTTGGCTTGTAGATATAGGTAAAATCACATAAAAACCTTATTTATAGCTATATTTTGGGTAAATGAAGTTAAAAACTCATGGGATATATATGGGATATATAAAAAAAGTATTTAATTATTGTGTGCTTTGGGTACGAAAATCCCACGCTTTTTGCGCTTTGCGCTTCGCGCGATGCGCTTAGACCTCGTCGCTTTTGTGCGCCTAGCGCTTTTTAAAACCAAGTTAATAACATGTTTGTATATTTGTAAACATTTAAGATTCGCGTTTAGAAATTGTTTTATGATACAGGTCACAGATGTTGTTGCGGTTGCATGTCGTGCAGCAGCTGATGCTGGCATACGCTCGGTTTGTATAGGGAATTTCAGGTAACTGAGAATGTCTAACATGTCGTTTTATTAGGACCTAATAAACGAACGGAAATCAAGTTTACTAATCTTAAGTATTGTGTATTGATGGTTAAAAAAAAGTAACTTCTAATTTAAAACTTGCCATTGTTAATGTTATCTGTCTATTTTATTGTTCTTTAATACTATTTTTGCAGTTGGGACTACATTTATGCAGAATATGTTATGGCTGCTGGAACTAATCATAAGTCAATAATTTCTCAGGTATTGTTTTTTGCTGTGTAATATCATGTTCAGTTTTCTTTTTCTTGCTTACACAGCAAATAAGATATATTTTCATATATTTAGTTATTTTTTTTCTGCGTGTAAACTTACATTGGGTCAATTTTGGGAATAATAGAATTTAACTTTTTTTGTAATTAAAACAGATAGCTGAGGACTATTCAAATTGTGAATTCCTAATTCGTCTACCTGGATACTGCCCGAGTAATTTGTCCTACATTTTTTTTCATTTAATGTATTTGAATAGTCTCGTTATGATTTAGACAATATATTTTTTGTTGAAAATATCCTGTGCAGTGCCTGCTTTTAGGGCCGTTATCGATGTGCCTTTGGTTGTAAGGAGACTGCATAAATCACGGAAGGAGGTTCGTATTTCGTAATGTAAAATTGTTTTTCCACAACTATTTTAATTCGGTATTTTGATAATTCCCTGTAGGTGAGGAGTGAAGTAGGGATTAGTGAGGATGTGAAGCTAGTTATACTCAATTTTGGTGGACAAGTAAGTTCATGGGTCATTTACATGTCAAATACGCGCATTGTTATAGATCATCATCATCATCATCATACTCAGTTAATCCCACCAATAGCAAAAGCTAAGGTAGGGTCTGAGGAGGGTATGATGTAGACAACCTTACCTCTACCCCGTGGGAATAGAGAGGCTGCTTCCAGTGAGACCCTCGGCTCGATAGTGGTTTTGTATCAAGCCTTGGACACAAGGCACATAATAATTAGCAATTGGGACAAACCTGATTGGTGCATGTACCCCCTAGTCTTTTGGCTATCAACACCACCACATGATGCATGATTAACCGTCCATCATTTTTTAACATTATTTTCACGAAATTAGTAAAATAACGCTAAAATTAGTGCAACTTTACTTTTGCCCCCCCGAGGGCCACACATATATACATTATATGTGCACAGCCGTAAGCAGGGCTTTCGCATTGTTATAGATCAATTGTGGTAAATTTTATCTTTACAAATACTGCAATTGTTATAAAAATTTGCAGCCAGCAGGTTGGAAGTTAAAAGAGGAATATTTGCCTCCTGGTTGGCTCTGCCTGGTATGTTCTCTTCTGAGCATTTAGTTATAATTTATCGATTTGGGGTGTGTTCTATCTAAATAGACAGCTCAAAATGGCTAGCTAAAGGGGGAACGGGTTAAATGGATCTAATTGTTTGAGAGGTGGAATTTTTGAGAATTGAACAAAAAAGTGTGGATCAGCCCAAACCGATCCTACACGTTTCAACCTGTTTTCAACAATTGAACCGCTAATAACCTGAATTCAGTCTGTCGAAAACTATTCTTGTATTAGCAAATGTTCTAATTTGCATGTTTTTTAGGTTTGTGGGGCATTTGAACAGGAGCTTCCTCCCAATTTCATAAAGTTGCCGAAAGACGCGTATACCCCTGACGTCATGGCAGCATCTGATTGCATGATTGGTTAGTAACGGAATGTTTGTACTTTTCCCCCTCTTTTACTGATTCTGGTGAAGCTTTCTGTCTCATTACATGTATGAAATTTCAGGAAAAATTGGATATGGAACTGTTAGTGAAGCCTTGGCGTACAAGTTGCCGGTTGTATATGTTCGCAGAGATTATTTCAATGAAGAGCCATTTTTGAGAAATATGCTTGAGGTAAATCTTTAATTTGATGGGCAGTTCCGGTGGGTTGGGTAAAGGGTTAACAGGTTCGGTTATATGGGTCTGGTTGGCACCCAGACACCTTTTTCACTTCTAAAACCGTTTTACATATTATTACTGATTAAGTTATGGCTACAGAATAACAATGATAATCTTATTCTTTTGATAAAACACAAGCCAAGTCTACTTGATTACAAATCAATGGATCAAAATTGCACCCTCTAATTTTTATAACTAAGTGAACTAACGAACTTTTTATCAGTATTATCAAGGTGGTATTGAGATGACAAAGAGGGATTTGTTCGCGGGTCATTGGAGACAATACCTCGAACGAGCAACTAGTTTAAAACCGAACTATGATGGTGCGGTCAACGGTGGTCAGGTATTTTCAGTTTCTTCATATTATCTTTTATTAACATTCTGGATAAAGAATTCACGCAAAAGTCTTCAACAGTTCAACTTCATTTATTCTTTGAATTTTTTTTTTTAATTTATATTTTCAGGTCGCAGCTCGTATTTTGCAGGATGCCGCTGATGGAAATAATTACGCATCAGCCAAGGTACACAATTCACAATTCAGTTTTTAAGTTTTACTCCTTAATTTACTGATTTCAACAAATAAAAGAAAATTAGATGGAATCTAATGTAGTGTTTAGTATGATTTGTATACGTGTATAATGAGAGCTAATGTAGCATTTGTAGTCGTATTCTGTTCATTGTTTTATAAATGAATTTAGCACAAATTATCAACCTTCATAGCAATACTAGGATAAAACATGTACTGTTTATATTATCTGCATCAAACAATTCTCATGTCCATTGTTTTAATCCTACTTTAATGTCTTAACGTTCAGCTTATTGGGGCCCAGAGACTACGTGATGACATAGTTTTAGGATCTCAATTACGAGGAAGAGATGCCAGTGTCCCAGAATGGTACGCGAGTGCTGAAGTTGAACTTAGTCTATGTACCGGATCACATACAGTTGTTAATAAATGTTCTAGTTTATTTGACAATTGTTAAGGGCTGTTGTTACCATTTCAGTGTATTAGCTTGTTAATGGAACATGTTCACCATTGTAAACCTCAACTATACGGATGACTGAGATTTTAAACAACTTGTCCCCCACTCCATAGATCACGGCCATCCTCCCCTTTTGTTCGCTCAATGATCACAGGCCAAAAAACGGCTCATTTATTTGCTAATTGTCTTATGGTTTATACTGGCGGCCTTCAGCTACATTGTAAGCTCGTAAGTTGCAATGTGTTATGGACTCCATAATGTTAAAAATAGTCAACTTTATAACAGGAACAACCAACTTACAATTACCCTTGTCATACAAAACATATAAAAAGTCGAAAAAATAAAGAAAATGCTAAGATGTTTCATCCGTTTGTACCTGGAGGCGTTACAAGCTTATGCATCTGGTCGTAAGATGTCTCCACTCTATCCAGAACACACGAAGAGTTCAAATCCTGTAAGATAACTCAGATCAGATCATGAGCCGAGCGACGAGGTCAATTTTATCTGGCAAATTGATCACAAAACACCAACTTCCCAGCTTTCTCACAAAGCCCCTGTTCCCTAACAGAATCAACCACCTTCCCATACCTATATCTCAACATCATCTTCCCCAACACTCTATGAAACTCTGTTATACATTCCCCTCTCCTCTTCCTATGCTCCTTCTTCCTACTACTCAACCCGACCGCCACCGCCAATCCGCTCCCACCATCGTTCCTTGCATCACCCCAATCCCTCACCCTCCCACCCCCTACCAACACCACACCACCTCCCGTCGCATTCACCGCCACAAAATTCATTAAAATATCCTCACAATTCCTCATCTCATCAACAATATGCCTAGCTTGCCTCATCATCTCACCTCCTGCACAGCTGTACAGGTACAAATACTCTGTTTTCATCAACATATACTTTGTTAATACAATAGAATACTTATCTGGATGCATTGTATATATCCATGACCTAATTGTTAAATCATACTCGTGTGACCTAACAAATAACCCTACTAACTGTTCTGGATTGTTCCTCCATACATTAAACGCGAATTCGTTAGTTTGAATATCGGTTTCGATGTCGTCGTCGCAGATTAGTACCGCGCGCGTGGTGATCCACGCGCGCGGGAGGAATCGTGCGTTGAGGCTTGACGATGGTTGTTTGATTATTGTTATTGGCGCGTGGCCTGGGGATGTGGTTGAGAGGTTGTGGGAGAGGTGTGTTAGGGTTTGGGAAGGTGTGTTAGGGTTTCCCCATAGGATGACTACGGAGGATACTGATGGAGAAGATGAGTAGAGTTTGGTTATTGTGTGGAGGATTGGGATGCGTGATTCGGAGTAGCCGTTGATTAGGACGGTGAATTGGTCCGGTCGGAGGGTGGTTTGTGGTGGTAGGTTGTGACGGCTGCAGTGGCGGTTTGTGGTAAGGGGGCGGAGGGAGACGGTGGTGGTGAAGAAATGGGTTGTGATGGTTAGGAAGATGAATATTAGTTGACCGGTGATCATTTTTTTTATAAATTTCCAATGAAGTAAAATTACTTAATTAATAATAATAATAATAATAATAATTCTTCCTCCGTGACATTCTAATTGAACAAAGCAAATAAGCAGTGAAAGAACGTTGCGTAATTTAAAGAACGTTGCGTAATTTGTTAGTAATTCAGAAGATTATAATGTATATATAAATTTAAAGGGTGGTGGAGTATCCACTGATTTCTTTCTTAAAAAGTTGAACACGTTTATCTTCGGTTCAAATGTTCAATGATAATGAGCAATCATCCATCATTCAAATAAAACCAGTCCATTGCACATTTTTATACTGTCTATTTTTGTTTTTATGTTTACTTGATGCTGGAAAAACGGCTAGTTGGGTTAGGTATGTGCAACACAAGGGTTGGGTCCGGGCAAACCGATTTAAAAAGGTTCAGTTTGATACTAATCAAAACAGATTCTGACTAAAACATGTTAAAACAAAGTATTAGATGAGTGAAATATATAATTAGGAGTTGTTGTAAGGGCACACGGGGCGATCCGTGATGGACCAGCTGTGATGGCTGTGACCATCACGAACACCGCCCCATCAAAATTATCGCGGCCGTGACAGACACAAACCGTGACCTACGTCACGGAGAAAAAGTAAGTGATGGTCCCGCATCTTCTCTCCATCTTTGTTTTTTAGGAGAAAAAAAAACAGCTCGTGGTCCCCATCAAAACTCTCTCTTTCTTTGTTTTTATTATAAAAAACTAGTGACGGGTGTGATGGAATGAGGTGTCACAAGATAATTGGGTGTGATGGTTTTAGTAATAATTGTGATGAGTGTGATGGGGTGGTTATGTGACACCCCATCCACAGTAACCTATAAAATCAATCCAAAGCTGGTAGCAGTAGAGAAATGGACAGGCAAGATTGATATGATGTAAATGATAGGGATGACTTGTTTTCTAGTTTCAAGTCGGGTTTTAGAACTATCCGATGTGGGACAAATGGACCCAAATATTTTTGAACCATATAAACTCTAAAGTCCCATTGTTGACTAGCCAACAAGCTACAAATTATATCCCATATTTGGTGAATGTAATGAATAATAAACCATGGAATGGAACTGCATATAACACAACATAGTGCAGGACTTATAAAACCATGATGGGAAAATCATCTACGGTAATCAAGTCAAACGTCATATAAACAATAGAATCCTCTGATTAGCATAATGTTGAGTTAGAAAAATCAAAGAACGAATAAGTGAAAGATGGAGATCGAAGCAGCAGCAGCAACAAGTTAGAAAACAAATAAATAAAATTCAAATTCGAATATGGGCACCACATAAGCAAACTTGGCAGTGGTAGACGACTATTGACCGATGAGACTTAGAACCCAAAAAGCACCCAGGCGTGAACAGACTGACGATGCTCGGACCAAAGAGTGAGGAGAAGGAGTGGGAGATGGTTGACTGGTCGAGTTTTCGGCCAATTGTAGTAAAAAAACACTTGTCTCCAATGACACAACTATACTATGCTTCAAGTTTTAGCTTGTCTTTGATTACAGTTTTGCATTTTAAGTTTTAACAATAATAAAACATTTCACAAACAAATAAACAAGACTTGTTTTTGCAAGAATTACGCAAAACATTAAACACCATAACAAATCCAATTAAATACAATAAGAATTTGGAGTTACAAATAAGCACCTTGAAGAACAAAGGACAAGAAAAACAGAACATGTCTGGTTCTTGTTTCAAAAATACAACCAAAATCAACTCACTTTTCTTCTATAACACAAACATATCTATACCAGCTTGATTTCAAATTTATGCCCAATTAATCTTCCACTTTTTTTAAAAAAAAAACCCTTTATGTATATATTTATGAAATACCAACTTAATGATTCTTAATTTTACTATCTATCTGCTGGTTTCTTGAAAAAAAAAATCTTATCTTTGCTGTTGCTGTGAGTACCATAGCTTTTTCTGGCAAATCAATATTTTTTCTTTATTATTAACATCTTCAGTGTCTTCTACATGACAATCCCATCTCAACCCTTTAGCAATTGCAGCGATCCCATCGACAAAATAGCTTGATTCCCTCATTAACGCATACCCGTTTGGTCTTAGTATCCGATCCATCTCCAGCAACACATATTTCATCTCACACCTACTCAACAAACAATCAAATTTGAATGTCAAATGTAAAAATTTCAAATTTTCTTTACTATCATCTTTCACTTCCAAGTAACATAATTTACCTATGACTTTCCGATGTAAAGAGACCGTCTAGATGCAGAAGATCATATGTTCTAGGATACGTGGAGAACGCCTCACACCTAACAAGTAACAACAAATCAAACGAGTTAAAATCTCTATAAAAAACAACACGAAATCATCAATCAAATATAGTATTTAAAACTATGTGTTTGTCTTACCAGTCGTGATAAGTTCCGACTAAGCCCCTATCATATACGACAGGAAGTGTATTAGGAGCATAAGATGAAACAACATTCATCACCCAAAGTGGATCATCAATCAAACTAGCAGCAAAACCTCCATAACGGGTATTCATATCCATCACATTCCGTATCTTATCGGTTCCAAGAGCTGAAAGCAACGTTTTGTAATGCTTCCCTCTATTTTTCCACATACTGTCATCACGGTTAAAATCACTAACATGGTTGCCTTTAACATCAACAATTCGGTCTGGGGCCTCATGTAATCTTTCAGGCCATTTTGGGACCGACTGCAAGCTTAGTTTCTTGTGATTTAAGTTAGGCGCAACCACACATGGTCTCAACGGGGTGTACCATGCGGAATCAGGCTCAGTCCCATCATCACATTTTGTCGGGTAGTTATCTGGTGCATCAAGCTGCTTGTAACAGCTTTCATCTGATGATTTCTGCCAAACTGCTATATCATTTTTCTTGTTATATACTTTAAAGCACATTTTAGTTAAAAGTTGTTCTAGTTTCTCGTAATTCGCTTGTTGTTCAGCTACTGTTGTGTTCCAACCTATGTATCGGTTCTCATAGTTTATCGGTGGACCCGAGAGGACCCAAAAGCCTCCTGGTCTTAGGATTCTGTGTACTTCTAGAAGGTAAATTCCACCTGAAAAGGTCATTCAAGTAATCAACCAAGAATCAAGATTACTTACTACATAAAAGACTTCACTGGGAATGTCTTTCAGCTGTAACTATAAATTAGTCAGTTCAGTCTATAAATTATTTCAAATAGGTCAAATCATAAACAACTTAATAAATCATCATTTATTCAAACTTAGAGTATTTTTGTAATTATTAAGATTTTATGGCTAAAATGACACATTTTGACTTGAACCCATTTGACCCGTTATCCTACGCGCACATCCAGATCGCGTTGAACCCCACCTATAAAATGGCCCATTTGACCAGCCAATGTTGCCCCCTACAATAACATCACTTCTGTTAAGAGAGATGAGAAAAAATACCGAATTCTGTCCATGGGATGAGGCATCGTGAGCAATGAGCCATATCGAATGAATTCGATGGGAATGGAAGACGTTGTGTAGATATGATTCCAAGAATTGCAGGAATCCCACGTTCTAAAGCGAACTGGACTTGGGCCTCATGGTTATCTCTTGGGGCAAGAGAGACGGTTAGGATGCCACGATCAAGCAAGTCACCTCCCCAGCTAGCAACCTAGAAAGTTTAGAAAATTCCAAATTTTGAGTTTACATAACTACAACTTGCTCTATTTGGTTAAGATTAAAAAATATGATTTGGAAAACTAACCCCACAACCGGTATCAATGGCCGTACGAACAGTTCCATCTTTCATCCCCGGGATTAGATCTTTCATTAAATCAACATATGCGCTGACACCATTGGGGAACATAGTACCACCACCCGGAAAGTAGAATTTTTCTCCTTCTTTCCTTAGCCAATGCTGGTTTGACTTTTGTTTGTTGATCCAGTCATATGGGACATTCCTGGAAGGATAAATATGCAAACATTAGGCAAAAGACAACTTGATTAAAAGTGGTAATTTTGAACAATTACAGTTGTATATTAAACATGTTTAATTGTTAAAAATTGCTAGAAGAGGAACTCGTCAAATGGGCTGAAACTTACACAAAGCGTCAACTTTTTACTTGTTCGATGAACAATTTTGTTTTAACTTTTTAATCATAAGTAACATGTTAGTTATTTGGACAAACAGGTTTAGTAGTTCAGGCAATAATCCAATAGGGCCAGTTTCCACGCATACTAAGAAATGGCTCGTTTCAACTCACACTGGTTTTGACATATTACCCAACATGCCAGACCACTGCACATCGTTGTCGCCTCTAATCTTGATCCAGGATAGACATAAAAAGATACGAAAGATTCGAACTTTACCTGTACCAACATTCATCTCTGCTCTTTGGCCATCTAATAGGCTCCTTGTAGCCATCGGGTGGCGGTATCAAACACTCCTTCCTATCAAACACAGGCGGGCAATGGCGCTCCATAAATGTAAGCCTGTGCCGCCCATATTTCATCCATCTCTGTGAAACATAACCAATTGCATTAATCTCTAATCACACTATTTACCAACAGAAACAACCAAGCAAAATTTATAATGTCATCCACCAGACAGCCCAAGAAACAATTAATAGAAATAAAAAAAAAAAAAAAAAACACTTGGTAAATCATAAAGATTCTTTCAACTTCAATTATTTCTTTTGATCAAACAAGATTTTACACAAGGAAAAGCATATACCTTCGGGTCGGTGCAAGGCGTGTAGTCCTGTAAGTCGGCACTGCATTCAGGAAACGAAACTGATGTCACCTGAATCGCGCCCGAACCAGTTTGTTCTACTCCTCTATTGTCAACTGGTTTAGAAATCTGTTCAACAGAAAATTTATTCTTTTCAGAACCATAGATCCCACCAAGATAAAATGAGAGCCCACATAGCACCACAAATATTATTCCTAAGGGCACCACCCTTGAACTCTTCTCAGATTGTCTTCCAGACTTATTCTCATCTTTATACTTCATTTCTTGTTCCCACACAAATTAATGCACAATCTGTCAATCAAAAGTTCTAAACTTGTAAGCATATATGCAATAACTTATACCCAACAACCAAATTTTGTATGTTATATTAATTAAAACAAAAAGATTTAACTTAATTGTCATAAGTTCCTCAAGATAATAGTAAACAAGACAGACTTTTGAGACAAACCAGTTCAATGACAGATCTTGATAATCTAAATAAAAAAGTCAAAGTCAAAACACAAAAAAAAAATATAAAAAAAAAGTTTATAAATTAAATAGGAAATTAGTGCAGACCAGGTGGCATAAGATGTGAAAAATTCAAGAAAAATTGTCAAATTCTGGTGGCAAGTATTACCAACTGCCGGCTATGCTAATTATCCCAATTAAATAAAAATTTGACTAAAAAAATTTGGTACAAATTTTATAAATTCTGGTTGAAGGGCCCTTATGATTGTGCCCAGTTTAAAAAAAATTATAATTTTATAATTTTTTTTTTTACTTATTTTGAAGATAAAACAGAGTAAAGTTCCAATATTCTTTGCCTTTTTTTTATTTCTTTTAAACAAACCATCAATAAAGATTATATAAAAACACAAAACTCCAAACAAAACCCACTCCCAATTTAGCTTAAAAACAAAGCATTATCAAACAGTAGTTCAATCCATATGCATCATACATAAAAATTCAATCTTTATCATAAAACTTTACAAATTCAAAACCCTCACAAGAATTTGTGTCAGATCTGTAACATGTAATCATATAACACATTTGGGTATCGTAAAAGATTTGAATTTCAAGGGAAGATTGATTGCAAGTGTGGTTATTAATAGATTTAATAGTAGGGAGCTAAAAACAGGGGAGGTTGAAATTGGATTACCTGTGAATAGCTATGTAATCTGTTACGATAATTAAGGAACAGAATTATGAATCATATACAGGATAATACGGATCCTGTGAATTGAAACAGGAGTTGAAAGTAGATGGAGAGATAGAGATGGCGAAGAGGGGAAGGTATAGTGTGTGTATATATATATGGTAACATGCAATATAATATAACACTATTATATAGAAAAAGATATGTCATATTATAATTATGATATTTTAGCTAAATATATATAGAAACTAAATTTCCTGTTTTTACTTTTTTAGCATCAAATCGTTTTTTTATTGTTTCATGGATTTAAAAAGTTGATGATATATGAATAAGACAAAATAATTATTAAATAACTATAATTTAATTAATTATTAAATAAATTAACTCCATTAACTAAGTCTGTTAAATCTGTATGAAATGACAAAAATACCCCTACTTATTAAAAAAATAAAAGATATATATATATATACACACACCTAACCCTTCTTTATATCTTCTTCTTCCCACCTCCCCCATCTTCAACCCCTACACCATACCCTGCAATACCACCACGGCACCACCACTCCATCCTACCAACCAGCACAGTCACCACCACCATTCCAGTCCCTGCAACACCACCACTGCACCACCACTCCATCCTACCAACCACCACAGTCACCACCTGCAACACCACCTAACCCATCACTCAGCGTCACCACCATCAACCGCGTGAACAGGGTTTCATCAACACCAATCGCCGTTGTCACTTGAACCATCACCATGAGCCACCGTCGTTTCCCCCTTTTTCACCACCACTCCACCACAACATTGCACCACCACCCACCCTCCACCGAACAACTGCACCACCACCCTCCACCTCTAACCACAACACTACACCAATTCACCACAACACTGCACCACCACCCTCCACCTAACCATCTCTAACCAGATCTAAACCTTCGTCCTCCACCGAACCACCTAACCCCCTAACCTGCAACAACCGTCACCCTCCACCAAACCACCTAACCCTTCCACAACATCTACACCCACAAACACGAAAAACCCACAAACCCTGGTCGTCATCCTCATCAGATCCTTTTGTCCCAATATGCAACAGATACCTATTTCATGGATGGTACACGGCCAGCAACAAATGGAATATTCTGTCGCCGTCACCATGACTGCCTGTAACACCCCAACCGATGACGGAATCATCGAGGTGTCACGTAGTGATGATTGTTCAAAAGCACATGATACTAAAATGTAAATATATTATTGAATAATTTAAATTGTCTTACATGGATGAAATGAGAAAAATACAAAAGTCTGAACAAAACATGAAAATTGAAATAAATTATTAAAAGCAAGTACTAAAATCCAATGCTATGGAACTAAGATCAAACTGCACCTGAAACATGTACAAAATAAGTTTTGTCAACATATGAAATGTTGGTGAGCATTCCTAGTTTTAATACATATAGTAAGTTGAAAAATGTTATACAATTCAAGTGCAAGCTACAGTGCGTTTATGTAAACTACGTATCATACAAATGAGCGAAATCAATCCTGTGACTGTATAATGTACTAAATGAACGGCGGTGTACTTATCCAAATAATTGAATAATAACTTAACAATGACCATGGATTCTCCGATGAAAAAAGGGGAGAATCAACCTAGGCGGGTTGTCAATCCAATAGCGCTATCCAATGTTAAGGTCGGCTTGTACAATGTTAATGATTTCACTAAGTACAAATGTATTCTACATGTAATGTCTAAGCATAAAGCACGTTTGTAAGCAAATGCACATAGTACTAGAATTGTATTGTAAAAATGTGAACTTGTATTTGTAATTTGTATAAGTGTACATGTAACACCCCAAAAATGAATAAAAGCAAAAAGGGGATAGGAAATACTCACTTTCGCCAAATAACTAGATGACTAAGCGAGCGTGAGAATGCGAGCAATCCAAAGACTCAACAACGAAACTAGTCCAATTTAGAAGAAAAGAAACCGAATAGGAAAAAAATATCAAGCTTCCAATTCGCCAATTACAAGAGCTTATAATCAAAGCTTCAAATGTAGAAGTAATATACTCTAGAAGAAAGGTATGAGGGAGAGTTTAACCGAATTGAAACAATCGATTTAGAAGTGCAAAGTGTAATGCGTCATAGGTGGGTTTTTATACTAGTTTTGAATTCAATTAGGCTTTAAAATTGGTCAACACAATAAAGAAAGGTTTTAAGTTAAATTGACTATTTGACTAGGATTTTGACTAGGACTTTGACTAGGAATTTGACTAGGACTTTGACTAGGACTTTGACTGTTTGACTGTCTCCGCGGACCGCGAGGGCTAAAAAAAATAATTTTTCTAATTTAATCAATTTTAAGTTATAGACTTGTTTCCTTGTGTTTCTAAGTTGCTTTAGGACCGAAAATTAAGGGCTTTGAGTATCAAGGTCTGAAACATACGTGCTCGGGTGTAGATGTGAGTATAAAACGTGCATACTTTTACTTATAAAAATTATAAGTTTTATTAAATTGTGAATTTTGGTCCTATTAAAATACGAGGGTTAAAAATGAAAATTTTGAAATAGTTGAGAAACCAATTATGCACATTAATAAAAAGTGAAGGGTGCAGGTTGTCACAGTCTCCCCTACTTTAGAAAATTTCGTCCCGAAATTATTTTCAAGTGAAGGTTTCCATGAAACAAAAGACATTTGTAAAAAGGCAAGTAGATTTTAAGAAATGCATCAGCCATGATTTGACAAAGTTCGAAGTAGTTGTTTAATACCCAAAATAAGAGTTTGAAAATCCTTAAAGTTTGACCCAAGGTTAGAGAATTAAGAGTTTATAATGAGCAAGGTTTGGGAAAAGTTTGTAACTGGTGAGGGCAAGGCATTGTTATAGTAGCTTCCCTTACTTTAGAGAAATTTCTGACCGAACTTTATTAAGGACATGCAACATGATTTCGACTAACCGAGAGTGTAAGAGTATACAAAGTTTGTGTTTTTTGTGTGGATGGTCCAGAGAAAGACTCTAGGAAGTCGAACTGGAGCTCGTGTAAGAACATTCTTATCGAAAATGCTAGCTATTAATCAACGATCTAATACAGAGATAGTAATGGGTAGGTTCTTGGTCAGACTCCTAGTCCGCTCCCGCAGTATCGCTCGTGCTTATATATAGGGTGTACCGCAGCTAACCCACCACACTACTGATACTTTGGACTCGTACTGATTGTCTACCAATAGCCTAAGTAGAATCGCACACCACCCCCCATGTACCTGTAAATCCATGATTGTGTTCCGGACCGTAATCATCGATTTACCTTACAGTAGGGTGCTATGCTTTTCCATAACACTAACATAAGTAATACAAGAAACAATGCGTGCAACCAAAATGTGTTAAGTAGTAGATACTGCTCAAGTATAAGATGCGGTTAGAGGTTCTTCCCCTTTCAGGTTCACCCTTTAACCGTAATGAGATTAATGTGTAAGTATAAGACATGATTAGGGGTTCTTCGCCTTTTGGGTTCACCCTTAACCGGTAAATTTCTGTTCACATCATTGGGCCCTAAACAACCATATTGATAAACTCTGAGGATTACACCGTTCCCCTCGGGTTAGAGGAATAGTCTGAACCGAGTCGTACATGGGAACTAGCTTAGATCTCATACGAGCTATCAATTAGTATGTTCGTTGGCCATGATGTTGAACAAAATAATGTAAAGTATAACAGGGTTTTGCTCACATCAAAAAAAAAATATGCATACCAAATATGTGTTCATGTAAGTATATAAGTATAGCATAAAATTTCGATTGAAAGAATAGCATAACGTAAATCGAGTGAATCACACAATTTGCACAAAATGAAAATAAACGAGTTAAGTTAATGCTCAAAACTAGTGTTGTAAGAATAACAACTAATAACTAGTGCGAGAATAGTTGCGAATAACGCGTGAAAATAACTACCAACAAAAGAATAATACAAAAATAATAAGATAATGTACGAACGTAACTATAAATAGAATGGTGTAAAAAAATAATGAAATTTACTGTAAATGAAAGTACGCAGAACAGACGTATAGTCTACTGGTATGAGGATAACTTTTGGAAACCGAAGAATGTTTTAAGTTCAAAACAGGTTCACTTGAAAAGATTTCGTAGGTACACATTTTCATGTGTTTACGAGAAGTCGAGTTTGAAAAGTTTTATAAGGTATATTATTAGTTGCAAATTCCTCCCGAAAACATATATTGGATACGTTATATGAAAACATGCAGATTTACATTTGATTTGTAAAATATGTAATGCAAGTTTATAAAATGCAAGATGAAACCATTTCATGAAGTGTGTGTAAATCTAATGTGTTTCGAAAGACCAAGATTTAAAATGATGTGAAGGTTGTGAATGATCCCAGATGCGTTGACGAATTTTGGAAAATAAAATTTTCTGTATTTAAACATTTCTTTAACTTGTGGGTTGAAAAGTCAGAAATTTTTAATGGTTATGAAATGTTTGAGAAAATCTAAGTGTTATCCATTAGGACTGGGTAAACTTGAAACCCTTTAATTATCAAACTTTTACGAATTTTATACATTGAAAGATCGTTTTTTTTTTATAAAGATCGTTAAGGCGTCTCTTTGGGCTCATAGCGGGCTATTTGTTTCAAGGCACAAGGTGTATGAAAAGTGTGTTCTAATTTGGCGAATAGGCGTTGTGAAAAGACTTATAGAATAAGTTGTCAAATTAATCGGTTTAGAGAGTAGTGTACTAGTGCGTATCGTGTAGGTAGGCATTTATGTATGAGTTTAGTCTGACTAAGAAGTTCTAACTAATGGTAGTTGGCTATGGCTTAGGAGACTGGTGCAGCAATATTAGTATTAGGTATATGAGGATATACTGTGACTTCGATCAAGTAAATTTGTAAACATGAAAGTATAAAACAGGTTGAAATAATAAGTTTGGAAAAACCATGTTCATTTTTAACTGTATGATGACGCAACATTCCTAAACTCAGGATGTGATCAAAGTTAAATACAGAGTTTAAAACTTAAGTCGTGGGTAAAAATGTTTTAACGCAAAACGAGTAATACCTTATAGTGTAAAAATCATGAGCATAAGTGAAATAGTGTAAGTTTTAATGCGATAATATATCGAACAAAAGTTTTAGTAATGATGATAAGGGATTCAAAAGCGAATGATCAATGAATAATGGCATATGAAACATCAAGTGATTAAATGGAATCTTCAAATGATAAACAAACATAAATATCAATGATATAAAACATTGGAATTGTTTCCATAGGAAACTTTGACTAACTAAAGTAATTGAAATGTTATTAGTGACTTGTGGGGGCGTACTTTAGCCTATAAGTGAATGCTCATCCCGAGAGTTCCCAGGTCGGCATACGGGTCCCTCATCTGACTGGGATTTATGCGAAATGTCAGGCCTAGATAGAAAACTCAGGATATAGGCGCTCACCCTTCCAGATTGCACGTGCCCCATCACTAGTAAATTCCAAAACTTTAGCGGGATTAAAAACGAGCTGTAGAAATAGATCCTTGAGATATGGATTTCACTCCTAACTCAAATATGTATTTCAAAATTGAAAACGATTGTGGAATGAAACCAATCACTAAGTTAAGGATATCACTCCCAGCTTAGTGGTTAAGTTCCTTTTTGAAAGAAATACTCTTTGAGGTGTGGATGTCACTCCTATCTCAAAGATATATTCCTAAGATAAATAACATATACAGGAGTGAAACTAATCACCAAGGTATGGATGTCACTCCTAACTTGGTGATATCATTTCGTTTGTGAAATACGAGTATCTTCTTCTTTAAACAACACACCGAAAGAATAACGAGAAAGAATCATAGCGAAAATATCTTGAAAGAAAATAATAGGATAAAGAGAAATAAACACGAGAGGACTCGTGAATGTAAGCTTTGGTTATAGACTAGGCTAAAAGGCATTCTAATAACCTAATTCCCTATAACCATGGCTCTGATACCAATCTGTAACACCCCAACCGATGGCGGAATCATCGAGGTGTCACGTAGTGATGATTGTTCAAAAGCACATGATACTAAAATGTAAATATATTATTGAATAATTTAAATTGTCTTACATGGATGAAATGAGAAAAATACAAAAGTCTGAACAAAACATGAAAATTGAAATAAATTATTAAAAGCAAGTACTAAAATCCAATGCTATGGAACTAAGATCAAACTGCACCTGAAACATGTACAAAATAAGTTTTGTCAACATATGAAATGTTGGTGAGCATTCCTAGTTTTAATACATATAGTAAGTTGAAAAATGTTATACAATTCAAGTGCAAGCTACAGTGCGTTTATGTAAACTACGTATCATACAAATGAGCGAAATCAATCCTGTGACTGTATAATGTACTAAATGAACGGCGGTGTACTTATCCAAATAATTGAATAATAACTTAACAATGACCATGGATTCTCCGATGAAAAAAGGGGAGAATCAACCTAGGCGGGTTGTCAATCCAATAGCGCTATCCAATGTTAAGGTCGGCTTGTACAATGTTAATGATTTCACTAAGTACAAATGTATTCTACATGTAATGTCTAAGCATAAAGCACGTTTGTAAGCAAATGCACATAGTACTAGAATTGTATTGTAAAAATGTGAACTTGTATTTGTAATTTGTATAAGTGTACATGTAACACCCCAAAAATGAATAAAAGCAAAAAGGGGATAGGAAATACTCACTTTCGCCAAATAACTAGATGACTAAGCGAGCGTGAGAATGCGAGCAATCCAAAGACTCAACAACGAAACTAGTCCAATTTAGAAGAAAAGAAACCGAATAGGAAAAAAATATCAAGCTTCCAATTCGCCAATTACAAGAGCTTATAATCAAAGCTTCAAATGTAGAAGTAATATACTCTAGAAGAAAGGTATGAGGGAGAGTTTAACCGAATTGAAACAATCGATTTAGAAGTGCAAAGTGTAATGCGTCATAGGTGGGTTTTTATACTAGTTTTGAATTCAATTAGGCTTTAAAATTGGTCAACACAATAAAGAAAGGTTTTAAGTTAAATTGACTATTTGACTAGGATTTTGACTAGGACTTTGACTAGGAATTTGACTAGGACTTTGACTAGGACTTTGACTGTTTGACTGTCTCCGCGGACCGCGAGGGCTAAAAAAAATAATTTTTCTAATTTAATCAATTTTAAGTTATAGACTTGTTTCCTTGTGTTTCTAAGTTGCTTTAGGACCGAAAATTAAGGGCTTTGAGTATCAAGGTCTGAAACATACGTGCTCGGGTGTAGATGTGAGTATAAAACGTGCATATTACTTATAAAAATTATAAGTTTTATTAAATTGTGAATTTTGGTCCTATTAAAATACGAGGGTTAAAAATGAAAATTTTGAAATAGTTGAGAAACCAATTATGCACATTAATAAAAAGTGAAGGGTGCAGGTTGTCACACTGCCGTAGATGTAGTAGGCAAACACCGGTGGATAGCCGTTGCCACGGTGAACGGTGGTGTAGGGTTTATGGGAAGTGTAGGTGTTACTATAGTTGTAGAGAGAGGTGATGAATATTAATAAGGATATTAAGGCTGTGAAGAAGAGTGTGAATAGCCATTTTTTATCAGCTTTCATTTGATGATTTGTGTTGATTGATTGATTGTTAAGGGTTTTGATGATTCATGTGGGGTTTGGTGATTTATTATTATGGTTTGGTTTTGAAGATATTGAACTGTTTGTGAAGAAATATGGATTTGATCTGAGTTGGAAGGAAAAGGTTTTTTATAACAGAGTTAGTATAAAAGGGTATTTTTGTCTTTTCACTGAAAGTTAACAGAGTTAGAAATTTGGACTCAAGGTGTTAGTTAATTTCAGTTTAGGGACGCAAGTAGTTAAAGTTTTCAACTTTAGATTCAAGTAGTTAAATCGACTATAACACAGGGACGCAAATAGTAATTCTCTCTATATTTTTTTGAAAGATTAATTTCTTTTAAATCCTGTGGTCTGATAATAACTTTCATTTTAGGGGCGAAGGTTCATATGGGCGGGAGGGAGCGCCCGACCCCGAAATTTTCGCCTAAAAGTTCCGATTATATAGTATTCATATAGAATTTTGTTGGTATATACGGTTTCGACCCCTCATAACCGGTGACTTCTGGCGCCCGAGATTTTTGCTCAAGCTTCGCCACTGTTTAATTAATTTTGTATCAATAATTTTAAAGGAAGCTAAATCAATAATTTAATTCTTATAATCGAAACCAGTCAACTTAGATACTAATGCCCCTAGTACCAGCGTTTAGAAAAAAAAAACTATTATTAGCTACAAGCTTTTAATGAGTAAAATGATACAAATACCCATTCTACCATAAAAAAACATGCATACAAGCTTATAGTTATACCCATTTTGGTCATTTTATAAATTTAGTTAAAAGTTGAAGTTACTCTGCCAAACATTAAATTATATTTAAAAAACTACCATCAGCTTCCAACCACTAGTTAATTTTGCCAAACATACCTTAAATGTCACGTTCTTCGAAAGAATAAACATGAAAAATTATTTTTTTTGTTTTCATTTTTTAACAACCAATTTCTTTGTTTATTTTTTTTTAAAAAAATTTCTTTAATCTTATGTGAGATTTAAAACCCAGACCTTTAAACCTAATTGTTATAAAAGTTATAAGTTATAAGAAGATGGAAATAAGGAGAGCCAAATATGCTCTAAGTCACCAACCTGATTGAAAAAAAAACAAACAAATGTTGCTTAAATAGAAAGACTTGTTTAAATCAAAATCATTAATAGAGTTCCTATTATGATTTATTAAAAAGGATAAAAAAATAAAATCATCGAATGAGATTTTGACATTCATCAAGAATTGAAAGAGCAAAATGATAATTCATAATTACTATAATCTGCATGCATTTTTATTATTTCCATCTATTGTGTTTTATGTTATATTTATCTTTTAAGATTTGTTGAGAACTTGAGATAATACAAGAGTTATAATTACATAATATTAGTTTGCAAAGTTTGATGAATAGTTATTATGGGTAGTTTGTAAAATCGTTGTTGTCTGCGTGTCTTTTAACCCCTTTCTTTCCGTGTCGCGTGCCCATCTTCTTCATCTTTCTATTCTCACACATTGCTCCCTTCACCGCCTCACGTCCTATGTCATATCACTTCCTCTCTCATATGACACATGTTGCTTATCTTCAACAATGCTTCTTTTTAGCGTCTCATCACCAACAATGGATATCCTTTAAATGTTTATCTTTGGTTTGGATGATTCTTATTTGATTATATAAACTCTAAAAAATTAAACTGGACATTTAAAATGATGATAACTCTTAGAAATCTTACTAAATCTAAAAAAAACATTAGATGAAAGTGTGTATATATATAATCACGACAAAATGTGAATTGTCATTTTGCTTGATTTATACAGTTAGATTGATGATTTTTGGTTCGGTTTGTTTAATTCTAGTTAATTGTCAAAACCAAACTTTGGCTAAAACTTTTGCGTTAAAATACATGAAATTGAGACATAAATACATGAAATTGATATATAAATACATGAAATTGAGACATAAATACATGAAATTGATATATAAATACATGAAATGTGGGTATAAAATATGAAATTAAGGAATTGGAGAGTTATAAAAGCTAGAAATATATTAAAATATGAATGGTTCAATTCGATTTGGTTAATTTTGGTTAAGTGAGGATAGAAAAAAAACGATAACCAATTTTTGGTTAATTCGGTTTACGGTTAATAGATTTTCAGTTAATTCAGTTTTGGTTGATTTCGTTTCGGTTTCGTCTGTTTTCAATTTGGTTTCGGTTTGCGATTCAAGTATTGCTCACCCTTATACACTTTTAATCAAGTAATATATCAATTTTTAACCAAAAAACTATATAAATATTATACTTAGATTTAAAGAGAATAAGATGCTCGTATGTATTGTGTAATTTTAAAAAACAAATATTAACATATAAAAAAGTTATGGTTGTTTAAAAACCATGGGTTAGTTAGCTTTTTATAAGGGTGATAAAATGAAACTACTAACAAATTATTTGGAATTTGAATTAATATGGGGGAACTAAAGTTTAATTAATATGAGAAAACTAAATTGTGGTTAGTTTTTGAAAGACTAATTTACACTCATTTTTATGCATAAAATTAAAAAGAAAATTCTTAGCTTTTTGGTATCTTAAAACGCCTTTGAAAAATGGATTATATATAACATACATATTAATGACATTTGGTTAAAACTCGTTTTGTTATAAATTTTGAACCAGTCACCCTCTGTTAGAGTGGTATGGAGGACTAATGATAGGTGACTTGGGGTCTAATAGTCACAAGTTCAATCCTTGAAGGATACCATGTTTTACCGATTATTCACTATCGTGCCTTCGGGCGTGTGGGTGGTTGGTTTTCCCTGGATTGGTGGACCTGGAGGACCGGGTGCCCCGTAGGTATCCTGAATTCGTAATAAAGGGATTGTCATGAAAGCCCTTGACGACTTTATTAGCCTTTCAAAAAAAAATCAAATATTTGAAAAAAATATATATATAAATGGATCATACAAAAAATAATAGTAATAGATTATAAATATAATTGATATTGTAATTATTGTAAATTAGCATGTTTCCTTATATACGCAATCTGATTTATCCGTCCTTGTATTATATATTGATGATAATGAGAATGCCAAAGGCATCCATTCAATTATCATTCTATCGAACAGAAGGCAGGGTAGAGACGATCGACAAGAACCGGTCGATGTCAGCTGAGGTGGCACGGAAAGTTTATTGGAAGGAGAATAGGGTTTGCTCTAATACCATGGTAGAATGATAATTGAATGAATGCCTTTGGCCTTCTCATTATCATCAATATATAATACAAGGACGGATCAATCAGATCGCGTATATAAGGAAATATGCCAATTTACAATAATTACAATATCAATTATATTTATAATCTGTTAAATAATAAAAAACTTATAATAAACTGAGCATAAAGTTGAATGTTCTTTGCTTCTCACTTTCATGCATTGCCTCTATCTCCGGGTTCGCGTTTGGGATCAAACTTTATGTCAAGAGTACAACTGAACAATGATAGTTACTTTTGTGAATAACATTAATATGTGAAATATCATTTTGATTAAGTACTGAAAATGTATTTAATGAGAACGATATATAGATATGTGGATAGCTCGACTGAACGGTATGGGGGCGGCATGGGGAGGCAATGAGATGCCAGGCCTCGCTACACCACCCCCTTGGGGCGGCATAGGGTCAGGGGCGGCATAGGGGGCAATGAGATGCCGTTGTTGCCGGTCTAATTTTTGAGAGGGAGTTGGGATTTAATTGTTTTTTAATAGATTTTTTTTATTATTTTTAATAATTCTGACAAATGAGGAGGTCCGTCATCATGGTGCACACCACCCCCATAGAGGCCCATCATGAAGATGCCCCTCCTCCCACTCCTACGTGACGCCTACGTAGCGGCCCATCATGAAAATGCCACCCCTCTCCATACCCAATAGTCTTACTTTTAAGTTTTAACATGCTAAGCACTTTTCCTTTATGTCATAAACAGTACAACATCATATCAATCATCACTTTAGACTAAACATGGTTATGAGACTGGAGGGGACGTGAACTTTCATGTGGAAGCTGCGTAAATAGAGAGGAATTTGAGAAGAACAAGAATCAAATAGTTAACATTCATTAAATTGAGGCCATGATTTGAGAAGAAACAAGAATTCGTACTCAGGCTATTAAAATAGGTCAACCTCAGGAACCAAACGGAAATTAACACATTAGTTTCCAGCAGTTACAATGTTGAAATACTTCAAACGCTTAGGAATATGACAAAATATATGTACATCTATATCTATACTACTATATAATGAATTCTAGTCTCTAGATGGGTATTAAAGTAATTTTATATTTATCTAGCTGGGTGCCAATAATTTACAGCCTAGCTGGTTTGAGGTAAGGTGGGTTTTCCCTTAGGGGTTCCCATCCTGGGGTAGGTCACAAGTTCGATCCATGCAAACCAAAAAAAAAAAATCCCTGTGACGGTTTGAACTTTGGCAAGGAGGACACCGGTGCGTGGGTAGGGATTCGAACTTTGGACCGCTAGGTTATGGTTGTACAAAGATTCCCACTGAACTAAGTCTTTCAAAAAAAAATATCTAGATGGGCAATGTTGTAATTTCATACTATATGTTAAGACAAATTTAAGACAACTCATTAATACATCTAAACATTTATAAAGGTTGATCTAACTAAATATTTAATGAACTTTAGTTAACTAATTATGTGAGATCATATAATTATAAATATAAGTTTTAAAAAAATATAAAGTTTAGTATTTTAAAACATTATTTATTCAAATAATATTAATACTAAATAAAAAAAGCAAAAAGAAAAAAAAATATATCATTATCTCAATCAATAAAAGTACTTGTAAATATTTTTACAACCAACATGTATATATTTGAGAATAAATGTTGCAGAAAATTATCTAAAGTTTGAATGTAAAAACTAAAAATATTATAATTATTTCACTATTAACTGTTAATAAAACAAAATAATAATAACACTTGTCTGAGATTATTATTACCTAAATTTATTATAATTATAATCTAAGTGATTTATGGCATCAATACGTTGGAAACATTGTTGTAGAAACCTTATGCTTTACAATTTACTATTTTTATAATAAGTAGGTCACGCTCTTTAGTAGATAGATAATTATGCGTATTCGTCATCTAGTTTTAATCTATCTTATTAAAACATGCCACTTCTGATTTTTTATATTTTTTAAAAATTAAGAGTATATTTTCTATATAAGGGCAAAAGGTAAGAAGATTTGTTCCTCTAAAATAATAATTTTCTCATAAACCACAACAAAATATGTTGCATAAAAATTAAAGTAACAAAAAAAATCATTTTTCATATTAAAGTTAATAATATTGTATATATTAGCTAACTACGTATTAATTTCAATATAAAGTTGAAGTATTTCTACAACGTATAACATGTATAAGACTCCATTCAATTTATAGTGCAGCAAAGAGAACCATTATGCAACACCTGCAATATGGGAATAGCACCAACCGTCCCCTTAGTGAAAACACATCAACACCAACCTCCTCCTGCTTCTCGACATAAACATACCCCCACCTCGTAACGACGATGCGCTAGAACATTCAGAAGGTTCGTTTCAATATACCTACCACACACCTTCAGTATATTGTTCCTTTTTTTATATTGCACTGAACATATATTAGTACTTCATTATTTAGGTACTCTAATTGAGTGACATTCATTGTCACTTCACTTCCCAACCATTAGTAATGACAAATCGAATATACCATATAACAACATGCTGGTAGAATCCTCCCACCTTGGTCTCGACCTAAACATGCACCCTCCAGAGTATGATGTTGCACCTGAACATACGAAAGGTTCATTTCGATACACCTACCCCACATTTCCCATTAATTATTTGTCTTCATGCATTTACCCTAACCACATATGATTACTTAGGACTCCAACCAGCCTACATATATTGTCACTTCACTTTCTAAACCATTTTGACGACGCTTCGAATCCTGCAGAAAACAACAGCCAAGGCCGGCTATGGCATGGGGCAACGTGGGCAACGGCCCCATGCCCGATTTCGCGAGAGCCCGAAGGTTTTTTTAATAAAAAATAACATATATTAAATATATATATATATATATATATGTGTGTGTGTTGGAAAAAGAAACATGTAGCTCATATGGTTAGATGCTCTCATTGGATGTGGGAGGAACGGGTTCGATACCCTGAAACTCCATTTTATTTAATGAGTTTTTCTTTATTGGATGGTTTGTTTCTCACTTTGCCGATGGAATCATGGTCAAGTCATGTGAAAGTTGAACAAAACATTATTTTTTCCTTAGTTTATCTTTATCTCTTTGGTTTTGATCTTTGTAGCATAGGAAGAAAATCTATTAACTTGGTTTGAGTTTGTATGTTCTCATTGTAAAATAAAACCTATATATTTTGCGGTATTAAGGCTCAAGTGTTCAAATAACTTAAATCTTTAAACCTAATAGAATAAACCAAACCCAAATCCATTTAACAAGTTTAAACTTGATTAAAAAAACAATTTAGCGGTGTGAAGAGCGAGAAAGAATGATGAATAAGAGAGCTGCACATATAGGCCACAACGATCGGAACAAAGGAGCCAAAGTAAGTTCTTTTAAAAATAACATCAACGTTCTAATGTTGAGAAAGATGATGTTATGGTTATATATGATGATTGAGATCAAATTATGTGGGCTCAATTTATGTAATGCCTCCATGCCCAAAACGTTTTGACATTTCTTGGAGACGGTTCTGACAACATCGGGTTCCTAAGTAATGATCAAATGCAACAACCAGACAACGTGCAATCCTGCCGCAACGCGCGGGTTCCTGCTAATATATTTTTGCGTGCTTTTATAATCAGATTTATTGTATAAAAAAAACAATTGCTCATAGTCTTCTGTTTGTTTCGTGGGAAAACCATAACCATCATGCAGCACGTTCATGATCATTAACATTTGAACGATGAGCCAAAGAAAGGACTTATGGCCAATGTTGTTTGAGGTTTGCTTCCATCCTCTTTCCTCTCCTAATAATATTGCTACTTGGTTAATTATGAAGAGTAACACAGAAATCCCTAACGGGGCTTTTTAATAGTCTTTGTAGTTTGTATTGTTTTTATAACCATAAGTTGTAGTAGATAGTAAGGTCTTTAATCAACTAATGTGAAAAAACAAAAAAAATACCTACAAAACCATTTTTTATCGATTTCACCAATTTAAATAGAATTAAATAGACTTGTGGAATCGATTATAAGTTCCTCGACTCCTTGTATTTGACTCCATGCAATTTTATTTATTTATTATTTTTGTTGAAATAAAAAAATGATAACGTGCCAACAAGTAAATAGCACTCGGTTTTATATATACTTTAATGAATTGATGATTTATAGAATTTTCAGTCCTCAACTACCACTACCACTATCACCATAAGTCCATAACTATTACTCTTTAGCACAAGGTTTAATTATTGGTCATCAAATCAATAGGCGTGGTTATGAAGGAATAATGAACGAATTAACTTAGATATATATTTTTTTAACGGCATATTTTTATTTATTCCATCTTACCTTGCATTTGCAAGGATTTAAACTCACAAGCTTACATTTGTAAGGGGGGGGGGGGGGGGGGATACCATACCACTAAACAAAGAGATCATGGGTAATTAACTTAGATATTATTTAAACTTTATTATTATATACTAGTGGGAGACCCACGCTACGCAACGGGGCTGTAAATATCTATAGCATTCTAATACTAATCACAACTCGGTTTTGAGTAAAATTTAAATGGAGATATAAATAAAAATAAGCACATCGAAGCAGTATGCTTGGTGTTTATAGAACATCGTGTTTTTAAAAGTTGTGACAGGAAAATACGACATCCCTAAAATTAATTAGCATCTTCTAGCCCAAAGCGCCAAAAACCAATATGTGAAATTAATCTTTTTACTCAGATTAATATAATGTTAATTATACTATTAAACATTCATCTATACAGGTTTAGTATTAGTATGAGCCATGGTCCACGATCTAAACCAGGCGTTGCCACACCTTCGACTGCCACTGTAGACCGTATTTTTCGAGGACCGTGGTGACTTAAAGTATGGTCGGAGGTTTTTATGGTATGTTTCGTCTTGCCGAATTTCCGTTGGAAATTGCAGAGAAATAGAGACAGAGCCAAGAGGTACGGAGGTTGTTTGGTGGTGTGGGTTTTTGGTTTCATACTCAGTTGTTGTCGATCGGTAATGAATTGCTAATCAAATGGGTTTAACGGTGATTCAATTGTAATAATTGTGTCGAATCTAAGTGGTTGGTTATGATGGTGGTCATTTCATCTGTTTTTTCTTCTTGTCGATATGCAGGAGAGTCTTTGAAGAATTGGCAATATATAGCTTTTTTTTTTATAAATTCAATGAATTATCTTAAACATTTCGGTTGGCCTTTCAATTCAAATAAAAAATATAATGTTGTAGAAATGAAGTGATATGGTGTTTCAATTAATATCATCTTGGTCAAGTAGTCATATTATTAATCTACTATTAATCAATAGAAACTTAATTGTTTTATTAAATGTATCTTGACAACATAATAAGATTACAATTTTGCCCGTGTAAATGAATGTCAAATGACTATTTTGTTCGTCTAGAACCCACTATATAGTAGTATGTCTAGAACCCACTATATAGTAGTATAGATATAGATATAACTAATTCACAACATCCTTCGCAATAATATACTTTATTCTTTTCCATTTTGGTCACTAAGTATTTCGTCATGTAGCCTATTTCGTCATCTTACGCAATAGTTTACCTTCTTCTTTTCCATTTTGGCCACTAAGTATTTCGTCCTCTAGCCTATTTCGTCATCTAGCATTTCTTTTTCTATTTATACCCCTTGTAATTTAGTGTTTTGTTATTTAACGCAATATTTTTTCGACTTTGCACGTGTATGATCTTTGTTTGGTTAATACTTAACATGGTTTTACGACTCATTTGTCTGCTACGTTTTCACGTTATATGAGTCACTTTGTGTTAATAGTTTGTTTTTTTGCTTTACGATCCTCCAGCTTTTCCTCGCTTTTCTGTTGCTACTTAGCATGGTTTTCCGCTCACATCCTACAACGCTGGTAACTAGGGGTGTTCAAATTCGGATAATCTGAATTTCGGATATCCGAATTTCGGATAATCCAAAATTTTGGATAGTCAATATTGGGATCCGAATCCTAATCCGAAATTTGGATAATTCAAAATTCGAATTATCCAAATTTCGGATTCGGATCATCCAACAATTAATCCGAAACTTAAAAAAACTAAAAATAAATAAATAAAACATTCTCCTTTTATGTCTAAAACGTGAACATGTTAAAAAAATCGAAGTTAGATAAACGAAATTGGAACAAAAAAATGTAAAAAAAAAACTTACCCTTTGGTGGACGGGGGCTGTGGAGGTTGGAGATGAGGTGGACGGGGGCTGTTATAGAGAAGAGAAGAGGGAGCGACTGCTATGGTTTAGAGGACGGTTTTGCGCCCCTGCCCCGCAACGCGGGGCGGAATTCTACTAGTATTTAACTAATAGTTACAACTATACATATTTTTGTAATTTACATATTAATGAGTTATCAAAACATTGGGGTTGGTGGCCCAATGGTAGAAGCAAAGCTTCTGAGAACACCTAAGGAGATGTCATGAGTTCAAGTCTCACAAGGAGTAGAAATTTGTCGTTCAAAAAAAATGAGTTATCAAAAACTTACTTATTCCTATAACTAACAATTCAAAACATTAACAGTACTTAATCTTAATCGGTGGACTATGAGCATGTTTGGCTCTCCATTTCCACACCTCATTTTAACTTATGACGTATCCAATAAGTCAT
Source organism: Ambrosia x helenae (assembly GCA_030844895.1). Taxonomy (NCBI): domain Eukaryota; kingdom Viridiplantae; phylum Streptophyta; class Magnoliopsida; order Asterales; family Asteraceae; genus Ambrosia; species Ambrosia x helenae. The sequence continues at coordinate 89,847,345 of CM061230.1, read as the reverse complement.
AAGTTAAAACAAAAGTGTTTGGATGGTTGTTTAAAAAGTAACTTATGGGGGATTTTTTGCTTTGAAAAGGAGAAATTTTGGGAAAAGTCATAAGTCACAATTTGTGACTTATGGGATTAAGTGGCTTTTGAAGGGGGTAAAGTTATAAGGAGAAATGGAGAAGGAGAGCCAAACATGGCCTATATATTGTTTTATATTATAATTTATTATATATATATAGGCGGTTATTGTGAAAAGTGACAAAAATGTGCGAAGTCACGTTACATACATAATTACGTACCAAGACAGAATCATTACTGCTTCATTACCAAAATTACGTACTACATACACAAATCATTATAGTTCCATTATATACATAATTATTATAGTTTCATTACCCAAAACACCTACCATAAACATAATCATTCAAAACTTTATAATGTAGTATAGATGAATGGTCATTCAATGCGGATGAATCAAAATCCAAAAACAAACATTATAATATACCAGCAATCGTTTATCCGCTGGTAATGATCAACATATCACCATAACATTGACAAATTATTATATCACATGAAAAAATTAGGGAAAATCTCTAAAATAAACATTGACCACCCTTTAATTACAAAATAAACACATGAAAGGTCTTAAGCTTAGGGACTTCACACTATCCAACACTACTTAGAATTTGATATTTGTCTCAAGAGTTTTAAATAAAGACTCTTTAACTTGTAATGGGCCCACAAACCAACCAATAAAACGATAACACGTGGGTGAAAAAGGCTACTAGACGCTTGAATTTCGTGGAGTCTTTACCCTAAACGCGTCTATAGTTGGCAAGAGACTTAGTAATGTACGGAAAGGTCTTTAGTTCAAATGAAAACTCTTAAAAATGTACGGATGCGTGTATAGTTGTCTAGAGTCTTAGTGTTGTACGGAAGAGTCTTTGATTTGTACGAAAAGTCTTAAAGACTCTTCAGGCTTGGCGTCTATGATTAAGACTCTACAAAACTCAAACGTCTAGTAGCCTTTTCACCCACGTGTCACCATTTTATTAGTTGGTTTGTGGGACCTTTCATGTGTTTATTTTTGTAATTAAAGGGTTGTCAATATTTATTTTGGAGATTTTCCCATAAAATTATGGTCCCTTGAATTTTCGATTGAGGCATGTCATAAAGTTACTGACGGACTACCGATGAAATTATTGAGAACGCGAAAAAGGTAAATGGGAAATAAAGTTTTATTTATGAACGGTGACTTTCATATGAGTGACCCAATGTCACACTGTCTAATCGGCAGCCCTGGCCAAGGTCTGCCTCAGACTACGTTGTCTTAACCGGGCCCGCGCTGGTGCATCCGACTTGGTTACGGCATTCCCCCGGAAATCGTACTGCCTCCACACAAGTTTCCTCGCTGGAGTAACAGCCGGGTGAAAACCGAGGTGCGGCTCAGGATTGAACGCTCATTGGTGCGTTTGTCACCATCATTGCTCGAATGCCGTAAACAATGAGGAGAGTAGGAATTGAACCTGGATCACAAGAAACACTAAGTCATTCCATTTGCATGAGAAATTATTGATTTGTAGAGATATAGTGATTTTATATATAGTCTCCATGAATATCTATGTATTATGTGTTGTTAATTTGTAGAGATATATTGATTTTATATAGTCTCCATGAATATCTCTGTATAACGCATGTAATATAGTGAATCGATATTTTTGTTTAACAAAACTATAAGAAACCAAACTTAGAATAATTTGAAATTAATAATTCTTGGTTTACTTATATATATACACACACAAGTTTACTCCTCAAATGTTTTCGGAATAAACAAATCTAACATGAAGTGATAAAATGTGTGTACCGTAATAGCAATAGGTCGTTTTTTCAGGAATTTTTTATTAACCTACTTCTAATTCTACGTGTGCACATGTTGCCCGAGTTAAGTCTCTGTACAACCTTGTCACTTTCTGAAGACATTATAAAGCCGCGATTTGAACTTAGAAAAAATAACAACCAAATTGGTATCAAATGACATGTCATGATAATGATTTAAGAGGCATGCATAGCAAGGTAATTAATTATCACTTTTCAGCTATAGATTTACCTGTTGTCTAAGAATCATGTGCTACATCTAACCGGATTAGCAACCTTTGTAATTAAAGTTCCTATCAACACCAATCAAAATACAAAAAAAAATACATGTTTACCAAACTGACTATATCTGTGAATATATATATAGTTGGCGGGTTCTTGTATGTAGGTTCAAAAGTATATATACTATCTATACATAATTAGTGACTTGGCTAGACATGATTAATGAATCACCTGAACACATTGTGTTTTTTTACCGCATGAACAAAAACCCACTAAAAAGTCATTTTTTTCTCGTTTTTTGTATATTACTATGGTACTCGTTGGAATGATAATAAAATGCTCGTTAATTTTGTGTAAATTTTTTAAATATCGTATATAAAAGTTACCAACATTTAAAATTTGTGGGGTGAAGACGTAAAGTGCATGAGCCATGCACATGAGAGAAAAGTTTTTTAAGGGAAATCAAGAGACATGAAGGTCTCACCTAGTGCCATGTGACATACCCCTTTTCATTTATTATGTATAATATATTATACCCCGTAAGTTTTTCGAGATAGACAAATTTAATATGAAGTGTTAAAATATGTGTTATGATGTAACATAGAAAATAATGTACTAAAATATGAGAAAACAACAATTTTAATAATTTGAATAACAATGAAAATGTATATTAAAAAGAAGATATATGTTTAGATGAGGAGCAGAGCCAGAAGCAACCATTACAACGCATGGTTGAGGCAGTGGTCTTGAAGATGTGACTTTTTTTTTGGAAACGGGTAGTTTTAACATATTCTGCTCAAAATGAAAATATAATTCATATTTAGTGGTTTGAACATGATTAATGAATTAACTCAACACAATGTGTTTTTTTTTTTTTTGCCTGTATGAACAAAACCCCACAAAAAAGTCGTTTTTTTTTTAATATAGCACTATGGTACTCGTTGGAAAGATAACAAAACGTTCATTAATTTGGTGTAGTTTTTCTTTAAAAATCTAGTATGTAAAAGATATTGACATTTAAAAATTGTGGGGGGAACATGAGAGAGAAAAAGACTTTTAGAGGGAAATATGGTGGAGGATGCCGCGTGGCACACTCAAGTAAAAAGGTTGATCTCATTGAGCGTCATGTCAACTTTAGTGCTTTCTTTTATTAATATATATATATACATATAGATTATAGATAACAATTTTTAAGTACATATAAATGCGAGAATCATATAATACATTTATACATAATGTTTGATAGATATATAATTGTTTTGGTAAAAAATTAACTTTGTTTTTCAAATTAGAAATGTGAGGTAGTGTGCTAGAAATGTTTGTTATGCTTAAAATCAGCTATATCTTGAAGATGGTTATGTTTAGGATGCAAAAGACTAAGATTTGACAACTATGCTTATGATATCAAAGGAAATGACAGTAAAATAGACAATTGTTTCCTTAGGATGGAACTGTGAAGAATAAGTTAAATTAATCAAACAGAAATGAAATGAATCAACACAAGAACATTCGATGTACGAGAAAAACCCTTGATCAATGTTGATCGCTAGCACAAAACCTCGGTAGGAGACTAATGCCCCTGCCTTTATTATTATTAAGTATGAAAAATAAATGTTATAACTTTGGAAATGAAATGAACGATCAGCTAAGATTACAATGAATGTTGTGTAAGTGTGTGTGAGCTAAAAGAAAGAAAGAATAGCAGATAATGTGTCCTCTGATCGTCCATAACATCCCTATTTATAGTAAAGAACTACAACTTCCATCCCGAGATATCCGGGATATCGTCTACTAAGTCCACTAGTCGCTTGAAACTCTCCCACGTTCACATGGGCTCCCAACATTCACCAACTAAGTCTCCGAGAATCCAGCAAAACCTAGTCAAGCATCATAGTCGTCCAAGCTTTACCTGCATTCAAATAATTTTAAGATAAACTATTAGTCCAATACTCTGGATATATATAGGACAATACACAGTTATATCTTAAACCCGACATAGTCTTTAGTATCCTGGAGATGTAAAATAAATAATGCAAGTAAATAACATCCTAAGAATTTCACCACCAACAATAATAGGAGTTAGAAAAAAGTAAAGTTACGGTTACACAATTGTCTTATTGTATGAGAGTTGAAGAAAAAAAGACAAATGTTTATGTATTTCTTAGGGGGGCGGGGCACTCGTCAGCTAGGGTTTGTCGGCTACCGTAGTCGAATGGCTAAACCGCCACCAACTCCTAGCTTCATTGAAAAAGCAAGTAGGTCGGTTACATCTTGTTGAGCTGCAAAGGTTGAAAATATTGAAGTTTTTGACCGTTTTGCCATTGACCGTTTTGCCACAGCCGTCCGTCATATTCACCCACCATACCCCAACGATCTCCACCGTTGCATCCTCCTATCGAGCTCCACCGTCTTAAATTCCAATTCCCGCCGAGCTCTACCACCACAACTTCCGACCGAACTCCACCATGGTTCGTTGGACCGAAGAGGAGGAGATGGTCTTGGTAACTGATGCGTTTGGTTTTAGCATTAAAAAGATGTCAATTTTCCCGGTGCCAAAGACTTTGATTTAACAATTCCAAAACAGTGGATTGGGGAAAAAGACTGATTTAACTAAACCCTAATTTACAAAGTTTTAAATTTATAAAGTAAACAATATTTACTTCGAAAACTAAAACCAACACATAGGCAGAGAACCTGACGTGCATAGTATAGTCTCAGTGGTAAGTATTGAGTATCGTATTCCAAGGTTCACACTTTCCTCTACTCAACCATTCATCAATTGACCGACCGGGTTTTGAAAAGAAAAATAAAACAGAGGGGTTCTTTAATAAAAATAGGTTTGAAAAAGGATTGGTTTTATAAAAGATAAGGTGGGACAAAATAGTAAATAGATATGCATATCTTGGGGCCCTTCGCCTAAGTAGTTAAGTTTAATATTATAATTAATAATTTAAATTAATTAATTGTTTGGAAGACGAGAGTGATCTTGAAGTGTTGACTCCTTTATAGAGAAGTGAAGGCGACTACTAAGTAGAATGCAGAACCTCTCCAGCGTGCGTCCACCTAAGGTACTTCGCCAGGGCCTCGCGTATAGCGGGCTCATCAAACCGCGGTCAAGTCTTCGGGTCCTCGAACTTACCATCTTCTTAAATTGGAGGCTTCACTCCCAACCAGGGACACCGTACACCTCGCCTTAGTTCTCGTGTTCCGTACCGTAGGGTCTCTTTATCCTGGCAACCACGTATCCCATTGGTTAACGGTCAATGCCGAAAGATCTCTCTTACGGTTGTCACAGGAAGGCGTAGGGGTGTAATCGAGCCGAGCCAGGCTAAGCTCGAGTACGACTCGAACACAAATCAAGCCAGCTCGGCTAGGCTCGTTTTTGTTGGTCGAGCTGAAAAGCTGAGCTCGAGCTCGGCTCATAAATATTCGAGCATGAGCCGAGCTCGAGCTGGCTCGAGCCAGCTCGTTATTTTTTAAAAAATATTAATAAAATAAGAAACAAAAAATATAAAAATAAAATTATGTACATTTTTTATTTTTCTAATATTTCAATGAATGAAAGACATACTAAAAGTATTATTTGTATAATTTATGTTTTTGTTCTATTATTTTTCATATTTTATTGATTAATTCAAAGTATTATTAAGTATATAAAAGATGTTTATCGAGCCACAAACCGAGCTACCGAGCCGAGCCACGAGCCAAGACCCCTAGCTCGAGCTCGGTTCGATTACAAATCGAGCCAGCTTGGCTCGGCTCGATAACAAAACGAGCTTTTTCGAGCCGAGCTTTTTTCGAGCATTTTTCGAGCAAGTTTCGAGCGAGTTGCAAGCCGCGAGCATTTTGTACACTTCTAGGAAGGCGGTCCCTCCATTGGTTAATGGTTTTGTACTAACGAGAACTAGATAAAGAATCTTTATTTTATTTATCTTAATGACACTTTAATATTTATAGGTCTAGAAACTATAAAATTAGTTTTAAATAAGTGATGACTTAATTACCCAACCATAACCTCCCAATCTGAATGAAGTCCTTAACAAAGGCGGCACATAATCCTAAAGACGTGGGATACAAAAGATCACTGGTGCGTCCGTAGGGAAACCATCCTTAGCCAAGAAAATCACTCAGTCATCTGTATGAACCAGAAATGTGTCACTCAGATCTGGTCCACTTCAGAAGCCATTGCTTAGAATCCGGTTTGGATGTCAGAAGCCCGAAGGATCTGTCTCACTGCCGGTTTCCTCGCCTTGGATGTAGCTAGGGACTACCAGGCTGATTATACCATTGATTGATTAAGTTAAGGTTGTTATAAAGTTAATCATCATTTAAACCTATCACCAAGATAAACAAATAAAGATTAGAAGAAGATAACACAACAAATAATTAAAAATAAACTACTATTAATAATAATAAAAGTCTACGAATCGAAGCGGGTTCGTAAATAATAGAAAGATACAACCATAAGAATGATCAACACAAGGATCATGGTTGCTCATAGACAAGTTCTCCATCTTCCAAGTAATATGTATTCTCTCATGATCCTCACGACCCTCGATGTTTATTGCATAACTACTCTACGATCCTCTTCTTGGCCAAGCTAATCAAGGTAGGTCGAAGCCTAACCATTGAGGGATGTTAGGAGGGCCAGGAGGCCTCCCAAGGGACCCCAAGATCTCTGGAAGAAGCTTGGTAGTCGGCCCAAGAGAGCACAAGAAAGGATGAACAAATGGTGAGGGGTTGCTTGCTATTTATAGGCAAAACAGAGGGAGCATGGTGTGCCATTTGGACTGGCATGGCCGTGCAGTGCCTTGCTCCCCAAGTTTTGTCGTTTCCCAGCTGCGCTGCGTTATCTTCTAGCGTGCAGGGCCTTCGTGCAAGTATGCGTGGGCATGCAGGGTCACTCCGGGACTGATTTTAGCACTGTTTAAGCCCCGGGATTGTCTTCAAACATACAGTAAACATGTAGCGAGTCTCGTATCTTCATAAATCTCCAGTTTTTGCTTATTTTTGCCCGGAAATCCTTTATTTCCGTCTTGGAGCTCCATTTTCCTGAGAAATACAAATAGGAACGATTTAAGCATAAAATTCAATAATATAAGCCTAATTGTATCCTATTATGAGACTGTTTATGCATGTTTTATATGTTAATAATGTGAGTTATCAGTAACCACCTACACTGAGGTGAAGGACACACCGACTCCACCTCAACCATCTCTTTGGCCTTGTGTCCTATCTCACTTCAAGGAGCTAGTGTGCGACACCAACCGCACGACCGATTCCCTTCACCGGACGTGGGATGACCTATTCAAGAATTGCAAGCGGTTCAACACCCAATACAGAAGAACTTTTATAGAGGAGCGTGCGAACACGCACGGTACTGGTTTGAGTTTTCCCACATCTCGGTGTGGCAATTGTTGAAGACTCGCCTTGATAATTAGTTTTATTAAGTTTAATTGTTTGTGTTTTTTTAGTTTAATTGTGTGTTATTTATTTTTTTTGTTTAAATGTATTTTTAATAGTTATGTATAATAGTTATGTTTTATATAAATGTGTTTTTATTAAATTTTATTTGTTTTAAATAAAAATGAAAAAAAAGTAGGTAGGCTTTGTAGCATGGAGTGTCGCCACTCGCCAGTGAATTGGTGGTTCTAAGCTACTTTGGTTTAAATTTAACATGTCAACTAATGATTGGTTAGGACCAGGCTAGTAGTATGGAGCGCCCCTTTCCCTCTTAAAGTTATTTTCTTTAAATTGATTCTATATTAATCAAATAAATGATAATATAAATATAAATTATATAATTATAACTATTAACATTAGGAATGAGCAAACGGTACCAAATCATGAAACTGAACCGGTACTAATGCCAAATTTACTGTACCAAATTATTTTGAAATCGGCAATTTCGGTACATTACAGGTAATTATCGATTTTTACTTTCAAATAGCGTATCATACTAAGAATTTTTGGTATCGATTCCGATACCTAATTTTGACTATTTTCAAAATCAGTACTTTTGATGTGTGTGTATATATATTCGGTACTGGTGCTAAAGCTCATCGTTGATTAGCATTCATAACAAAAAAAAAAAAAAAAAGTAAATTCATAAAATATTTTGATTTTTCTTAAACCTCCGCAACCTCACCATCCTATAGAACAAACGTAAAATTAAAACATATTCCCTAGTTCCCTATACATGCATCACATTGATGCTATTCGCATGGACCACGCATGTTTCGATTATTTCTCCCCCACTTGTTTACGTACGCCGCCATGTTAATCACGCATGGCCAAGAAACAACTATTATAAAAACCCTACAAAACTAATTGGTTTTACAATTAAAATTTAATAAAAGAACCTTGACTTTTTCTTTATACATGTTCTCAGCCTCGCAGCACAACAGCGACATTTTATTAAATAATTGCATTAAAATAAACAAAAATATACGATTTTAAATTGTTTTAACTTTTTGGCAAGCGATTCTGGAATTTGTTTGAGGAGGATTTCTATAATATTATGCTTCGGGTACTATTAGTTTGGGGTGTGTGACAGCTTTTATTACTTTAATTCCGAAGGTGAAATCTTCTATGAGTTTAAAAGATTATAGGCCAATCATTCTTATTGGGATGGTTAACAAGGTCATTTCCAAAATCCTTGCGACCCGGCTCAAAAAGGTGATGGGTCAGGTTATTTCAGAGGCTCAATCAGCTTTCTTGGCCGATCGTTAAATCCTTGACGGCCCCCTTATGCTTAACGAAGTTATGGAGTGGTTGAAGAAAAAAAATAAAAATGCTTTTTTACTTAAAATAGATTTTGAGAAGGCCTACGACAATGTCAACTGGAATTTCTTATTATCTATCATGGCTCAGATGGGTTTTCACTCGTTGTGGTGTAAATGGATTAGAGGTATTTGTGTTTCTGCTAGAGCTGCGGTGCTGGTTAATGGGTCCTCTACTTTTGAGTTTAGATGTGAAAAAGGCCTCAGACAAGGAGACCCATTGTCCCTCTTTCTTTTCTTAATTGTCATGGAAGCCCTTTCCTGGCTGTTGAAGAAAGCTCAAGATATAAGCGTCTTTAAAGGTGTTTGCCTCGTAGGTGATGAAGCTGTTTTATCCCATTTATTTTATGCTGATGACGCTCTCATTTTGGGCGAATGGTCGAGTGATAATATACGGGGCATTGCTAGGGTCCTTCGTATTTTTATTTGTGCTCGGGTCTTCGTATAAACCTTCATAAGTCTAACATCTTTGGTGTTGGCGTGGAGGACTTAGGGGTGGATAATATGATTGATTTTTTGGGGTGTAAAAGAGGTGGTTTTCCTTTCAAATATCTCGGTATTCAAGTTGGTTCCAAGATGTCTCGGGTTAGTAATTGGGTGTAACACCCCGAGGTGTTACGGGTCTCTTAAACGGGTCGGGTCGTACCCGACCGCCCGATTACTAAATAAAATATTCAAGTTCGAATCTCGCGACAAACCGTTTCAACCGATTATATAGATAATAATTATTAAATTTTTATTATCTCGGTTAAACGCTCCTTATCTGCTATTAACTCGTTGCCAAACGCCTTTTGTTCTGTTATTATAACCGTTACCAAACACCCGAGTCCCAGTTATTATCCCCGTTGCCAAACACCCTTTAATTGTCTTCACCTATAAAACCCCTCTCTCTCTCTCTTATCTCTCGCTGCTCACTCTCTCTGTACATTATAAACACACACTTGTGTGTGTATATCATCAAGAAGCCTTTCACCGGAGATTAATGGCCGGCTTCTGCCGCCTCCTCCTCCGGTCACCCTCTCCGGCAGCCGCCCCTTTCACTTCTTCGGTAAGCACCATCAACCTCCTCTCCTTTTACTCGATAACCCCAACCCGGTAACCCTTCTGTTCCGACGATCCCAAACCTCCACCTCTTCTGTTTCGGATAACGAGCAGCAACCATCATCATCGCTATTCCTTGTTCCTGTTATTGACGCTGAGACAGTCACCGGGTTTGGGTGACTGTCGTCGGACAACCAAACTCATGGCCATCGGATCTGTTAAGCTATCAAACGAACCTGAGACCTGTTCCGACTATAAACCCGCTGGTTCAGTTGTTCGTGTTCCTGCTTCGAGCTCCGACTCGGACAGTCACCGAGTTCGGGTGACTGTCAGCGGTCTCCGAGGAGTTCCGGCGAGTGTCCGGTCATAACCCAGACCATATTAACCTCCTGATTAAACCATCGGGTATCATTGATTGGGTTCTTCTTATCAACCGCTCATAGATTGGTTATTAATAATTATCTTTGTGATTGTTGTTATAGGTACCAAATACGGAGAACGGGTCCGATACCCGGTTCTATACCACTTCCGGTCACGCTCCGACATGTGTCCGGTTATGATAGGATTCGGAATAAGAACCCGAAAGGTATGATCTTAACAGTTATTATATACATATTTTGGTATTACTATGTGATACCTGAGTATAATACTGTTTTTATGATTGTGCGAGGTACCGTTAACCGTATCGAGAAATAGAGTCGTTACCGAGTCGACTCAGCGACTCGGTCAACACCCGGAGTAGAACCCGGTCCAATAACTAGACGAGGAATGAAGAAACAAATAGTCTCACCACCGGTTAGGGATGATGAGATTATCAGTTGCTACAGAGTTGATCCTTCACTAACAGCTACGGCTTGGGGATACCTGCAAATAAGAGTGAAAGTGTGGGTGTGGAGACGACTACTCGAAGTAGTTGTTTATGACAAAAACGGGGTGAATGGGGATACTATCTAGTGTGATAGCTCTCCAGGTCAGTAGAAAGTGTCCTCTCCAATTGGGGATGTGATCCCTTTTATAGGAGAGTCCGTATGCCACCATTACCCAAGTCCTAACCATGGTTAGGTTGTCTCCATCACCCTTAATTATGTTAATAAGGTGATATATGGAAAGCTAGATTAAAGGAAACAGTGGAATCGAATACCGCCTTAACTGGCATAGTTACGTGATTCATGCATGGCTATTGACCATGCATGATATTCGCCTTGACCGGTCCTTGACTGTTGACTGTGTATTTAATGAGCTTTTGACCAAATCCTGCGCATGGCTTTCTTCCGCGCGCCAGTGTTGTTCCGGGTTTGGGTATGCGGAATGGTCTATTCAGTACCCAATCCCATCAAGTCCCCCCAGTCCAGTGTGTCTCTCATCTTAGATGTGAGGGATGCTGGACTAATTTGTAATGGGTTATTTCCTTTGGTCTTTCTTCTGCGTACCGATTTTGCGTTACGTGCTGACGTGAGCATTATGCGGAGAACGGGTTTGAATTTTACGTCGTTTGTCCGCATTGGTGGGACACGTCAGTTTGCATGTGTGGACAGATGTCATTTCCCCCTTGTGTTTGAAAATTTGTGGACCATATGGCGAGTGGTATTGACATGACCTCTGTCCATTGGGACGTGTGCAGAGACGTGTGACCGGCGGTTGTCAGGCGAGTGGGCGCGTGAGGCGCGTGTGACGTCGGTTTGTTTTCCATTGCACACGTGCCATCCTGTCATTGGACTCACCTCCTAAAAGCTTGTCCATGACGTCAGGCACATTAATTGCAAAGCCTATATATTAAATTTTGAATGTGGCTTCTTCCATTTCAACTGTTTCAAGTTTTTTGAATTTCTTTCTCTTCAACGTCTCTTTCTTCACAAAATTACCTTTTCCTTCAACTATGTCGCAAGATTCCCAAGATGTGCAAGAGTCGAGTAAAACCTCTGACATTGTGAAAGATCTGGGGAAGGAATCATCCAAGAGCATAGAAGCCACCACTATTAAGTGGGATGAAGATTCGTATTTGGGCTTTATTGACCGGTACGGCATATTGCCGGAATGGGAGCCTGAACTTCCTGCTTAAGGAAAAACTGCTTTAAAGGCTCCACCTGGTAAAATTACATTGTATGCTGCTGCTTTCACTAAATGCTGTTTTCGGTTGCCAGCCTCTAAATTTGTGGTGGATGTGTTACTGAAATATGGAGTGCATCCTACACAATTGACTCTTTATGGTTGGTGCCGGATCCTACATTTTGAAGCCACATGTCGTTCACTGGAGATTGAACCCACATGGGAAAGATTAAATGTTTTTTATGTCCTTGAAGCGGCCCGTGGCGGAAGTGGCTGGTTTAGCTTGGGCATTCGCCGGAAAGTGAAACAGCTTGTTTCGGAGAAAGTGAAGTCCATGTATGAATGGAAAGACAAGTTCTTCTATATCAAACATGGAGTTATTCCTGCACCCTTTCAATGGATGGTGCTTGGTTTGAGAGAGAAGATTGCTGAATTCCCCCCTATGGTGGGTTATAAAGATCAAGATTGGTACAAAACACTCTGTGATCATGCAACTCCCCTGATGATGGATGAATGTCCTGAGAGTGTTTTGAACTTGTTGGGGATTAGCCTTATCTGCCCTGAGGGTCAGGACCCGAATCCTTCAAAAGGTATATGGGTTATATTTGTATTTTGTCTTACGGATATACTTTGTGTTATTCCTCACATGTTTCTTTATGTATCCAGATGTCTCATTGTTTCAATTGTTCGCTAAGCGCGGTGAAGCGAACGTGCCGTATGCTCCGGTTGTTGCCGGTGTTCCGCGCTTGTCTGAGAGGACCAGTGGGAATTTTTTGCATCCCAATTTTGTAGATCCTCCAAAGCAGTATGTTCGAACAGGTGTGTCGTTTCTTATCCACTTTTTTGTATTTATTTTTTGCTTTATGTATGCGAAGGAAGCGCATTTGGTACGCGGTCTGCGTACTGATTCAGCGCGTTCTTCGTGTTAGGTGCGGGTATACAACTCCGCAGGAAAGTTCATGACGATGTTGAGGAAGTTACTTCGGAGCGCAAGGAGTCCCTTGGTTAGTCTTCATAAATTCGTAACTTATTTCTTACGCATGTGTTAACTTGATACAGATGTGGTTACCGCGCCAGGCACAAGTACTACTAGGAAGCGTGCTGTGGCTAGTAAGAGGACCAAACCACCCGCCGCGCCTATCATTGTTGAAGAGGTTGATGAAGACTTGACTGAGTCTGATACGGAGCTGGAGCACAAGCGCGCTAGGCGTTCTTCTCCTATCCGAGAATCAGGTGGTGTTGCTGAGCTGGATCAGAAACAAGGGCAAGTTCCGCAATCCTCAGTTGCGAGTCTGGATGTTACTTCACCGGGACCCATTTCCGCGGTTCCTGTGAATGTGTTCAAGCCATTGACGTGGCCATCTACGGACAAGCTGGATATCCCAGTAAAGCCTCCGCCTGTGCGCGAGAACTTGCCAATGAAAACTCTAAGGCATTTGTCTGGTACACATGTTTTTCTTACCTTTTTACCGCGTTTGTGATAAATGTGTTGAAGTATTGTGAGCAGCATTTTATGTAGGGCAACATCCTTTTGCAGAGTCTCGGAAGAAGCACTCATCTCTGTTGAAGGAAGTATCTACATCTGCCCAACCAACTGACGTGACCGAGCAAGTGATGCCGGTTATTGTTGAAACAACGGTTGGTGAGAAGTTGTGTTCTCAAACTACTCTTATCCCGGAAGACCTAGATGTTCAAGTGGAAAAAGAAGTGATGCAGCAAGAAGGACCTGTTCAAGCTGAGTTAGTGACTGATGTTGAGAAAGATGCTGGTAAGCTGGTGGATGAATCTGTAACACCGAATTTGGAGACTGGTCATCTTGGTTTGACGGATATATATATATATATAATACGGATAACGTACGGACTTGATAATAATAATAAGAGAATAATAATCATATATAAAATATATACGTTTATATATACACAATTTGATATATTGACGATATACTAGACTCGGGTTAATAATAATATGCTCTGCCGAACCATCATCCGGGTAAGTTCGTGTCTAGAGTTCTTTAGGTTCGTGTGCCAAGCTGTAATGGCCAGCTGTATATAATTTGAATGCCAAGCTGTAATGGCCAGCTAGATTTAGGATATCCGTGTCGTGTCAATAATAAACCCCGAGTTTAGGACTATCTAATATATACTGAATTCTATATATATATAAATTATGTATATGATATATATCCTAGGTATTACAATCTAACAAGTCCCACGCGTAACACGTATCAATATATATACGAAATATAATTGTAATAAGAAGATTAGCTAGAGATTAACGCAAACCTGTGAGTATCGTGAACTCCCCACTTTTACTGTTTTATTAAGTGTTTTTGGGGGAATACATGTCATTTATAAGAAAACATAATAATGCTTTACATAAAAGAATGATTACTAATAAAAGTTATATAATAAAAAGGGGGTAATAGAAACGACAAGGACAGTACTGGACGGTATCGCCATTTCCTTTCTTGTCCAACTAGAGGACAAGAACCAGTCTTACCCGAGTAGAGGGTAGAAATAATTATATTTATCACAAGCAGAGTGGTACCATAGATAGGAATGACAACTAATAGAATATAATCGGAATAATATATTAGAATTGACATATAATCGAATTGATATAATAGAATATATTTTCCCCTCCAGAAGTTATAACTGTAAAGCATGTTTATAAAAGAATATTTTAAATAAAAGAATTATCAATAAACGAACTGGCCATTCACTTTATAAAATACACGACCTCACCAACTTTATATTAACAGAAACTATTTTTGGCATGTGTTCAGGTAACCCAACATATATGATGACGTGGATCCTGGAAGACTAAAGACTGTTATTATCCTGAATTCCGCTGCGTAGCTCCGATAACCCGACTTGACGACCCGGCTCCGTCAGCCAGGGTCGTTACATTGGGACCCAGTTATTGAAGTGGTTAAAAATCGTCTAGCTTCTTGGAAAGCTAGAACTCTCTCAATTGGAGGTCGTCTGGTTCTCATTAAGTCAGTTTTGGAGAATTTACTCATTTATTATCTTTCTATTTATAAAGCTCCTAAGGCGGTTATAGATACCATTGAATAAATTATGAGACGTTTTTTGTGGGCGGGAGCTTGTGTTGATAAAAAGATTTCTTGGGTGGCGTGGGATGTGATTACCACTCCGAAACATAAGGGGGGGGGGTGGGTGTCTCTAAGTTACAAGAGGTGAACGATGCGTTGTTGCTAAAATGGACGTGGAGATTTAAAAAAGATGGCGATAGTTTATGGAAGAAGATTATTATGGGTTGTCATGGGGCGACTAGGCCTTGGGCTATGCTTCCTTGTAATGTGGCGTTGAGCGGTTGTTGGAAATATATTGTTAAAGTGGGGGAGAAAAAATTGCCTAATGGTTCGTCTCTAAACTCGCACTTTGTTGGAGAATTAGGGGATGGGAACGCTATATGTTTTTGGGGTGATATTTGGTTTAGGGAGGTTCCACTTCGAGAGCTTTATCCTAACCTATTTAGACTTGAAAAACATAAATGGGTTTTGGTATCAAAGCGGCTCATTTGGGACAACAATACCAAGGTGATGAGATGGGGTTGGCGATTGCAGCCCTCTTCAGCCGAGGAAGTGGCTGAGTTGTTCCTTCTTCTAGGCGACATTCACGAGATTCCTTGGCGGGATGGTAGAGATATTTGGAAGTGGAAAACGGAAAAGGATGGATTATTCACAGTGGCTTCGGCAAAAAAGCTTCTTTCGAGCAACATTACGGGAACTACTACATCGCTTGTTCACTGGAAGACTTGGGTTCCACTAAAATGTAAAGTTATGGTTTGGAGGCTTGCGCTCAACCGTCTTCCCACTATTGCCGAGCTCATCAAGCGAGGTGTAAACATTAATTCGCAGGGATGCAGTTTCTGTCAGGAGGAGCTGGAAACCGCTTTGCATTTGTATACCGGTTGCATTTTCTCCCAGGAAGTATGGTCTCGTATTGAAACTTGGTGCAGGTTACCTCATAGTTTTGCTTTTCATGTTACGGATCTCCTTAATGTGCCGAACACTACTACCAGTTCTAAACGTGCGAGAGGAATATTGCGAGGTATAGTTTACACGACTTTGTGGGTGATATGGAATGAGCGAAATGATCGGGTTTTCAACAACAAAAGCCGTAGACCTGTCGAGATTGTTGAAAATATTAAATCAACGTCGTTTTTTTGGTTTCGTCATAGGTCTAGACATAAAGATATCGAGTGGGGAGTGTGGTGTAATTATCCTTTGGATTGATGTTCTTGGTTTTTCGCTCTTAGGTCCTTTCTTTGAGGACTCTTTGAGTCGTGTTTAATGAAGTTTTCTTTTCAAAAAAAAGTTTTAACTTTTAAACACAGACAAGACAACGTAGAACATTTATTCATTTATTATTTCGCAACCTATATTACTTATCCGTTGCCAATCGCTTTATGGTGGAGTGACACCCTCATTGCTTTCCTTATAGGAGGTGGGGAGTTCGAGTCCTACCGGCACCAAAATGCTACTGGTGGGCCGGGTTTTACCGCGGTGAGCCTTCGAGCGGTGGGTTTTCCCCGGGAACTGGTGTGAAATTACTGGTGGACCCGGGTTACTCTTGAAGTACTCTTTTATCCGGTGGGTATTTCGAGAGTGCTCAGCATTGATTTGTTCGCCGTTCAAAAAAAATATATATTACTTATCCGTTTTTTTTAATGGATATATATCTAGAATATCTGGAAACTGAACCTCTTCATGATTGAGAATTATATTATTTTCAATAATAATTTTATCATCTGACTTTATTACTTTAAAGTCTCGTTCAAGGTGTCTTCTTTAAGGACGAACTATGTAAAAACCTTCTCTCTTAATTGTGCATAAAAAAATACTTAGGAAAAAAATATCACTTTCACAAAACCTCCTTGCAAATAGGTAACTGTGTGAAGTTGATACGTGTGAGATGGGACAAAGATACTATAAGTTCACAAGTGGTATATATGTTTTACGCATCAAAGAGCTTCTAGTTTAGTGGTATCGATACGTGGTTGAAAAACCATCTTTCTCATAAGATTGAGCTTTCAAATCCTGTGATGAACAAATGTATAGATTTAGAAGTAGAATTATTGGGTGTGTCAATTAGCCGGTTAAACAAATATAAGGTATGTGTTAGGCAATTTGATATAAAAAAAAAAACCCTTGAACAATTACGTGGATAGTTAATCAAGTAACCTTTCTATCATATCCTTTGATGAAGGCAAAAATATTCTTATATTTCCCTTTCAATCATTGAATATAACAAAAATAAGATGATTATGAAAAGGTCATGCCGAGAGAGTTGGTGAACTGTCCGCGAAAGAGTGTTGTGAATATGTATGTATTTATTGGAAAATAATAGCTAATATTATTTAAGTAGGAAATTATGAAAGTAATCATTTTCTAGATATGTTATACACTTATACTCTTGTGCTAACGTTAGATAACCTCGTAAATATAACCATTATCACTTGTGCATCTACTTTTACTTGTATATATGTCTTTAGATTCGATAATAGAACATAAAAGCTTTTAAAAAATAAACAATAGACAACTCAGATTTCAGTATATAACCTTTCAATTCACATGTCACTAAAAATATCTATTTTCTTTTGACGATAGAAAATGATATGACT
Organism: Ambrosia x helenae; assembly: GCA_030844895.1. Taxonomy (NCBI): domain Eukaryota; kingdom Viridiplantae; phylum Streptophyta; class Magnoliopsida; order Asterales; family Asteraceae; genus Ambrosia; species Ambrosia x helenae. Next base: position 89,829,746 of record CM061230.1, on the reverse strand, counting down.
TAGATTCGAGTATATCACTTTTAAAATCGTATATAATACCGTTGTTGCTACTATTACTGTTAAAACTGTTATTATTATTATTATACGAGTAACTGTGTAAATATTTAATAAGTATAAACTTTATTTTTTTTAAATTGACTTCATTAAAATCACCCGGCCGACGACTACGTCTCGAGAAGAGACGAAGCCACCGGCAACCAAAGAGTTACATCAAAATGAAATTACACCAATCCGACCATTCCACTACCTTGTTCAGTGTTTAAATAAAATAAATAGTGAATTCAAATTCAAAATTTAATGTAAAGTATTATTGTTAATAAGACTAAGAGGTGTGGGGGCGACATTGGGCCGTCAACCACGGCTTGGGCCGGCTAACACCGCCCCCGCCGTGGCTAATCCGACCAAACCGGCTACTCTTGGACGAAGTGGACGGGCTGTATTGATTGGCTGATTGTTTGTGGGACCCCTCTTCAATCCCCTTTGTTTTCCCTCCTATTAAAAATAATAATAATAAGTAGCAAGTAGTACAGAGTTGCAGATCCGGAGTGAAGGCAAGCCGGGTTGAAGATGATGAAATAAACTTTATTTCAAATTTCAATTTATCCCCCGAACTATTAAGTAAAATATAAATTACTATTGATATTTTTATTTAGCCCCCTTAAGTTCAATTCATTTATATTTTTTTTTTTTTTTTTTTTTTTTTAGTCGAATAATATTTTCATTCCAGGACAAAGAAAATTACATTAAGATAGCGGGCAAGCGGGCAACAAGCTGCGCCGCCACCCCTTTCTGGATAGCAAATCCTAATCTACTAAAAACATAACCATGTCCACCCGGAGCCGAGACACTACTGTGAATAACCCGCTGGACCCTGGTCAGGAAACGGGTAGCCTCCGGTGCCAATGAACCAAAGGTGTCAAAAGCCAGAGGTACAAAAACGTGTTGGTTCTCCTCGCAGGCTTTAGCATGTTTTTCTACCTTCTTTGCCTCTGCTTTTCGGACCGCTTGCCCTGCAACAAAGCCACTATCCCTCAACCCAACTAGGGGAGATACACCCGTCAGGTCAACACAAGCATGCTTCCCCCCGGACCACCCAAAGACAAGGAGATCTGCTGGTCGTAGGGTGGATCTCCCTTCTGCTGGATCCGAGAGGAAGTTTACAGGGGCCTCCTTCTTGGCTGAGATCCCAGCCCGTCTTAAAATGTCCCACAGAATGTCTCGAACCCAATCATGCCGATATTTAAAACCGGGCAACTCCTTACAATGGACCGCGTGTTCCCCGTATTCATCCAGGCAGGCCTTACGGCACATCGGACAGATGTCATCCTCCTGGTACATTGGGATCATCAGACGATATTTAAGAATGGCCCTGTATTCAATTTATATGTTAATTATATATTATTTATAATTTATAATTAAATAAATAAAAGGGTAGACCAATAGGAGTGAAGGACTACTCAAGGAGGATTACCCCCACACCCTTGGGTAGTTCTCAAAATGTATAAAAGCATGTGTGACTCACTTTTTGATGACGTGGCGGCCAGGCTTCCACCACACTACATAGTCTATGATAATGTTTAATGTAGTGAATTAAATAATCAAATGGTCATTAAATAATGTATTAATTATTAGAAATTTTTTATGCATCAATTATGCATAAAAAATAACCCTTTTGGTTACTTGTTACATGAACTTGACTCATTAGGTTTTAAAATGAGAGAGAAAACCCTAAGAGGCAAAACTTGCAGCTAGAACATTTAAGCAAAATTAAAGTATTAAAATTTTAATTCAAAACAAAAAATAATTGAATCAGTCATAATATTATACATTTGGAGATTATCAATGACTTTGTGAGTCAAAACCATTGTCGAAAAGGTGGATTGACCTACCATTTCATAATTAATCATTAGATTCAAGACCATTAGAGTTAAAACCATTGTCGGAAACTGAAACTGCCAGGAATAGTCACAGTTGTCATTACACAAACAGATCTAGCAACCAAAACAACATGCAAGTAGCTGAGTGGTTACCAGAGCTTCATCAGAGTCTGATCGGAACTTCATCAAAAGCGGCGATGAAAGAGGATGATAAACTGAGCACAGAACTAAAGAAAAGGGGAAGTCTGGAAAAATATATACAACCCATTTGCAAAGGAACCCAATCCACCGTGACAACCATGGTCAGACACAGGAGAACCCGTAAATAGTGAAAGTAGTCGAGTAGGGTAGAAGGTGTGGCTCATGGGTTGGTCGGACGCCGGAATGGACACCGATGGTATGTCTAGCTCTTTCTCTTTCCTCACTTACTTTCCCTCTCAACAAAGGGAGTGTGTGTATGTGTGATTAAGAATCGGGAAAGAAGACATGAAAAGGGTAGGGCGACACATGTTAAGGTATGGTGACGATGCCACCACCGGCTAAGAAAGCCAGTGAGATGTCGACACCAAACTAAAAGGAAATAACTTGGGGTAAAAAGAACAGTAACACAGGTGTTTAGTTTTTTAAGCACGTGGCAGGCAACAACACAAAAAAAAAAAAAAAAAAAAAAAAAAAAACAATATTACCCAAGAGGCGAACTCGAACTCCAACCCATTAACCCACAACACAACACACTAACCAACTGCTCCAATGTGTTTGATGTTATTACAAATGATTTCCTACAACTAAATACCATATAAACCTTTAGCTAAAAAACACACTATTGATGGTCATTCTAATTTAAACCCATAGGATAATGATTTACATCTTTATTAAACATGTCTGCCTAACTAATCAAACTAAAACAAACATGAAGTATTTATAATTGAAAGTTATTATAATACAAAATTACTTTTGTATTTAATGTGTTGTATTAAATTTCTCTTGCTAGATCAATGAAATTAGAATCTTGTCCATCCAGATGAATATGAAATTACTATCTTAACTATCTAAAATGTATTATATACATTACAAAGTTGTATGGATACGACAATCTAGCGTTTAATTTGAACGCGTGTAGCATTAGTTACAGTGAGATATTAGGTGGGTCGATGCATCATTCTCAAAAGTAATGGCAACGCCGTCGTTACATTGAATGAGAGATGCATGAACATGTCATGTGATGGTCATAGATAGAGATGTTATCTTATTTTGATAACTAAAGAGCATCTTTTTTTTTTCGGATGACTAGATTACCTAGTTAGGCTTTTGGCCTTTGATCTCTCAAGTCCAGGGTAGGAATCATGTGATTGGCATATTAGTGCCGGGTTGAACCGGTGCCATGATCCCCCGGCCAGGATTCGACCCTAAGACCTTTCGGATCCTTTTATTCTTCCAAAATATGTAACGTTTTGTATTTTTTTTCTTACATGACTATTAAATTTTAATCAATTTTTATGATCAGTCACATATTTTTACATATGATATTTCAGCTACTATTGTTTTAAAAGATAGTATAAAGTCTTCGGTTTCATATCAGCTACTACTGTTTTAAAAGATAGTATAAAGTCTTCGGTTTCATATCTATTTATATTTTATCTCTTTTGCTACAGGTCAATTCATATTGTGCAATTATTCTTTAGTACGAATTGGCCAATGAACTCCAGCCCAGTTGGGGAGGGGTGGGAGGGTTTACCTTTTCGGAGGGTTCCCGTCTGGGTTTGGTCTTGAGTTCGAATCCTGCACACCACGAAAAAATTCCCTATAACGGTTTGAGATAACTTCAAAGTGGACACCGGTGCGTGGGTAGTGATTCGAACTCGGGTCGAGGGGTTGTCTGTCGATTGGTTTCACCGCTGAAGCATACCTTCCAAAAAAAAAAAAAAATTCTTTAGTACGAATTGATTAATGATTATACCTCAATCTGGCCTAAGAGTATGTGCTTACGTATTATGAGTAAACATCTTGTACAAAGTGTTTTTTTGGTACAAACTGTGAGAATCAAAGGAGGGTAATTTTTTTATTCTTTTTCCCGTATTGTTAAACATGTATTATAGTATTGAAAACTAAAAAAACATTTTTTTTTTGTGTAGAGTAATTACGTGTAGAGTAATTACATAATTACTCTAGTGTAAACTAATGTATTTACTTTAATGACGTAATTACACTAATTTTTATTTTTTTTTTTGCATTATTTATCTAGAAAGTATGTTTAAGCACATGGGAAAAAACAATTCTTAAAAAAAAAATTTTTTTTTACCCCATTTGATTCTCATAGTTCTTACAAAAAAACACTTTGTATTTTGATCTTTACTCTACATATTATAATATTATAAATATAAATAATATTACAAATTGATACATCATAACAAAATATTATTAGATAACACGAACCTAATTCAAAAATAATTATTTAACTCCCTTAACCCAAAGAGAGGACCCCAAACACATTTTTAGAAGAAAAAAAAAAAGTTTCCTTTATATTTCAACTAGCTTTGTTCATGAGCCAAGCCATGGCAAATTCAAGTTTAGCTTGTATTCTAAACCATTCTGGAATTTGAACTCAAGCTTGGCTTGACTTAAAAAAATAACCTCCGGTTAGTTTCAACTTAGAAGAAAGAAAAGGTCTTAATGCAGATTGGATTGAATAGTTATGGAGAGATAGAGAGTTGAGTTTAAATTATTGAATACATTTTGCTAGGGCTAATTTATATGAGTCAATTTTCACTCTCGGGTCTACTCATCATTTAAACTGAGCCAATGTCGAGCGAGCTTTTTTCCAAACAAAGTTAGTACCATGAGCTAGAAAAACTACCCTACTAAGTACTAGTTGTGTCATGTGTGTAAGGTTTTTGGGCCAGGCCCAACAAGTCAGCCCAATACCCAACCCACATACAATTTACAAGTTAAAAAGTCATGAACTGCTTAAAGCCTTGTGGGCGTGCACACAAACAACTATGGCGACTTCATCATCTTTTCCATCAACAGCTGCTACTGCTATGACGGATTCCACTCAATCACTTCTTAAGCAGGTTCAACTTACTATTAATAATAATAATAATATTTTATGTGAATTTTAATTAAAGAATAATTGATTTGTAAACAGGTGAGAAGTCACGAGGTTTCCATAGCTGAGCTCTCTGCACTCTCTTCCTCTCGGGTACGGACTTTCACATTTTATTATTATTATTATTATTATTATTATTATTATTATTATTATTATTATTAATTTCATAAATGTATTTTTTCAATATTCGTTGGTTACAATATTTTTATCATAGTTGTAGGGTGAGTCTTGGGCCTCAGTGCAAGCCGCTTAAATAGCTAGGGATTTTTTAAGCGTGGCTTATAATATAAAAATACAATTTTTAGGGGGTTTAAACATGTTTTACATTTCGTTAGGGCTAGTTTAGGTTGATTACAAGCTTGTTTAGGGTTGGTATAATTGTTTTAGACATGTTGATATGATTTTGGGCTGAAATTTCGTTGGAACTTGGGCTAAAGCGAAGCGAGAAGGCTGCGCCGACCAGAGCCGGCCCAACCATTTTGGGGGCCCAAAACGAAGAATTAATCTGAGGCCCTTAGAATTTGAAACATGATGGGACTTATCACTTACGTAGAACCTAATCAATTTATAAGCTAGATATTTATTTTTCCAAAACAAAGTTGGTTATCTAGAACAAAACCAAAAGACTTATATCATAGTAGTATCGACAATTAAAGTAAAGATGTTCATCTTCAAATGGTTGATAGTTCTAGTCCTATGGTGAATATTGATGTAGACCTATGGGTATATATAATGTGTGCGAGTTACATCGTTAACTATAATGCATGTGAGTTACATCTTTAACTTTAGATAAGATCGCCATCTATAATATAACAAACTGTTAAATAATGACGTACAAAAAACAACTATAATAATATAAAAAAATTAACTATGCATCAACCTAAAAATAACAAAAGATAAGAAACGTATAAAAGAGAAAAGTAAGGGGGCTAGACAAAAAAACAAGAAAAGTTGAAGAAAGTAAAAAATGATGTGTTGAAAAAGAAAATAACTTCTCTTCTAGGAATCGAACACTAACATACTATTAAATGGAACTATGGAAGGCTTACCACTGATCCATAGCAGCATCTATTTCATGATAATGAAAACATATTTAATATATACATTACGTATAACCTTTTTTCTAAAAAAAACGGGGCCCTAAAAATTTGGAGGCCCTAAGCGGCCGCCTAGTTTCACATAATGGAAGGTCCGGCTCTGCGCCGACTCGCTGAGCCTGAAAAGTGGGCCTTAGGCGCGTGTCTGGCTAAGCCTTAACAACAAAGATTTTTATTACTTTCAGATGAGATTCGAGAGTTATGTTTTGGCTTGTTTTGATCAATGTTTGTTTTAAGCAATTGTCAATTTGTTGTTGACATTCTAATAAATTTATAGCAATTTTGAACATTGAAAGTAAAATATCAACGTTTTTTAGGGCGTAGAGGTAGTTTTCACTTTTCACAGATTTACTCATTGACTCATAGCTTCAGTGGTTTCATATAAAGGAATGAGCGAACTTTGAGCACCAAACACAGCATGGAATTTTTCGAATATGTTATTTTTTTGATGTACACGTGAATATGTTTTTTTGGTTCGATCAATGACAGTAAATTTAAGTTCCAGTCCTTAACAAGAGTCGTTGGCCATGAAGTCACATAGAACGAGTGTTTTAGTTCCTTGCAGGATTTTAGACATTCGTCATTCGTGTCAATTATATCAAGAATGTTATGCCTTTCTGTCAATTATATCAAGAATGTTTTTGATGCAGGATTATCTTCGTATTCGAATTTTAAAAGTTTATTTATGTTTATCTTTTATTTATTAATATTTATCTCTAAGGTTGTTAGGTTTTAGTATAAATTAGGATTTATGGGTTTATTGTCTTTTAGTTTTTGATTGAATAAGAATTAATATGAACTTTGTTCATGGAACCTTTGGTTCAATTTATCGCCTTTGATTAGCTATTTGTTTTGAGCCATTTGATGCGCTTCCCAAACTGCATCAGTTGGTATCAGAGCTTTTGGTTCTCAAATGGCTCGACGTGGAGGTGAATACTTGGTTGCTCGTAGAGTCGCCGATAGAGGCAACGACATCAGTGTTTTCTATTCACGTGCTCGTGGAGAAGATCGACGCCCTACTCGCAGAGTCGATGACCGAGGCAGCGATGGAGTCTATCATGACCCACGAGATCTTAAAGAGATCAAACGGCTCCGACAACGAGTCCTAGATCTTGAAATAAAACAAGAGATCAAGCGACTTCGTCAACGAGTCAGAGATCTTGAGTTACAACGGGAGAGGCGCGTTATGAAAACCGAATCGAGACCTGTTGTCTGGGACGATATTAACGAGGAGGAGAATTCATTCAGGCGTCACCCACCCCGGTTCACTGAACCAATCTATCAACCATATTTATCGAAAGACGAACCGAGATATGATGAAGACGGGATTGAACCCGATGAGGAGGAGTGTTCGTTTGTGCACCAAGTTCTTAACGGTGTTACTGGTATTATTTTTGGTTTTTTGAATGGTGATAGGACTTCCCACAGTGGTATTACAGAGGCTACAGTGGCTACTGGTTGTGATACAGTGGTAGAAAACGGTGGTATTGCTGCGGCTCAAACCGGAAAGGTGATGGATAACGACAGTGTTGATAAGATCGTTGGGAGTGGTCGTGCGATTTCCTTAGCTGACCCAAAAATCTTGCCGGTAAGTTTCGAGTGTTTGAATTTTTCCGATCACACCAAGGCATATCCTACGAAGTTGGAATTTCAAAATATGGATAAGAGTGGAATAGATTTGCCGGTGACAAAAAAAATCCCGGTTTTTTGTGATAAGATTGTTGTAGGTGATAAGTGTATTACTAAGCATGATTTGAAAATTGTCAAAGATAAAGATGGTGGGAGTGCACATGAGGCTCGTGGTTTTAGATTTTCCACCAGGTTGTCTATCATGCATGAGTCACGTGGGCTTGAATTAAAAGTAAATGGTGGACCTATTGGAGTGGTAACTTGCAAAACCCAACGAACGTCTAAAGTAGATAATCAAATCCAATTTGGGTCCTTTAATAAACATGAATTGCAAGTTGGGGCAGAACTTTTAGAGCAAGTAAAGTCAATAATGAACGGGAGAAGATCCAAGGCCCCATTTGACCCGGGTGGTACATGTCTAGAGTCTAGTGACATGACCCGTGAAGTTGAACCGTTTGGGCGGGTCGTGTTGATAAAAAATCAGAATCGGGTTGATGTTCCTTTTGATCCAGGTGGCGTTGGTCCAAAGGCAAAACTCGAGGACGAGTTTTTTTCGAAGACGGGGAGAATGATGCAAGATTATCTTCGTATTCGAATTTTAAAAGTTTATTTATGTTTATCTTTTATTTATTAATATTTATCTCTAAGGTTGTTAGGTTTTAGTATAAATTAGGATTTATGGGTTTATTGTCTTTTAGTTTTTGATTGAATAAGAATTAATATGAACTTTGTTCATGGAACCTTTGGTTCAATTTATCGCCTTTGATTAGCTATTTGTTTTGAGCCATTTGATGCGCTTCCCAAACTGCATCAGTTTTAGTTCCTTGTGGATTAGGGTTGCGTAAAGATTTCCTTTAGGCTTTCTCGTGTCATATTAAATTTTTAAGGAACCGTTTGTCCTTATCATTATCCAAAATTTACCTATTCGCGTATCCTGTTTTTTTTTTTCTTTTTTTTTTCTGTCATTATATTCACTGTAAAGAAGATTGACTTGTATTTCTTGACCACAGACCGTTTATCAGAAAAATGGCAACATATTCTTCCGTACGAGTGTCCAACAGGCTACTGCATCCGAACAGAGTAAGATCGCCTCTTTGTGTAAGAATATGCTAATGCTCTTATAAATACTATTGTTGCTAACAATGAGTTGTTCTTTTTTTTGTATGTTTGTTTATGAGCCAGAACAACTTGATACTCTCAAAGCGAAGTTACAGAAACAGGATGTTGCTAAATGAAACTCGACCCGCCCATTTGTTTTTCATATGTGAAGCCACTGGAATATATTCAAAATGCAACTGCGGCAATCTCACAAACAGTGGCCATCGTGGTTAGTAAATTTATGTCACTAAGTAAATTGTAAGACTTATCATTAGACGATGTGGCATGATAATGTTTGTTTAGACAACAAACCATTACTCACTTCATAATCTTCTGAACAAACCTACATCAAATTGAGTAAACCTGTAAGGTGGAAATTCACTCGCAAAACGGTAATTATATCGTTACTCGTTAGTGTCTAAGAAGGCTATGAGTTTATACCTTTAGAAGTCAGTAACCACCAACTAGGGGTGTTCAAATTCGGATAATCCGAATTTCGGATCCGGATTCGGATCATCCAACGGATAATCCGAAACTTAAAAAAAATAAAAAATAAATAAATAAATAATAAAAAAAAACGTTCTCATTTATGTCTAAAATGTGAACATGTTAAAAAACAAAAATCGAAGTTAGATAAACGAAACTGGAACAAAAAAAATGTAAAAGAAACTTACCGTTTGGTAGACGGGGGTTGTGGAGGCCAGAGACGAGGTGGACGGGGGTTATTATAGAGAAGAGAAAATGGAGCGGCTACTATAGATTGGAGTAGTATGGACTTAGGGTTAGGATGATTAGGGATTTAGGATTGTGTATTGTGTTATATAGTGTATATAATATTATATATTTATATGTATTTTTTTAATATTCGGATTCGGATAATCCGATTATCCGAAAATTTTCAAAATCAGGATCCGAATCCGAAATTTCGGATTATCCGATTTTCGGATATCCGAAAATCGGATTATCCAAATTTTCGGATAATTCGAATTCGGATTATCGGATTTTTCGGATTCGAATTCGGATTCGGATTTTTTTGAACACCCCTACCACCAACCGCTTGACTAGATGAATTCCCATGACTTCTTAAAGCCAGATTTCTGCTACCACAAGCCGAAGAAACATTACTTACACAAGTCAACAATCTTTAGTCTAATGTCAAGCTTGAGGAAAATTGTAATAATCAGCGTTATTTCCACCAGACATACTGTAAAATCTTCAAGCCGAACAATTCACAAGGTGCCATGTGGGGGATGGGGGTGGGGAGGGCCAGTACCATACCCGGTGGCATACCCATTAGCCTTGGTGGTTGCTCACCCTACCCCTCCTCGGTTCTTAGGGCTAGCCCTGGTTGTAAGATGAAGCACAAGTCCTCTTTTTAAAAGATTGATAGTGTCATTAAAAGACAATGATCTAGTTGAATGGTGTTTGCCCAATCCTCATCAACAAACGCGGTGTGGGTTTAAATCCTTGTAAATGCAATGCTAGATAGTGTTTTAATACATTTAGCCAGCTGAGTCTTCATTCATTGCAACTCAAGGGCTTATATGCAAACACATTGCTTGAGGACAATTTAGAATTCTTTGGAGGGTTGGTACAAAAAAAAAAAATCTAGTCAATTTACTATTATTAGAATAAGAAATGAAAAAGAAGACTTGAGTTTTAAAAGAGAAAATTAAAATGCATGGATAAAATCATAAAATTAGTTGATTTAAAATGTGTTGGATGTTATTGTAGTCTTATCTATATGTTTTTTTGAACGTTAACTTTCGTTAAAAAACACACGGGGACGTCCTCAAAACAAGGACAACTTCCATAAAATTACAACATATACAAAGGGCTAATACACCAATCCTTCCAAAGAAGATCGGTGAATTTAGTCATATTCTTAAGCCACAAAAACGACATAGATTTAACACTACCAAGAAATTAGTCTATATGTCTCATGAAGAAATTAGGTAGCTTGAAGAGATTAATTAGTTGCCTGACTCTCTTGTAAATTTAGTTGTCAATACTATTCAATCAAAATCAACATGTGCTAAAACATTGTAGACATAATTGACATTATCGCCCATGTCACGTCCCTCATCAAATGGAGAGTACGATCATGGTTAAGGATCAACGTTGTGGGCATGCTTAATGATGACGGAGACAATTATGCCACACATCTTTATTGTTTTAGCCTACATATTGATTTGTTCAATTAGATTGGATGATACTCTTAGACAACTTATTTTGTATGAATCTAGCAATTTAATTTCTTCAGTTAATTAATTTTTATATAATCACCATCGTTGTTGATGTTGCCGCTGTAGTAATTTTCAGTTGTCACTATTATAACAAATATAATTGAGGGGATAGGTTTCAAATCCTCACGCAGACGAGACTAGCTCTAACCCATAAAGAGGAACCATAACTCTCAACACCTGTGGCACAATCCATGCGCAAGAACATATGCTTGCGCAAGAGAATGTCAGCAATCCAACGGAGTCAGTGCTTGTGATCACACACACTGGACAAACAAGCAACATCGTACATAAGGATACTTATGTACGGAAGGTCCAGACTTAGAATATCTGGCCAGAGCATGGGCGCATGCCCAGCAAATCAGAATATGACAACTTCCATGTTGGGACCTTGCTGGAGATAGTACTGTACACACACACACACACACACACACACACACACACACACACACACACACACACACACACGTGTCGCTCCGCAGACCGTCATATGTCATGTCAACGCCTCCAAGTAGGGATGAGCTCGGGACGGCATCGGTACCAACCGATACCGAAAATACCGATCCCGAAAACTCCTAAATCTCAATACCGATACTGAAAACATGCGGTACGGTACCGGTATGGTATCGGTCTTTTACCTTAAAATACCGATACCATACCAATCCCATACCGATAATACCGAAACCGAAAACCTCTAAATGTGGGTACCGATACCGAACACCCTCGGTTCGGTACGGAATCGGGATTAGGACGGGACGGGATCGGTATTCGGCGCTATGTGCTCATCCTTACCTCCAAGGGTCAAAACCATTCTACCCGTCAGAAATGACAAACGTGAGGCCACTCCTGTCACGCCACTTGGCTCCATAAAAGGTGATACACTCTCCTACTCCCCTATGGGCATTTATTACCACGTTCCTAAAGTACTAATACATGGGCCGAAAGTGGAAGCATCTCTTAACGTGGGTCTGGGCCAACATTGGGTTTTAAGGGTTAGTGATGTATGACCCATGCATGTCCTATATAAAAAAGGGCTACTCCTTCATTGGACATGTCATGTTACACCAAAGTAAGACAACACTATTTTTGTGTCTGTACGTTGGAGCTATTGCTAGTATCATAGCAGTCACCTATCTTCATACGGCCTTTATTCCTTTCTTGCAGGTTGTTCAAGGTCATGAGTATTAAGTAAAGGATTATACCTTGCAGCAACTATGAGTGAAAATAATAAAGTACTTTTTCTTGTACTTAAACTCGTTGTTTTTTCAATAATCATATGATTCATATCGCTAATACTTTACTGTAATTATTATTTACTATCACCATTTTGCAAACAGATGTTAAAGAAATATACACGGAAATTAAAATCATAAAAAGGTAACGAGTATTGGGTTTCACTCTAGTATTTTCAATTTTTTACATTATTTGAAAATTTGGAATATTAGTCATAATATTACGACGTCTTATAGACTTAATAGTCATTCAGTGAGGTCCTGGTTTTAAGTGTGACACTAACAGACAACCTAACCAAAAAAAAAAAAACCAAATCGGATACGTAAATGATAGCCTTAAAAAAAAAAGGATATCCAAATAATAAATTTTTGTTGCTAAATGATAGCCTTTAAAAAGAAAGGACACCCAAATAATAAATTTTGGTTGTAATTCAGAAAGGGGTGGCGGCACAGCTTGTTACCCGCCTACCCGTTATCTTGATGTAATTTTCTTTGTCCTGGAGTGAAAATTACTAGTTAACAAAAAAAAAAAAAAAAAAAACAGTGTTTTATTATTAGTATTAAAAAAAAAAAAAAAAAAAAAACTCGATTGCTCAAATTTTATCACATCACTATATTACTAGGTCGCCTCAAATTACTTTTTTTTTTTTTGGGAGGGTGAAGGTCTCATTCGGAGGTGGCAGAGTACTTCACACCCGCTCTTGCAGAGTTGCAGGTCCTGTCCCCACTCACACGCCCAGACTATGTTGTCTGAACCGCTCTTCAGACTATGTTACCGCTGTAGTAATCTTCAGTTGTCACTATTATCCGAAATCTTCAGTTTTAGCGATGGACTTACTAGTGACGGACTTTCCATCACAGCTGATTTCATCCGACCACGATATAAAATCCTGACCAAAATTTCATCCGAAATCTTACGCATGTTAGCATTCCCTTGGCAATCCACTGGTAATTACCAAAGCATGTCTTGTTGTTGAAAATCTTTTTACTATCTCAGTAAACACCTATCGACTATCAATGATATTTATTGTATAGATTATCAACAGCTATCATTGATAATAAACGTGCTTTTCACATTTTTCAAATTTCGTATTCAATGTTTTAAATAGAAATCAAAGATAAATTGACAAAAGAACACCACATGTGCAAAACCATTTCAAAAACTATGTATTTAGAAAATGAATTTTTTTTTTAATAAAAGTTACTTCCTTTCATTAAAACAAAATACGAAAGTTACATCACAATATAAGGTAGACGTGCAACAAGCTACGCCGTCACCCCTTTCTAAATTGCGAACCCTAGTCTGCTAAAGAATATATATCCCCAAAGGTTTTTCTTAAAACCAGCCAAAGTATATATATCCCCAATGTATGCTTTTGATACTTATATACACAACATACCTACATTATACCTATATATATATGTATGTGTATATTATAATCACGTGTAATTGCCATCATATATAGCTAATATTATTATAGCACCAATTGTAAAGTATGGGAAATTTTCTTTGTTGCTTCACTACCAGGAAAGAAACCGAAAGTTTTCCCATTGATACACACTTCAAGTTTTCTTCTCCATTACCTTCATGGCCATTAGGTTCTTCTTCCATCTATCTTCTTTATACCTTTACTAATTTGCAATAAATTTCTTAACTTATATACCAATTTCTTGATTGTTACATGCAGGTGAAGGTTTTGCTAATGGAACCATTGATCTTGGAGGACTTCATGTTCGTCAAATAACATCTTTCACCAAAATTTGGTCTAGTTCATATGGTGGATCAGATGATAATGGTGCCACTTTCTTTGAACCAAATCCAATACCAGAAGGGTTTTCAATGCTAGGATGTTATTGTCAATCTAATGCAACCCCTCTTTTCGGTTGGGTTCTAGTCGGAAAAGATGTTTCTGGAGGAACCCTGGCTAGTCCAGTAGACTATACCTTAGTTTTAAGTGTGGATAGTTCTTTCTACATTTGGTTGCCAACACCACCGGATGGATATAATCCGGTAGGTTATGCAATCACTTCTTCGTTAGAGAAACCTTCACTTGATAAAATCAAGTGTGTTCGTGTTGACCTGACGGATGAATGTGAAACCGATGGTTTCTTGTGGGGTGTGGATGATGGTGTTAGTGTTTATGGGTTGAGACCAAAAAATAGAGGTACACAAGCCCAAGGGGTTTGTGTAGGTACTTTTGTTGTTGAAGATGAAAACAATAGTTATTCTATGCTATCTTGTCTTAAAAATAATAACTTTCGTAGGTTGTCAAACTCCATGCCTAATTTGGCTCAAATAAAGGCCTTGATTCAAGAATACTCTCCAAGACTCTATTTTCACCCTAGTGAAACTTACCTTCCATCTTCAACAACATGGTATTTTAGCAATGGGGTCTTATTGTATCATGTTGGAGACGAGTCAAACCCTATTCCTGTTGAGCCCACTGGCTCAAACCTGCCTCAAGGTGGTTCTAACGATGGCACGTATTGGCTAGACCTGCCGGTTGAGGAGGTAGTAAGGGAGAGAGTCAAGAAAGGAGATCTACAAAGTTGTGAGGTTTATATCCATGTTAAACCTATGTTAGGAGCAACATTTAGTGACATAGTCATATGGGTTTTTCTACCCATTTAATGGTCCTTCAACTGCCAAATTAGGTTTGATTGATGTTCCTTTAGGGAAGATAGGAGAGCATGTAGGGGATTGGGAACATATGACTATGAGAATTAGCAATTTTAATGGTGTTTTATATCGAGTTTATTTTGCACAACATAGTGAAGGGACGTGGGTAGACACCACGTCTCTTGAATTCCAGTCTGGAACTAATAATTTTACAGGGTATTCTTCGTTGCATGGTCATGCAACGTACCATGTCCCTGGGGTTGTGCTCCAAGGGACAGATGTGGTTGGGATAAGAAATGATACTTCTAAAAGTGACATGTTTCTAGATGTAGGAACAGTGTATTCAATCATGGCGACAAAGTATATCGATTCTGTAATTGAGCCACCATGGTTAAACTACACAAGGAAATGGGGTCCAAAAATAACGTATGAGCTCGGACTCGAGCTTAAGAAATTGGAAAATTCATTGGGATTTTGGAACCTGCTATTGAAAGCTTGTTGGAGATTCTACCGAATGAAGTATATGAAGAGGATGGACCAACCGGACCCAAAATGAAAGATTATTGGGAGGGAGATGAACGATAAACGATGTATATAATTGTGATGTCAGTGTGTTGCAAATAATATTTCCTTCCCATTGAAATGAATGTATTGTTTACCAAGACTTGATAAGAAGATTGTATTTTGTTTAACTTTGCAAGGAGATTATTTGTCAAAGAAATTGACATTGGAGAAAAGAAAAATATTATAAAATCATGTTATTAATTTAATAATATTGCCGGGCTAATTATATATGTAAAATGAGAACACTGTATGGTTAATAGGTTACAACAAAGTATATAGAAGTAGATTAATTAGAGTTAGTTTTGTAGATTTTCTGCCATGTAACTTTCGAATTTTAGTATTAATTTTTATTTTTATCATCATATTTAAAGTTATATTGTGTGGACAAAGTAAAACTCAATCCGACTTGTTTTGTTTTCGACATCACAATTTCTTATGTGATCTACCGAGTACGTACATATGTGTTATATTTTATTTAGAGTGTCTGACTCATACAAACTGTCTAAACATACTTCTAAATAAATACATACGTCCACTATAAGATTAGAACTGTCAACTATTTTAAAAACGAAACAATTATGATTTATGTACGCACCCTGATTCCGCTATTCATAATATATATAACTTCTTATATTATATAAGAATTCGATGCATTTAAATATATAAATAGTTTTTTTAACGGCTAAATGATAAAGAAAATTAAACTCATACTGAATATTAATGTGCAATAGGCCAATAGTTATATGAAGGCTCCCACTATTTGCACAAGGTTAAATTTTATTCACACAACCCTCTACGGCCCGTAGAGCCCTCTACGGGTCGTAGAGCCCATTTTTTACTCCTTCTACGAGCCGTAGAGGCCTCTACGGCTCGTAGAAGAAGTCTTATTAATTTTTAAGAATGAAGAAGGAAGAGATGGATGTTTGATGATGCCTACGGCCCGTAGAGGCCTCTACGGGTCGTAGACAAAAAAAAAAAAACAAAAAACGTTTGGGACGAGGTTCGATCTTAGGCACATTATCACACAAACACACACACAAAGTCTTATTTCGTATATGGGGACCATCTGGGCTACCAGTTCGCTGGTTTCTTAGTTGGAAAGTTTTAATATAACATAAACCAGTCTTAGGCACCCTCTACGGCCCGTAGAGGCCTATACGACCCGTAGAGGCCTATACGACCCGTAGAGAGTGGTTTTTTTTTTTAAATCATTTTAATTATGTAATAATTAATCCCGAGCGTGTAATACATTAACACAAGCATGTAAAACATTAATACAAATTTATAAAATAAATTTTATTTGTTTAATTTTTTTAGTTTTTTAATGTCGTCTCGATAAGCGTGTAAAAAATAAACACAAACGTTTATATAACCAAACGATAAAACTAAACGTTAAAACATTTACACAAGCGTTCAAAATAAAAATTGTTTAAAACATTTACAAATAAGAAAATCATAAGTCAAAAGAACTGTCATCAGGCGTCGGCGACGACTGCGGCTGCGGCTGCGAGGAGGTACCGGACTCATGCTGGGTCTGCTGCGTGATGGGCCCTAAAGTCGGTGGGAGACGAGTCTGCATGCCCAGCTGGCGATAGATATCCTGCTGGCCAGCAATCATCCAGCGCATCGCCTCATCCTGCCGATCACGCCACTGACGCATCTCTACCTCCTGCTGCTGACGCCAGATGTCCTGCTGCACACGCCAGATGTCCTACTGCTGACGCCACGCACGCATCTCGACAGCCTCCTCGGCAGCCGTACGTACGTCCGCCCTAACATCAGCAGGCAACCTGAGAGAGTGATAAACGCGCGCCGGTATCTGCACGTCTTCAGGCTGCTGCTGAGGCATCTCGACGTCCCTAAGACCGCCCCCCTCCTGCTCATGCACAAACTGCAACCCGACCTCAACAGCATCACCTGCAATGGATAACAATAAATAATTAATAAATAATAATAATATTCCAGGATTTTATAAAAAAATTGGGCAGAGTTTCCCCTGTTTTTAGGCAAACCAGACAACACAAGTTGTCTACAAGTTTCCCAAATAATAATAATAATATTAATAATAATAATAATAATAATAATAATAATAATAATAATAATAATAATAATAATAATAATAATAATAATAATACTAACATCTTCTTGCGCATCCTCCTGCTGATTTTTTTCTTTGATTTTGTAGTTGGGTGCCCACGACTCCACGAGTATTCTTTTGTACCTCAGGAGGTTGAGTGTCAGTCATACTTGGATTTACCACCGACTTTATTTTTGACAACATATTTCTTTGAACGCGTGGTGATTGAGACAGCAGTGTCTCTTTGATTATTTCCCACTCACTCGCAAGGTCAGGTTCCCTCCATACTACTTCCGGTTCGTAATTCAGTCGTGTCCAGAAGACGTCTATTTCGGACAGCTGTATTTTTATTCCTGTATTCAATAATAATAATAATAATAATAATAATAATAATAATAATAATAATAATAATAATAATAATAATAAAGTAATGGTATTACCTTTATTTATATACGAATCTAATCGACACGCACACGGCAACCCAGAACTCGTGAAAAGCTGGTGACCACAACTCATTTTTCGTTTCATCAACTTCTCTATATTTTTTATCTCAGTTATCATCTTCTCGATCGCTGCATGGGAAACTTTACCGAGTAGGTCCTCAAAAATCGGTATGTCATGGTGCACCTTTTTCACAGACAAACTTTCTTCAAACGAGTGGTTTATTGCCCTCTCTTGTGACGTTACCACATCGTCTGCAATCATCACAAGTTTGTGGAGCGAGTTGTTCGGCCCCTTAATTTGCATCTTAAACCGTGAATGCTGGCTCTCAGCTCTGTTGGTCGTATACTGACTAAAGTTGTAGTTTGTGTCTGTCCATGCAGAAACAAACCTTTCTTTGTAGTCACGGAGCCAGACCCGGTCTATATATTTAAAAACATCTGTAAAAGATAGAACAAAGATATTTGTTAATGTGTGTATGCGTTTTAAACTAAATTAATAAAATATGTACCAGCTCGTTCGTCCTGACATAGTCGTCTGTAGAATCGGTCTAACCAGAGACTATAATATTCCGGAGATGAAGATCTACATAATCGCTTAAAAGATTTCACGAATATTTTCCAATCTTCATCTCCAAAGACTTGTCTGCAGTGCTTCAGTATATTTCGTTGAATGTGATACCTGAATGCATAATAACAACAACAATAATAATAATAATAATAATAATAATAATAATAATAATAATAATAATAATAATAATAATAATAATAATATGTATACCTGCATAACAACTTTGAAACTGCTGGAAATACAATGTCGCATGCATTCATCAAGGCTTTCTCACAATCAGTTACTATAGCACGGGGCTCCGTACTATCTTCTAGCAACTCTTTAAGCCTTTGTAGAACCCACAGGTAGTTATCCTTTTTTTTTCACGGGAGATGAATGCATGGACGACACAAAACGTCTTGGATGTTGATGTCATACCTACAACTTGAACAAACGGAAGTTTATACTCGTTCGTTTTGTAGGTCGCATCAATCATCAGCACATGCGGGAACGCACGCCATAACCTGTGCGAGGTGGGATGGACAAACAAAATATCCTCGATCGCATTTGTCGAGGCATTCCTCCGGGTGAAGTAAACAAATTTTTTTTCCACCAATGTGGCTTCGAGTACCTGCATAGCAATAATAATAATTAAAAAAATAATAATAAAGAAGTAATAATAATAATAATAATAATAATAATAATAATAATAATAATAATAATAATAATAATAATAAGAGATAATAATACCTGCATTTGAGTCTTGCCACCGTATAACAAATGCTTAACCTTGGTTATTGTGTTATGTATGTCTCTTAAGATGCAGGGACTATCCGGGTTTTGTTTTCTAACGGCCGAATGTATGTCTACTGGCGTAACATTTTGAAAATAAAGTGTATCCACCAATTTTAACTCGTTCGGACCCAGCCTCCTAGCATACGCGTGACCCTCGATGTGTTGGAAAGGTTTGTGATTATGTGTTTGGTTCTGGACCTCCAAAATATAACCATCGTGGCCGGAGTGGTATCTCCCTATTAGTTGAAACGGGCAATTACATTTTTTACTGCCCGTTTTTCGAACCGTGGCTACACTATGATGTACGCCACTACGGTCACATCGTATCCATGCCGTCGTTACCCTCCTATTCGGCCCCCTGCCTTCCGAAACAGTACGTGAGTATACGGTAATGTAACCATTTTTTTTTTGCTCTTTGATAAACCCACTCTGTGAGGTCTTTAAGAAACCTGAATACCTGCAAAATTTATATACGACTTCAAATAGCAACTAATATATACGAGTTCAAATCTCACAAACCCTACGAGTTCAAATAACAACTAATATATACGAGTTCAAATCTCACAAACCCTACGAGTTCAAATAACAACTAATATATACGAGTTCAAATCTCACAAACCCTAAAACAAATTTAGGTACGGGACTAAATATACGAGTCTAAATATACACGGGTCTAAATTATAAACAAGTGCAAATACATAAACACACCTGATTCGTTTCGTACGAAATATCCGGGACAGGTTCCTCGCCACCGTTATCACCTCCCTCGTGCGAATGATAAGTCCCATATTCGTACTGTGGATGACTTGGCGGAGGCAAGTAAAATGACCCCGGTTCTTCTACGTACTCCTGGTTCAAATCGGGCAGCAGGTTCAAATCGGGTAGTGCATTCCCGTCACCATAGCGAACAACGGAGCTAACCTCCTCCTCACAACGTTCCACCATGGCTCCGAAAAGGCTTTCCGAGACGTGAGATAGGCTAAACGAATGCTCCCATTCATCCCAAACATTACCGTAGTGACCCGAAGACATCGTGGTAGCTTGGAATCGATCGGATTTTTGTGCACCGCGTTTTTAAATTTTCTTTCGTTAACTGAAGAAAGAAGACAAGGAAGAAGAATATATCTGGACCCTCTACGGGCCGTAGAGGCCTATACGGGCCGTATAGGGTTTAATGCTCCCAACAACCAGGTTTTCTACGGGCCGTATAGCCCTCTACGGCCCGTAGAGGGTTAGCCTTTTCAGACTGACACACTGAATGTCAGACACTTCATTCAATGACCTCGTACCTCGTATGGCCTACGGGCCGTAGAGACCTCTACGGCTCGTGTAGGGTTTAAATGCACTCCACCAAACCACCTCTACGGGCCGTAGAGGGCTTTACGGGCCATAGAGGGTTGAGCATTTATTACACTGACACCCTCTACGACCCGTAGAGCCCTCTACGACCCGTAAAGGGCTGTGCAAACTTACTTTTTGTTATTGTGTAAATAACATACCTCTATTTGAATCGTGTAAGCAAGCAATTATCCAACGTGTAAGCAAACAATTATCCAACAGAAACGTGTAGATACAAATGTGGCTACTACAAATGTATAATGGTAAGGAGTTGATTGGTAGGGTTAGGTGATGCGTCTCTTCTTAGATGGTTGAACGTGATCACGTGTTCAGATAAAAAAAGGTTTTGTATACTATAAACTGGAAAAGTGAATATGGGGCTTTACGCATCTAAGCTTAGATGTGAAACCATTAAAACTACGTTGTTTTATCAATATGATGCTTAAAATGAATTAAATCTTTTTATAATCTTTTTATTTTTCAAAATTAAATCATCATCTTCCTTCAATTTCGTCATTTTTCCTTCGGCTTTGGTTATTCACACAAGCAAGCATTTTAATTGCACAATCCTATACGAGTCGTAAAGGCTTTACAGGCCGTATATAAGTACGACGTACAGTTGAAAGGCAGGAGACTAGTAACTAATCATTGGCTGGACATATATGGGCCCGTATATATCCTCTAATTATTTTGACACCCATCATATGTAAGATTTATCTCTTTATTAATGAAAGACTATAAAAAAAGTTATAAAAGTGGACAAAAAACTGGTAAAAATGTATAAGAAAAGTTGGTTAAAAAATTATAATAAAAAAAGGCATGCCACCAATTGGAAAGATACGATGAAGGAACTAGCCGATTTAGAAAAAACTACCCGAACAAACAAAGGTCAAACCCGATCTTGTGTGTAGAGACATACAGCCCCAAATACCACAGCAGCCTCACTTTTGTTTATCTGTGTAAATAAAATAATATATAAAGTGTAATGGTTCAAGCCAGTTAGAGACGTTTTTGTGTCATGTGTACGCCACATCATTAGAGGCATTTTTAGCCAGAAAGGCGTGCAGTGGTTTAAGCCCCTTTCTTGCCTCTTTAATCATTACATTTAATAATTATACAATGTTTTCTTCAATCATTTTTTACTCAATTATTTTTAAATAAACACAAAGCAAACATGAAAATACTAATCATCTTGAATTGTACGTTTCATTCATGATCGGTTGTGGTTCCATAAACTGGATTGCGAGTTGAATAGGACTTGTAATGTCAACATCGATCTCATACTCGCCCAAAGATGTACTAATCCTCACTAGTTGATGATTAATAGTACCCCATTTTTCTAACAAGAAAAAGTATGTTTCATTATTCTATGTGGTTATTCTATTTTGGGTAATAAAGAACTTGTTATTCTTAACTCTTGGGCTTAGGAATTCCTATATAACTTAAGTGACACAATAAAAGTCTTTTCTCTTCTTTTATTAACTGATTTATGTATCGGATTTCATTTGCCCCTTAATCGGGAATTGATGATTGGCTTTGTCTACAAGGATTTTGGATTTGTTCATAGTGATCAAATTATATCTGGCCTTGTTCCACCTTTTCAGTCATTCTAGATACAATTTTATAATATTGGATTTTCCGTTATTTAAATAGCGCATCTCCGTCACTTGTAGTGATTTATCATTCAATGAATGACTGAAAAATTATCTACCTACTCCAATTATAATTTTTCTTACTTTGTAGTTGTACACAAGCAAAACATTGAAAATCGTTTTCTATTTCTACCCATACCGGAGATTCATCATATATTCCTAAAGGTTAATCGAGTCAAATTCTTCCAGGAAATAACATAATCGTGGATAGGAAACTCCATTAGTGACCTACCCCAATTTATTGTAGAAATTTTCGGGATCAATGATTGGACTATGCAAGCTAGAAATACTTTTTCTTGGATAAAGGAACAAATTACTCGATCTATTTCCGTATCGCTCAAGATATATATATATATATATATATATATATATATATATATATATATATATATATATATAGGGAAAGTATAACTAGAAAACCCATCCGAGTTAAAGAAACTTTGAAAACTCAATAAAAGGCTGAGATTAATCCACGTCTTCACTTTTTAACATAACTGTAAGGGTAGTTTCGGTATAAATAATGTAGACTCTCTTTCTTCTTCTGTTTGATTTGACTTAACCTTTCACTCATCTCTCTTCTTGTACTATCAGTCCATTAAACAATCCCTTTACTCTTTCCTAGAACCCACCACTTTCTCATTATATTAATCAAGTTAGAAGAAGCCAACGACACTCCTTCACCACAACCACACCTATCTCCGACACCCGGTTGTGATAACCAGAAAAAAAAAATATACTCCAGGTCTGTCTCATGGGCTGCCGGTAAAGCAGGAGCTAGTTTACCTCCTCTCCAGACTCTTTCTGTTACTCGCCCTAAAGCCCAAGAGTGGCCCACTGTTGGCTCTGATGATCTTGGTGTCTGGCCTAATATTTACGGCTACTACCCCTGGTGCTAGTCTTAAACCACCATCTCTGCCTTTGGATTTAAATAATAATAATAATAATAGTTTAAGAAAGCCTCCTAGAGAAAGTTGTTCTGTTGACTTCTCCAAGCTCCGGGTACCACCTGGTAAAGGACATTTATGGGGTATTTTTTTTAGTTAGTAAGAATGGTTTTATTTACCTTTTTTTCTTTAGTTTATTTTGTTTAGTGGATCTTAAAGATTTTTGGGATTTAAAAGTTGAAACATACGAAACAGGCTCGGATCTGTTACATTACTAGATGTTTAATGTATGCAGGTCAATTTAAGAAGGTTTTGATTTTTGTGATGTTTTGGTGGTCGGATCTGTTACATTAAGGGTTACAAGATTAAAAGGCTTATGTTTTTTTATAAATAAATGTAATTATTGTTCTTTTTTTTTAATAATTGTTTCTATCACATTTTTTTCCTTTGTTTTCCTTTTTAGATAACATAGGTTTTGTGAATAATGGTTCATGTTTAGTTTTTGTATTTTTTTTAGTTTTTGTTACTTATAAAATTAAAAAAATTGTTAGCTAATTATATATATAATAGTTAGGATTAAAAAAGTTCTTAATTTTGGTTTACTAAATAGATGATCTGCTGGTTTCAAGATCCATCCGTTTTTGCAGATATCAAGATCGTAGATCCATTCGTTTTCCAAGTGAGTTACAATGAAATCCATTTTTTTGTTAAAAATGATGGGTATGCTAAAAATCAAATCTTTTTTGGCTTCTTGAGTAAAAGCAACGTGATTTATGTGTTTTAGTTGATAATAATTGAAATTGAAAGAAAAAGAAATTTGAATGTGTGATTGAGTTTCTAGTAGAAGAACAACAGTAATGGGGTTTTCCTTTAGTTGAGAAACTATTTTCTTCATAGAGGTATTCTAGTCAAGATCTTGACTTTTGTGACAAGAATGGTTTTTGACTTTTTTTTCACATGGTTCTTGATTCTTTCCACATTATTCACAAGACTAATGATTACTAAAATTTTGTTTTATTTACTTGATACTTGATTATATCAGTTTTATTTACTTTTTCATTATGTTATTATGAAACAAGATAATGTTTTATAACATTGTAATTTGTCATTTAATACTGTTATATTTTTTAGTATGTTTTACTTGGGCTGTAATCACTAACCAAAAAATTTTTATTTTTTTAGGCGTAGTGATGAAAAAGTTTAGGTAGATGCAGATGAAGATCAGTAGAAGCCAATTCGTTTTGTGGTTTTAAAATGTGGCCGGCTATGTCGCTTTTTTTTTACAGATTCGGCTTGAACGAACTTTAATAACCTTTGTTATTTTTTTCACTTGTGTGTAATATACAACCTATTAAAAGGTTGGTTGTAAGTTATATTTATGAACATTTGTCACTTTATAAAATTGTAAAATTTGTAAGGTTTGTTACAATGAATAATTTTTATATGGGGCATGTTATTATATTTTTTATTTTTTTTGTTACAAAAGTATATTTTGATCATTAACAGATTGTTATTATGATTTTTTTATTTCTTTGAATATAGTCAAATGTATTTTTTTTATCGGGACGCTAAGTTGTAACATAGTAACGTATTTTTTTTTATCGGGACGGTAAGTTGTAACACAGTAACATTTGTCACTTTATAACATTGTATTTGTTACATTGAATAATTTTTATATGGGGCATGCTATTATATTTTTTATTTTTTATGTTACAAAAGTATATTTTGATCATTAACAGATTGTTATTATGATTTTTTTTATTTCTTTGAATATAGTGAAATGTTTTTTTTTTATCGGGACGGTAAGTTGTAACATAGTAACGTATTTTTTTTATCGGGACGGTAAGTTGTAACACAGTAACAAAATATGTAACCTGTTAAATATATAACTTGTAACACAGTAACAAAAGTTATATAATAAAAGTAAAAGCTGTGTGTAACATAATATGTAATTATAGTTACAAGTTATTTTTTTCTTATGTTTTTCAATGTAAAAGTGACGTTTATTTGTTACACGTATAACATATAGGTATCATTTTTTTTATTTGAATTTATAGATACAAAATAATATATAAAAAGAGAGTGGGAAGAATATTAAAAAAAAGAGATGGAAAGAGAGCACTAAAATCAACTCTTTACATGTTCACAAATTGTATATTAAAGAAAGGACAAAAAGAAGAAAGAACAAAGTACAATTGTCAATCCATACAGACCACATTCTCCAAGACATTTTTGATGTTCCAAGAATGCCCTTCTAGTACTTTTCTTTATTATAAAATTGGATTAACAAAAGTAACTTTTTATTGATTAATCTCAACCATAGGATGGATTGATCAACGGATGTGATGGAGTTTTCAGGGTTTCTTTAACTGGAGAGGGTTTTCAGAATATCCTCCCCCTATATATATATATATATATATATAATAATAAGTTAATAACTTGTACATCAAATTTAAATGCATATCCCATTTTTGCACAGTATGGTTATGAAAATTCACGAGAAGCGACTGGGCGTATTGTATGCGCCGGTTGCCATTTAGCTAATAAATAAGTGGATATTAAGGTTCCGCAAGCGGTACTTCCCGATACCGTATTTGAAGCAGTTGTTCGAATTCCTTATGATACGCAACTGAAACAAGTTCTTGCTAATGGTAAAAGGGGGGTTTGAATGTGGGGGTTGTTCTTATTTTACAAGGGGTTTTTGAATTAGCCCCTCCCAATCGTATTTCCCCATAGATAAAAGAAAAGACGGGTAATCTGTCTTTTCAGAGCTATCGCCCCAATAAAAAAAATATTCTAGCATAAGACATGTTCCTGGTAAAAAAAAAATAGTGAAATCGCGTGTCCTATTCTTTCCTTGGACCCCGCTACTAAGAAAGACATTCACTTCTTAAAATATTCTATACACGTAGGTGGAAACAGGGGAAAGGGCCAGATTTATCTTGATGGAAGCAAAAGTAACAATACAGTTTATAATGCTACAAGTCTACAACATCAGGTATAGTACGCAAAATTCTAAAAGCCTTTTGTTTGTTTATACTCTTTTTCTACGAGATGTCGGTAATTCCTTGTACCATATTCCTAGCCATAGTACATAGATTGTGAATAAGAATATTTGACTTGACCTCTTCTTTCTTTATCTTTTTTTCTTTATCAAAATTGGTGTGATGTTATTATATTGCTATTGTGAGATTGAAATATCATAAAATGCATTTGATTCTAATACAATTCACTTTAGCTAGATCCTATCCAAAAGTAAATGTGAAATAGAACGGATAAATATAAATGAAGGGAACAAATATTTCTGGAAGGAGTTATTCGTCTTCCTAGTCTTCGACACAAGAAAGGGTGTGAAAAATCATTTTCTTGTGTTGAAATACTAATGATTCTTTATACTGTTCATCAAACATTTCTAATGTTAGTTTTTATTTTTTACAGATGTATCAGAACGTTTTTAGAGTTTATATTTGAAACTTTTAAACGGTTTATTTGCATTTAACAAGTGTGTTAAAAAATGCAAAAAAATGCTTGAGAAGTGTGGAAAGGGGGAATGGAATGCACGGGGTAATGGAATGGACAAGGTAATGGAATGGATCATTACCATTCCATGTCTTGTTTGGTTGCCATGTGGGAATGAAACAAAACATTACTTTGTGTTGTTGAAAGGCAAGAAAAGACGAAGGAATAAAATCGACGGTGAGTGGCGGTGGTGGGTCGTGGTTAGTGGCGGTGATGGTGGGTGGTAGTGGCATCGGTGGTAGGCGACGATGTTGGTGGTGGGAGACGGTGGTGGGTCGTGTTGGATGGCGGCGGTGGTGGGCGGTGGCGGCGACATTGGGTGGTGTTGGATGGCGACGGTGGTGGGTGGGTGACGGCGGTGATGAGTGGGTGGAGGTAGTGGTTGGTGGCGGCGGCGGTGGTAGGTGGTGACGACGGTGGTGGGTGGTAGTGGTGGGTCGTGTTGGATGGCGGCGGTGGTGGGTGGGTGCAGGTAGTGGGTGGCGGTGGTTGGTGGCGGCGACGGTGGTGGGTCGTGGGAGACGGTGGTGGGTGGTGGAGGGTGGTGGTGGCAGCGGTGGTAGGTGGTGACAATGGTGGTGGGTGGTGGTGGTGGGTGGTGACGATGGTGGTTGGTGGTTAGTGGTTAGTGGTTAGTGTTGGTGGTGGTGGATAGTAGCTTATTGTCACGACCCGCCTAAAATCAGCTCAAAGTTTCAACTTCTAGGAGCTTTCGGAGACATCTAGACGCCTCCAAAGCCATCCGGAAGTCTCCGGATCAGTCTACAAATTTCCGGCCAACATGGGGCGCACATAAGGGTCATGATCCAGCCACGAATGGTCTAGAAACACCTAGAAAGGGCTGGTCAAAACAGCTCCTAAAGGGCAGCTCCGGAACTCTCTAGATCCTACTAGTCAACACCATAAATATCAAGATATTGTCAAGGAATACCCTAGAAGATCCTAGGTAAATTTTGGTATGGATCCATCTAGATATGGAACCATCCAGATCTTCTAACACTAGTATAAATAGGTGATCAAGGCATCATTTGTAATCACCCCTCACAACTTGTTCATCACCAACATAACCTGCATAACTTGCACTACTTGTAAAAGCTTCTTGTAATATTGTTCTTGTATCAATATAAAGAGTTAATCTTTCATAACTTGAACGCTTCCGCATCACTTAGCATGAATTACTACATAACCAGATCAAAGGCTTAACTTAGAGGAATTCTAAGTCGCTGCACGTGAGTCAAGAAAGTTACTCCGTGACATTATGGTGTTGTTAATGAAGATTGAATGAGATGGAATGAAAAAAAAGCATGGGGGGTGGATGGAATGGTTTTGAGGGAATGGAATGCCTTGTGGAATGGGTGATTCCATTCCTTTTTCATTACCTCGTAATGACCCATTCCATTCCCCCTTTCATTCCATCATACCAAACACTACCTTATAATTTATAGGAATTCAAAAAATAACTAAATGCAGTTTTTGTTGCAATATTCAAAGTTTCAAACAGTTTATTTGCAGTTAACAAGTGTGTTAAAAAGATGCTTGAGAAGTGTGGAATGGGTCATTATAATTTATATGAATTTAAAAAATAACTAAATGCAATTTTTGTTGCAATATTCAAAGTTTCAAACAGTTTATTTGCATTTAGTTGGCATTCAAACAGTCAAATGCATTATTGGTTCAGAAATCCATTTTCTCCTTCAAGGCGTTATATGACAAAAACGTCTTCCCTTCATAACGCCGATTTATCGTCAAGCAGGCTGGTGTTACCAGTATTTTTTGGCGCGAATTCAAGTGCTAAACGCCCCAGTACGTAAGGTCTAGTGTAAGGTCTAATGTAATGTAATATTTTGTTCATGTCCCATCCACGCCTTTTACTACCAAGTTTTAAAAATGTGTTAGGAGCTTAGATTTAGTAAGAGAAACTAGAGAGATAGAGAGAGAAGAGGACCAAAAGTGTCCAAAACTAGGCTGGGAAGGGTTCCCGCTCAGAATCTGTTATTTAACGACTTTTCCAACTGACTTACAGACTCATTTACACTTTTGATCCCTAAACTATTACATCTTTCAACATCTTTCAACTATTCCTGTTGGAAATATGAGTCAAAATCAAGAGTCAAAGTGAAAAGTCAACTGATCAAAGTCCAACAATTAGTTCCAAAAGCTGCTGAGAGTTTCAGGGGGTGTTTTTGTCATTATTCCAAAGTTTATTAAGTGTTTTAATATGTTTTAGGCTGTATGTAATAAAGTCCTGAACTTGAAGGACTGGCTGTGTCAGTCTGATTAGGGCTTATATAGTCTGATCAGGTCTTCAATTAGGGTTAATTGTCTGTATTCAATTTCTTTCTAATTCCTTTCTTGTAATCGTTCATTAATCAATAAAGACTTTAATCGTTGGTTAATTTGGTTCGATTGATTCTGTTTCTGGTGTTTTACAACAATTCCACTAAACATTCACTAAACCTTCTAAACAACTATTGAAATTGACACAATCAGTCCTTTTATCTTTTATCATTGTAACAATTTGTAGGTAAACTTACCAAAGAATTTATATATGAACAAATTATTTATGTGTGTTTAACACATAAGTAGAGAACCATACAAACGATATAAGCATCTACATATTGCTTTAATTGTGATACATGTAACCACATCAGGCATCTCAGTATATCTAATTAGCACAACTTACAAGTGTCGCGTGTATATATATGCACGCGCAACATAAACATCTACATATTGCTTTAATTGTGATACATGTAATCACATTTGGCATCTCATCCTCTTTCCTAGTATATCTGATTAGCACAACTTACAAGTGTTGCGTATATATATAAGCATGCGCTGACGCGCATTGATCATGATTCAAGAATTCAAATAAACAAACACAATCATGTCAGGATAAACACAAAAAGCAAGCTAGATAAGTTGTTTATGTAATCTACAAGATCAGATTAAAAAGATTCACCAACTCACCAAAACTTTGCTCATCTTTAATATGCATATAAGCACCTAAATGCCATCCTGCTACTTTCAAAACCAAGATGTGCATAAATATAGCTTGATATCCATTAGGACTAACAAAATGTAGAACATGACAGCTTACTTAAGACACTTAACCGTCGTTGACTGTTGATGGAGACGATGCAAACACAGAATATTGCATACTCTCATCAGAAAGTGATCTCAATCTCTCAAGTTGAGGCATAACAACTTTCCCAAGATCAGGCCTGTCCTCCCATCTTAACTCGGTACAAAGAAGGGACAACTTAGCAAAGCCCAAAGCCTCTTCGACGGGCCAATCGGGCACTCCTGGATCCAAGGTCTCAGCAAAAGTTCCATTGTTTATAGCCTCTTCAACAAGATGGGTCAAACCCATTGGCGGTTTGGCTGTAATTAACTGTAGGAACACAACACCTAAAGAATAAACATCCGATTTCACACCCAACATTCCTGTTTTCTGGTACTCAGGATCTATATAACAACATGTCCCTGCTGCAGAAGTCACGAAGTCTTGAACCGATGGTGGGACCAACCGGGCTAACCCAACATCCGCTATTTTACTAACAAAGTTTCTGTCAAGCAAAATGTTAGCCGGTTTGAGGTCACGGTGCACAATTGGGTCGGGTTTAGTTTGATGGAGAAAAAGAAGACCACTACATATTTCAGCTGCTATTCTGAACCTATGTTGCCATGAAAGCGGTGGGATGTTGTTTTTTCTTGAAAGACAATCTTCTAAGCTTCCGTTTCGCATGTATTCGTATACTAAACACCCATGTTCAGGGCATGCTCCTAAAAGAAGAACCATGTGAGGATGTCTTATGCAACATAACACTTCAACTTCTTGTTGAAATTGTGCTTTTCCTTCGGCTGCATCCGGCCTAAGGACTTTAACTGCAACTGGTGTGTGGTCTAAATGACATTTGTAAACTGGGCCATAATCGCCTTCACCAATCCTACGGGTGGCTGAGAAATGTTCCGTTGCTTCTTCGATTTCTTCAATGGTGTACCTTCTATACCTGGAATCATATAGGGACAAAGATGTATCGTTGTTGACCTTTTGTTGTGATTCAGTTGACTTTGTGTTTTCTTCAGCTACACCTAAATCTTCTACCTTTTGTTGTTCTGCTAGTTTCCATTTTTGGAGTTCCATAGCCTGCACAATGAGATATGTTTTACCTTTGATGTTTGAGGTTAAACGA
This sequence comes from Ambrosia x helenae, assembly GCA_030844895.1. NCBI lineage: Eukaryota > Viridiplantae > Streptophyta > Magnoliopsida > Asterales > Asteraceae > Ambrosia > Ambrosia x helenae. The sequence goes on along the minus strand of CM061230.1, from coordinate 89,798,832 downwards.
ACCGAAAGTCAAAGGATTAAGTTAGTTAGTGTACCTTCTGTTTTGCTGTTAAGGCTTCTTTGCATGCTGTACTGTACATTTCCATTGTTCTTGTAAGTTCAAGCTTGAGCCTTCTCATTTCTGCCTCAACATCTTCCTGAAACCTCCACAAGATTGATGAATGATATTGTGCGTCTACTTTAAAATTCAATTATATGATATTTGATACTCAAAATAAGATATCTAGTAAAACTAATTTGATAGTCAAAATAGTACATGGAAGTGATTTGCGGTTTGAAGTTGTTCTAATCCGATAATGTATGTGGAGGTCACCATAAAACTACTTTACAGGCAGTGGCGGATCTAGAAATGAATTTCAGTAGTAACGTTTTTCATTTTTTTCATTTTAGTAGCAACGTTTTTCAAGTTTCGTAAATTTTTTTTTCACTACGCGTGCGAAGTTGAGCAGCAACGGACGCGACATCTAGTTATACACTAGGTCCGCCCTTGTTTACAGGACATGTGCAAGTATGTATCCAAATTCGTTTAATACCAAAATTCGTTTAAGGTCACCTATTTGAACAATTTTCAAACTGTGTATACAAGCATGTAAAGAACATACGCGTTTAACTCAATATCAAGAATGAACATAAGAGGGTAAGTACACATTAGTACCGTGTTAGAAGATAAAGATGCTCTAGGACTGTCAATGTCGAGTGAGGGATATACTACATCAACTGATTTGCGCTCCAATGGATACGAGTCAAAACCTGGGTTATCGAGTTCTGAGAAACTGATCCGTGAGCGTACTGGTGATAGTTCACTGTCAAAAGGAAATACGTTGTCTACGCTCATTCTACCAGTGTTCACAAAAGAATTGTTAGAATCTGGTGAGAGTAGTTCTCCATAAGGTTTTCCATTCGGGCCTCTCCTATTGGCGAAAGGCAACCTGTTTTCAATAAAAAAGAATTGGCTAAAAAAATGACTCAAATGACCAGTTTACTTATGAATGGGTTGACTTAAGTTTATGTCAAATTAGCTATAAACAAAATGACTTAAATGGATCAAACATAAAACCTCTTAGGGGGTGTTTGGGATTGATTATTCAAAATAGATTATGCGTTTTGGAAAAGCAAGAGTGGAGATGCTTATAGATTATTGCGTTTTGGTAGCCTTAAAAACTGATTATCTGCGTTTTCAAAACGCAATAATCTAAAAATCAGGTTCAAAACGCAATCCCAGACACCCTCTTAAATCATTTTATTAAAAAAATTTTGGAAATAATAATTTTTTTAGAAAATAAACAAACTTAGACAAAAAGTGTTTCGGATCAACTCCCCTAAACCATTTTGACCGTTGAGTGACTCAATGTCTCTTAATCTTTCTATCAATATATGTCATGAAATACTAAATAGTGGTGATAATCACATACTTAATTGTGTTTGTGTCATTGGACCAGCTACTGAAAGATGAATCTGTGGAATGTATGGGGTAAGATGAGTCCACAGGCGAAGAAGCACTGGATTGCATGGTGCTTGGTTCAGGTGGCCCTAGAGCACGAAGTGGAGAAACATATGGCGGTTGACGTGATGCAGCTTTTGTGGCTGAAATCTTTCCCTTCGAAATGACATAAACCGTACAGAAATTGGGAACTGTTTTTAATAAAGTTCCTGGAATATCTCTTGTTTTGAATCTCCTGCATGAAAACAATGATGTTTTGTCTATAGTTTAATTCTCGTCGCAGTTGTTGAAATCATATCATTCTTGATCGTTACTCGGATGCAAAAAGATCTAATCTTGGATGATAAAATGGTAACTAATTTAAAGGATGAACGCACATACTTAAGAAGACCGCCTTTTGAGGGTGTGCCGATGATCAAAACTTCTACTATATAACGTGTCACAAAATCAACTAGTCCTTTGACAACATCTGTCTCTTCTAGCGACACATCCTTTGATCGTATCTGTTTAACGAAGCAAAAAAAAAAAAAAAAAAAAAAAAAGATTTACAAAAATACAAAGCGCGACATTTGGTTAAGATCAAGATAAAAGTCAGCAAGACTAACTTCTTTTCTGGTACAAAAACATTTGAAAGGGAGGAACAACTCTCTGAGTTGCGCATCGGCGTCTATAGAAAATGGATCTTCACTAAAATCAGGATTCTTAGTTGGTTCTGCACAGCATTTGAAACCAAAACTGTTACATTTTATTTCCCAAACGGCGTATGAATTATTTTTCGCAATGATGCTTAAATGCAGAACTTTCAAACAGCAAATGTATCCAAACTATAGCAACCATCATGAACCTAAAATGATACAGATTTTTCCAAAATATATATATGCATTATTGTGTATGTATATGTCTAGAGAGAGAGAGAGGGAGAGAGAGAGGGAAATATTACTTTGTGAGAGAGAAAAGGATTGTTTGATCCTAACATGAAGCAAATAAACGGTCTGGCCTTTGCGGACAAGGTTATCAACAGTCCATTTTAAAGCACTCTGGCTTCCTTTATCTCTATCAATTGCAACCGCAACTGTTTTATTGTTCATCATCATTGACTCTTATGTGGATTGATTATTTCATAATTCATACCCACCAAAAAAAGATTAAATCTTTACATGTATTCCTCCCAAAAGCTTCTTTAATCAGATGCATTTCGACCCGTAACCTTCTTTATTTCTTTCTGTAATAAGTTTGACATTTTGTTAGTTTTTTGAAAATTTGCAGTTCTTGTTTCATACATTTTCTTTCTTTTTTCCTTCAAAAATTGCCTTCCACCAGAGCCCTCCACCTTTTGAGGGGTAATGTTGTTTGTTTTGCCTATAATGACATTATTAGTAACCCTGCAAAAATCTAATGAATAATAATGTATCATTGTTACAAAATGAAAGGCTAGAAGCAAAATACACATGAAATTATAACCATTAGATTCTAAATAATCAAGATTGGTAAAACTATACACAAATTAGTAAGTTTTAGCATTGTACGATAAACCGGTCTCGTTAGCAATAAGAGTATGTGTTATGCAGCGTGGATAGGGACCATATTGGAGTTTCGCCCGCGACACCGCCTTGAGTATGCCATGTGGCATCCTCCTTATTTTCATCACAAAGTCTCTTTCTCTCTCATGTTCCCCCAGAGTTTTAAAATGTTAATAATTTTTATATACGAGATTTTAAGAAAAATTACACCAAATTAACGAACGTTTTATTATCTACCCAACGAGTACCATTGTATACAAAAAAACAAGAAAAAAAAGATTTTTTTTTGTTGGTTTTTGTTCATACGGGAATAAAAACACAATGTGTTCAGGCAATTCATTAATAATGTCTAGGCAAGTCACTAATCATGTTCAAACTAAGAATAATATTGAAGGGATATGAGCCCAAACTCTATAAGGATCAAGAGCGGCACATACCTAAAGAATGCCCAAAAGAAGATACTTGGTGGACTCGACTTTTGGCGGGCTCGATCTTCGGCGGACTCTACCGCTCACATACTCACCTGCTGGCGGATTCGCGGGGACGTGTACGCGCTACTTAAAGCGCATCCACCGCATTTCACGCGAGTGTCATGCAAGTAAGTAAAGCTAAATGAGCACGAGGAAGACAAAAGGTACATCGTACAGCCTTGTACAGACCAATCACAGCAAAGGGACGTGTGGCAAAGGTCATGGTGCACATCCAACCAATAAATGAATGCCAACAAGGCAGACCACAACGTCTGTGCATGAACGTGGGGACAGGTCGTACAGCTCACAGCAAATGAGACCAATCAGGAAGCTCCACTGAAGGGCTAGACCTGTCATCACGCGAACACGGGGCGTGCACATGGAACAACGAGTACAGTTCCCATCCGCCTCAGCCAATAAGACCATGCGATGCCACCTCACCAACGATCTCCACTAATGACCACCAGCAGAGGAGACAAGAGTATAGTTGACAAAAAGAATTAGCTAATCAAGGCATGTCAGTCCTGCCACCAACGAGCAAATGACACGTGTCCAAGCCTTATACATCCACCAATGATGTGACGCCACACGAATGGAAGGGTACATTCTATCTCTCTCTGATTATATATAATAAAATATAACATCTTATCCTCAACTAATAATGGGCCGATGTAGAGGCAAGCCTTTAACTGGGCCTTAGCCCAATGGGTAGGTTAAAGGTTAATGTTGAGGCTTGTGTGGAACCTATTTAAGGAGGACTTCACCTCCTTGGATAAGCCATTCAGAAAACCCTGTAGGACACACGAAGGCCGAAAACGTTTTTTGTGTATGTACGTTGGTTCCGATTTCGGTTCCTAACAGTCGCCTCCCATCAGCTTATTTGTGTTATTTCATGTTCAATCACTTCTACCATCACCCGACCGTATTATCTAGCAAAGGATTAACCTTGTAGTGACGTGGTTTAGCTTCTCTAATCGGTGGTTAGACTATTGTTTCTTCATATATCTTCATCAACAGCAGAATCTAAGCAGTCAATATCGGTGATATCTCGGTGATATATCGGTGCTATCTCGGTTATTGGTCATAAGGGCTTATATCGGTCACAAATATCGGTCCATATCTCGGCCAACATCGGTGATATATCGGCTGATATGACTTCCAAAATATCGGTTGTATCGGTGAAAATATCGGTTGTATCGGTAAGAATATCGGTTTGGTGTTTTTTTTGGCCCATTTTGATAGCAATTAGGTAGAACAGAGATGTAATAGGGATGAGGATGAATATAAAGGTCTGTAAAAGAAAAGGAAATTGAGATGAACCTGTGCTAAAGACAACGGGAGGAAGAACCTACAATGGAGGAGAGAAGACAAAGTGACGGATGTTTTGTTTTAGGGTTTACCAACATGTATCCTATTATTTCCTTTAATTCTTTTTAACTAAATAATATTTTAACTCTTAATGTTAAGTTTTGGTCAAATTTGACCCTAAAGATTTTTTAATTTGTTACAAAATGTTTTACGTTTTATATATTGATCTTACTATTATTATTATTTTTATAATATGTGTGTGTGTGTGTATATATATATATACATTCTTTAATTACCGATATCCCACCGATATCTCACCGCGATAATCGATATCCTAAATATCGGTCCTTGACCGATAACCGATATTTTACCGCATTAACTGCTTAGAGCAGAATAATAGGTTAAAACCACTCATTTCCAAAAAAAAAAAAAAAAAAGTCACACCTTCAAGACTACTGCCTCAATCACACCTTGCAATGGTTGTTTCTAGCTCTGCTCCTTATCCAAACATACATCTTATTTTTAATATACATTTTCATTGTTATTCACATGATTAAAATTGTTGTTTATTCATATTATAATACATTAATTTCTATATTATATCATAACACATATTTTATTACTTCATATTAGATTTATCTATTCTGAAAAGCTTCTGGGATATTATCTAGTTAATTAATATACAAACCAATCATCTAGCTCCATCTCATCATTTCTTTTTCAACTAATATACAAATCAATCATCTAGCTCCATCTCATCATTTCTTTTTCAACTAATATACAAATCAATCATCTAGCTCCATCTCATCATTTATTTTGCGATCAGGCCAGCGAATTAAGGGGAAGGATGCCGGTAAGTCTAAAATGATCTAAAACCTCCTATCAATGTGTAACGTACACTTACTAGTTTTTATCCCTGGAGCATCCCGGGTTGAAATATCTAATATGACATAATAAAATATATTATTATTATTATTATTATTATTATTATTATTATTATTATTATTATTTTAAACAAATCTCTGCCACAAGTTATCATATTCAAATATAAAAAAACGAATCTCTGCATCGGGGTATAAATCTAGTGCCATTACAAATGAATTCGGAAGTTTGTAATCGATCATTCTAAAAAGAACGCATTAGTCTAAGGGTTATGTGATGCGTTAAAAAATTCATGGGTATATGATCGGGTATATAGTTCGGGTATTTGGGTATGTTGTTTCGGGTAATCGGGTCGGGTATCACCTAATCCCAGACCCAACCCAAACCCACAATTTTTTTTAAACTAATCCCAAACCCGACACAATATCTGTCGGGTTACAAAAAATAGTCATTTTTTAATCCGTTTTTTATATAGCACTATGGTACTTGTTGGAAAGATAATAAAACGCTCGTTAATTTGGTGTAATTTTTTTCTTTAAAAAATCTCGTATATAAAAGATATTAACGTTTAAAAGTTATGGAAGGAAACATGAGAGAAAAAATAGTAAAGTTTTAATATTTAGATTTAGTGGATTAGGTATTTAATAGATTAAGTTAAATCATATTTATTTCTTTTTTTTTAATTGGTTTACACTTGCCACATCACATCCTATGTGGCATCTCTCAAAGGAGAGATCGCATAAGAGTATGACATATAAGATTAATCCCTTTGCAATATATATATACTAACTGATTACCCCGGGAGGGTCCCGCCGTCCCGGGGTTGAAAAATCTAATTTTATGTGATAACTTATTGCAAATGGCTCAAGTTAACTAACCACAAAATCTCTCAATCATTGCATGTTCATAGTATTCTAATCAGTAATAACTCATATTCCCCACAAAATCTAATTTTACGTGATAACATAACACTTTGTGTGTTTTTTTCCTAAAATAACTCGATTTAATTAAAAAAGGAAACAATTCAAAAACACCAAAAACTCTCCATTATGATGCCACGTGGCACTCTCAAGGGAAGGTTGAGGCCTCCATTGCACGCCACGTCAGCATATACGTTTTCTTTTATATATATAGATAGAAGATAGATATATAGATGTTTTAACTGTGAATAATTCAGTGGGTACCTCCTGTGACGTGAGAAATATACGAACAGTTTCTGCTAAACAAGCCACATTAGGTCGCTCCAAACTGGAATGAACCAATCAGCATCATGGAATTCATCACTCGGTTCTATGTCACATGTATTATGATTTGAACCTAACCCTACACGTAACCTTAAAACTGAAACTATGTGTCACGCTCTTATGAGTGTTCATGACTCGTAACATTTGCAGCAGCGAATTCATAACGCGGTTATTCAAATTTAGGATCAAGAAATTGTCTTGTCAGGAGCCGTTGGAGCCTAATTTTAACAATATAAGGCTCGGCTCGTTTCAAGCTTTTTATCGAGCCACTCTCAAATAGCTCGCCAAGTGGTCGGCTCGCTTAGCTTATACGCTTGTTTCAATGTCTACTCCAAATTCCTGTAGTCTATCTCCAAATCTTTTCAACGTAATAAACATTATAAGTTATAACTACTCTTAAAATGATAGAAACGATAAATAAAATCACCCATCACAATGACACATGTAAACCCAAACCTCTACCTTATTATTTTATCAACTTTTCACAAACTAAAAACATGTATCATAAAAATCTTAGGACGATAGAAATACTTAAAATAACCAAAAAAATGTTTTTGAACGGTCAACAAATCAAACATGAGCACTCTCGGGACACCCTTTTAACAAATTCAAGTACTCCGAGAGTACTCGAGTTGTCAAACACCAATTCTGGGGAAAACCTGGTAACTCACCCGCCTGTAAGCACGGCGATGAAATTACCGGTAAAACTCGTCTGGCTCAAGAATCGAACCCAAGATCCTCTGGTTTTCTATTATTGCCCACTAATGTCTCTACTACTACACTTAATGGTATTTAAAATAGGGGTGTACAAAAAGCTCGCGACTCGAGGCTCGCTCGAAACTCGCTCGAAAAAAGCTCGAAAAAAGCTCGGCTCGAATAGGCTCGTTTTGTTTTCGAGCCGAGCCGAGCTGGCTCGTTTTGTAATCGAGCCGAGCTCGAGCCAGGGGTGTTCAGCTCGTGGCTCGGCTCGTGGCTCGGCTCGATGGCTCGACTCGTGGCTCGGCTCGATGGCTCGACATATGGCTCGACTTAGGCTGTGTAATTTAGAAAAATAAAAAAATATACATGATAAATAAACCATAACTTAGAAAAATAAAAAAAATATACATGATTATGTGTAATTTTATTTAATTTTATTGTTTTTTATTTAATAAATATTTGTAAAAAATAAAAAAAAAATATATCGAGCTGGCTCGAGCCAGCTCGAGCTCGGCTCGAACATTTACGAGCCGAGCTCGAGCTCGACTTTTTAGCTCGATCAAAAAAAACGAGCCGAGCCGAGCTGGCTCGGTTTAGGTTCGAGCTCGAGCTGGGCCTGGCTCGGCTCGACTCGTGTACAGCCCTAATTTAAAATAACCAAAAAAATAATAGAAGTGTCAAGAAAATAAAAGTTGAGGGGCACTTTAGGAATTATAAGCAAAATTTCAAATAACGCTCCTCCATTAATATATGACCGTTGTGTAAACAAGGAGAGAGAAACCAGATCCCCTCTCTCTCTCTCATCGTCCCCCTCTTTATTCAAACCAATTTGCATCCCCCCTCCCGTTACTCTGCCTCATCTCTCTCTCTCTCTAGTTTTCTCTCTCTAGAAATCCTTCTCCCTCTCATGGCAATCGCTACCGAAACACAGGTTGCACATAAGGTACATCACTCATTCTCTCACAATCAATTTATTTCCTTATTTTAGGGTTTTATATTTGGTTCTATTTGTTGTTATTTTAATATTTTCCAATATTTTCGGATGAAATTGAATGTGTTTTCAATTTTGAGGATAGAGATTATTGCTTAGGGTTTTGAAAATAGTTATGTAGTTTGAATATTTGTGTCACGAAAGTTTCGATGTTCTAAACCGCAAGTATTCATAGTAGTTCAAGTTGAGTTATGATGTTGATTGTGAAATTTATTTATTGATTCTAGTGTTTGTGTTGTGATGTTTTGTATAGGCTTCTACAGAGGCAGCATCAGAAAAGAAGAGGTGGACGCTTAATGATTTTGATATAGGGAAGCCGCTCGGAAGGGGGAAGTTTGGTCATGTTTATATTGCTAGGGAAAAGAGGGTTAGTACTTAACTTAGTATATCAGATCTAGTTACTGTGTTTAAGTCTTAATGATTTTAGGGCTAATATTGTCTGTTTTATAGTATGTTAGAGATGGTTTGTTTGTGCTCTTGATTGTTTTCTATATGTTTCCTATAGGTTTTTAGTATTATTTACCTAATATTTAGACACAAATACGCTTTATATATGTTTTAGTATTGAGATTACATTTGTTTACAACCGGAAAAGCATGATATAAAACAACGTGCTGCACAAAAAATCTGAAAAATACATGAGGTGCGCGCCTCAGGCTCTTTTTTTTGCCAAAAAAACGCGCTTCAATGCGCTTTTGTAAACCGTGCACCTTGTGTAGGCTGAGGCGATGGGGTTGTGCCTTGCGCCTCTAGCGCGCTTTTTAAGCCAAGTTGAATAGTGTGTATTCCGAACGTCTGGGACAGGACACTGAGCTTCTTTGTTGTTTATGCAATAGGATTTCATGTAGAGGAATGTAGTTAGATTAGATCATTGTCATCACCGGTTATCTTTGATGCTTTAAGAGTTCATCGTGTCGTGAGTTTTGTATTATGTTAACAGTCCCAACCATTTGTTTAGATTTCTTGTCAATAATCTTACTGTTGTTATCTCATCTCTATAAATCTGCTTAATTGATTATGAGTGGTGCATTATATATATATGAACAAAATTTGTGTTTTATGAAACAGAGCAACCATATTGTTGCACTGAAGGTGCTCTTCAAAAGCCAGCTTAAACAATCTCAGGTGGAACACCAACTTCGCCGGGAAGTAGAAATACAAAGCCATCTTAGACACCCTAATATCCTAAGACTCTATGGCTACTTCTATGATCAGGTATAAATTTTATAAGCAGCTGCAAAGTTGAAATACAAAGCCATCTTGCTGTTTTAAAGGTTTGCAACATAGTTAATAAAATACAAACAATTTCTACAGAAAAGAGTCTACCTGATTCTGGAATATGCTGCCAAAGGAGAACTCTATAAGGAGCTGCAAAGGTGCAAATACTTTGGTGAAAGACGTGCTGCTACCGTAAGTCATTCGTATTGCTATTAGTTGTCAGTTTATTTGATTCAAGTAGAAAACAATGTGATTATGGGTTTTATTTACTTGAGATATAAAGATGGACCCACAAAATCGATGTACACGGTTAACTAATGTTAATCTTTTTGCGACAGTATATTGCTTCCTTAGCGAGGGCTCTTATATATTGTCATGGGAAACATGTTATTCATAGAGATATTAAACCGGAGAATCTCTTGATTGGTGCACAGGTAACCTTGTATAACCACATATTACATATTTTATTCTCTACTTTTTGTTTGACAATTGATTTGGCAGAAACATAAGGTGTATTTGTTATCTCTTTCAGGGTGAATTAAAGATTGCTGATTTTGGTTGGTCTGTGCACACGTTCAGTCGCAGGCAGACCATGTGTGGCACTCTAGATTATCTCCCACCAGAAATGGGTAAGGCAAACTTATTTAATTACTAAACTTAAATCATTAGGTTGTTTTTATTCTAATTAAGTTGGTTGAATCACAGTGGAGAGTGCTGAACATGATGCAAGCGTAGACATATGGAGTCTTGGTATTTTATGCTATGAATTCCTGTATGGTGTTCCTCCCTTTGAAGCAAAAGAACACTCTGACACATATAGAAGGTAATGCAATCTTTTAAACAAATGGATTTTAGCGAGTGTAATTAGAAAAATGGAGGGTGTGACTGTATTACATGTCAAAAACAGGTCATGTTGAGTTTACCTAAAATATTAATTATTCAATAATCTGTTGTCTTTAATAAATAATCAGTGCTAACACAATTACCGGTTTTTATATTATATTAATGATAATTAAGTATATTGAATAAATTAATTTTGTATCATTTTCTCTTACCGTGTTGATGTTAAGCTCCTTAAACATCAAACATAGGCACATAGCCTCATTACCCGTTTTTATATTATTTTAATGATAATTAAGAGGGTGTTTGGGATTGCGTTTTTTATCTGATTTTTAGATTATTGCGTTTTCAAAACGCGGATAATCAGTATTTAGTGTTTGGATTGCGTTTTGAAAACGCAGATAATCAGTTTTTTAGGCTGACAAAACGCAATAATCTATAAGCAGCCTCACCCCTGCTTTTCCAAAACACATAATCTGTTTTGAATAATCAATCCCAAACACCCCCTAAGTATGTTGAATAAATTAACTTTGTATCATTTTCTCTAACTGTGTTTATGTTAGGTTCCTTAAAGATCAAACATAGCCTCGTTACTGTATTTTTTTAAATATATGATTAGTGTCTAAACATAATTACAAAGATTTATATTATTCTAATAAGAATATTGTTTTTATTGGAACAAAACAATTTAACTTGATTTATGCAAGGTTGCAGAAGGCGCTAGGCGGTGAGGTCCAGCCTAGGGATTAGTCTGGACTAGGCGAAAATTAGGCGGAATTAGGCGTTTTGGTATTTTATGCGTATTATATATATACACACACACACACAAATTTAGGTGTTTTTTGGAAATATATTTAAGATATATACACATAATACTTAGATATATACACATAATACTAAGAAATACTTGGAAATTTAATAAAATAATAATAATAATAATAATAATAATAATAAATACGGCCGCCTAGGCCCGCCCAAGGGCCAAGACTCCACCTAATCCCCATTTCGCCTAATTCATCGCCTAGGGTGAAATTCCTATAAACATCTCCACCTAGCGCCTAGGGCGCCTTCTGCAACAGTGGATTTATGTTAATAGAACAAAATAATTTAACTTGATTTATGTTGATTTTAGGCTCGTTAACGGTTTAGGATAAAGCACAACCAAAATGACTAGTTGTAAACGGGTTGATTTGCCGTCAATGCTGTTGATTCTCCTGTTACAAACTTTTGAACTCTTTGGTATCTATCTAGAGTGATTTTTGGTCTCATTGTGCAGGATTTTGCTAGTAGATTTGAAATTTCCTTCAAAACCTGTAGTCTCCTCTGCTGCCAAGGATCTCATCAGTCAGGTACATCACATTCACACTCCTGCTTGTGTGTATCTTTAAAACTTTAAAATCTTAATGTTATTTACTTATTTTTTTTTCCTTGTAAAAACAGATGCTTGTTAGAGAAACTTCAAAGCGAATGCCGTTACACAAGCTCCTTGAACATCCATGGATAGTTCAGAATGCCGACCCATCAGGAGTCTACAAGTTTTAATCATCATCATCATCATCATGTTCATTATCATTCACTGTCCTTGACTTGACACCGAACTGGAGAGCAAATTATATATATTTTCTTTATAAGAACTGTTTGTTGTATCTATTTGAAATATATCGTGTTGTCTGTTGATGGTAAAGCAGGAGTATGAATAATGACAGATAAGAAGTACCAAAGTAAGTTTGACTGAAATCCACATGTGACAAAAATACATAGGAGAACCCACACACAGTATAAAACCTTGGACTGACTTGCACTTTTTGTATATATATATATATATATATTTTTCTAACGGGGTGGGATTTTATAAAACCCGCAACAATAACAAATCTCAAACACTCTAATCTCGTATACTTTCCACCACAAACAAATGAATCGAATAAAATCAAAGGGTGTCGCAAAGGGTGGAATGGGATCCTCTAAATCTAAAGGAATGGGGTTCAAGTAGTAAGGGTAGAGATTGGGTTCAAAGTCGATTTTAGTTTCGGTTATGGGTTTGGGTGCGGGGGAAGCAAAACATCATTGGTCGATGAAAGAAGATAAGCTGAGCAAGGTGTTGGTCTACAAACTCAAAAAAGTTTTTTTTTTTTTTTTTTTTTTTTTTTTTTTTTTTTTTTTTTTTTTTTTAGCATTTTTAAAGGAATAACACGAATTGTTGAGGTAAAGACAATATGACAACGACTTGAATTTGAATCCTTTGCAGAAATAGGCGAGTTATGATTTTAGAGAGCACGATTGGTAGGTATTGTGGGAAAGAAGCAACAATGGTGATGTCGCTAGTTGGATTGGCGACATCTCCCTCCTCTTTAACCCAAATGATTTGCATTCTAAAAAGGTGTAAGAAAATGTCCCTGATGTCGCCCCCCTGATGTCGCTAGTTGGATTGGCGACATCACCCTTGAAGCTGCTAAATGGAGAAGAGACATCACTAATGTCGCTAGTTGGGTCTAAGGCATCAATAATGTAGCTGAATGGGTCAGAGACATCACTGTTTGATGTCGCTGAATGGGTGTGCTTCATCTATGAGAAGTCGTCGATTGGTATAGAGACATCACTTTTCTGAATTTGAATTGGAATCAGATTCTTTATTTAACCCAAGCCGAGAACAAACACCCACCCACCAAAATTAGAACCACATACACTCCATTGCATGGCCTTGGATTAATAAAAAAAAATTGTTAGATATGTAGATGATAAGATGGTAAATAGTAAATGTGTAAGAGGTATGAGGCAAGGATCATTCGAACTACATTTTCATTTCAACACGATTTTCATTTCAAAGACACTAAAAAACAATACCATCCAACACGATTTTCATTTCAAACTTATGAAACGCCACCATTTTTTTTCCATATAGACCCGTATAATAACACCGCGTATTTTTAACCCTTGTTTACCGTAGTATTTTGCTATGGATGGAACAATTGAGTGTGTATTATCATGGTATTTATCTAAAAATGGAAAACAAAGGAGGTATGAGGCAGGGATCATTCGAACTACCATTTTATTTTGCTAGACATGTTGAATGAAGCCTCACTACCGATCGGCGACTTCAAGTTGAAGCCTTTAAATGGATTGGCGACATCATGTAGAAGCCTTTGACTCAACTAGCGACTTCATTGATGTCGTCAATCCAAGTAGCAACATCACAAACATTCTCTTACACTTAATCAGAAATTTGGTTGTAGGTTGTAAGGAGGAGGGAGATGTCGCCAATCCAACTAGCGACATCACCATTGTTGCTTCTTTCCCACAATGCCTACCAATCGCGCTCTCTAGAATCATAACTCGCCTATTTCTGCAAAGGATTCACTTGAATTTGTATTTAAAACCACACGAGCACCTCAACGGTAAAGCCTTTAAATTGGTTTTGAAACGAAAAGAAGAAATTGTGGTGAAATATATTATTTTTATTTGTATGGTTTTTTCTTTAAATTTATTTTTCTTGTAACTTTTTTTTAGTTTAAGTTTAATGTACCAAAAAAAATATTTTTGTGTAATGGTTAAGGTTAGGGCTGCTGGTGTACATAGAGACTCTAGATCCTACTTTGAGACTGCAATGGCCATTAGTATAGCGTGTATTATGGATTTTGAGACTACACCAACGCAACGTCACAACCAACAAACTAGGCCCTCTTCGGTAATCAATTGTTGTTTAACACATGGGACGTGACTTCTAGGCTTTCATTTTCCATTTCTTATTAAAGTTTAATGTCGTATTTTCTTGTATATTTTTAAAATGATAGTGATATTTTGAAAGGTCAGAAACTTTCAAATGTGCACTCAAATCTTTTCAATACTATTCAAGTGAGGAAAGATCTACGCTATCGGTAGGAGCGAGCTAATTTTAATCTTTTTGATTGATATTGGCAGGCCTAAATGTTTATTTTTTTCTTTTTATTTGGGGGCAATAGGGGCTTAACCAAATTTTTACGAGGACGATCGAGAAAAGTCGGGACGTCGGTCGATATTATTTTGAATTCCTCGACCGCTTTCGCTTCTTCTCTCAACTTGAGCTTTTCGTTCTTCACCCGTAGCTTTTCGGTTTGTGTCTAGTTGAAAGCCGTTTAGGCTATTAAACCGTCGAAATTGGAACCGCCCCCGCTCCTGCTACTTGATGCGACCTTTTTTTGCAACTGCTTTCGAACTTTGACCCGACCTATTTTAGTAACAAATATATATTAGCAAAAAAAATCGTAATTAATATGTAAATATTAAAAAAAAATTAACAACCTATGGGACGTGGCTATAACTTCCTTCCTTAGAAGTTTTACTAAGTTTGACGCGTAGAGCCTCGTTTGGAACCGTCGCCCACTTTCGATTGGTTTTCCAAATTGACCACGCCTGCACGACATAGAAAGACTTCTTATGCTTTGATCTATACTTACGCATCGCCTCATTGAAAATATTTTGTTCATTTCACCCGCTAGGTGAGTTCGATTTTATTTGGTTATAATAACCATTAAATAGGTTGCAAACTTTGTCCATCTTTCGAAATTCGAGCATACAAAATCTACTGCTCGATACAACAGTTGTTGCATGAACGTGTGGAATTTGTCAACCACCTCTATCCAAAAACCGTCGCTGAATTGGTTGTTACCTACATTTTATACAAATATATTATATTAGTAATAACAATATATAAGTAAAAAATTGTAACAAAGAATAATTATTTTACCAACAATGGGAGATTTTGACATATCAAGCCACCCCTTCACCAACGCCTCGTCATCGACTTCGATCCATAACTTCGCCATTCCATCCATTGGCCTACCATGTCCTTAACCTTTACCTTTACGTTGGGGTGGCGTAGCTTGAGTTTCCGGAATGGTATCTTCGTCATCGCTATCCTCGTGGACGGGGTGAGACGGGCCTCTCGGTGATGATGAAGGAGGTGGTTATGTTTGTTGTGTTGGTTGAGAAGGAGTGGAAAATGATTGTGGCGAAAATTGTTGCATTTGCATATATTGAATTGGATTAAATTGGGAGAAAGCGTTCGGGCTTTATTGGTAATTAGACAAAGCCCTAAATGGTGGTACTTGTTGCGAAAGAGGCGGATCTAGTATCGGGCTGTAACAATCTGTCGTTGTATTTGCGTTTGGATTCAGATTGAATGGATCCATGAGTTATTTAGAGTAGAGATAGTTTTTATAAAAAAAATAGAGAAATTTGGGTTGGGGTAGTGAGAAATTTTATAAAAAAAAATGTGATGAAATGGGTTGGTTTTTATAATTCGAAAAAATTGTTTTTTTTTTCTTTCTAAATGTAGCAGTTGGAAATCCAACGGTAATATTTGACCACATTTGGCTCGTTCCTGACGTCTCCACCAAGATGCTTAAGACGGAAGATGGACCAAGAAGGTAGTGTGGGGCGTCCGGAACGAGCCAAAACGGCCCGAAGACGAGCCCCACACCCTTAGCATTACAAACTCGTTCAGATGCAAACTCATTTTGTTATAAGGGGGGAAGGGACGTTTGTAGAAAGTTTTTTTTTTATTTCACTGATTTTAATCAATCCTGCACTGCCACATCACTTTACTGATTTACTTCACTGAAATAGTTTTTTGGAGGCAACACTCCATTTATTCTTTTATTTATTTTCATTTAAATTCAAAAAGTAACCGTTTTTTTAATTTTCAAATAGTAATTAATTTTTTAACAGTTGCAACCTAACGGCTACATTTTTTTTACACCTGTAAAAACCCCATAATTTCTAATATCAAAATCACACCAAAACCGGTTATCATATTTTAATCATATCGTAAAAATGGTCACGAGGAATGTAAATGAAGAGATTGCGTTAGTGAGGGCGTATTTGGAAGTGAGACACACAAATCATCCTCCCGGTTTACGGAGAGATTCGTTTTGGAACAACGTGTTGGTGGAATTCAATCGAATAATCAGCACAAATGACCGCAACAAGGATTTGCTTGTTAGTAAGTGGTCAAATCTCTTCGCCAATTGTAGCCGATGGAACGCCCTCTTTGAAGCCAAGATTGCGCGGCACCCTAATCTTCAATAAGATATTGTAATCCTAGTCACGCGGGCCGACTATGTGAATGCACACGGGAGTAACTTTTGCCATGTTGCGGCATGGCAATTGTTGCGCGATAGGTTTAATGTTTAATAAAGTAACGGTTAAAAAAAACAAAGTTAAAAATTAACAATCAAAATACAAACATAATTAACCTAATTAAAACATTAATTAAACATAAACTTAATTAAAATATTACTTAAACATAGCTAAAAAAGAAGGAATACGCATTTGACTCGGGCGAAGAAACGTCACGATCACTATCACGCCTGTCCAACGTCTCGTATCAATATCCCTCACTTTCGGGTGTCGGGCAAGACAGTTCTTCATCCGAATAAATTTCGTATTCGGCCCCGGGATCAGTTTCACAACCTTCGTCCGGGGGGTTTTGCACCGTAACCGGTGGGTTTTGCACTATAGGAGGATTGACACGCTCCGACACTCTTACAAGAGCTCCAACCCGTGTTGCTCCTAGTTGTAGTAGAGCCATTGTTTAATCATGTGCGTAAATCAATTTTTCCGTGGACAAATCGTCAAGAAGTTGTGGCTCGTAATATTCAAATGTTGGGGGAGGCTATGCAGTCGGTGGTTGTGATAGTTGGTTGGTGTGTAGTCGGTGGGTGTGTGGTAGGTGAGTGTGTAATTGGTTGATGTGTAACGCGGGATGATCGTCGTCGCCGACGACGATACGTATTCGGAAACATATTGCCACCACCCATATTCAAACATGTAGTTGTATAAAATTGTATGTGTATATATGGTGTTTATATAGGGTAAAATTTATAAACGGTCAAAAAAACGTGGGTAAATATAATTATTTGGTCAAAAAATATGACCGTTTAGATAGAACTAGCCCGTTATTCACAGGATCCCTACCAGCACCGTTGGTGTTACCGTGCTGATAATGCGGTATCCGTTTCCAATTCTGTTGACGCTCCGTCACTCACATTTTTTTTTTCTTCTGAATATCCATATTAATTAAACTGTAGATATACAGGGGGACAAGTAAATTAAGGATGATAGCTGCTGCAGCTACTGCAGATAGTAGGACGGCGGCGCGTTGTCGTGTATAGGTGGTTGGATAATTCAGTCAGACGTAAATGGCCTCATCAATGACCTCTTAACTACACCCTTTCCCCACCATCTCTTTAACCACTCCACCCTTTTCTTTCTCCACTACCACATCATCATCATCATCATGAAGTTCATGAAGCTCGGTTCTAAACCTGATGCATTCCATTCCGATTACGATTCACATTCCGTCAGGTTTAATTTAATATATATATATCAACCATACTACACTTATTTTGTTCTATTATTCCAACTCTATATTTGTCACTTTGTTTAATATTGTTTTTATTTTTTATTTTTTTATTTCAGGTGCGTTTCTTCCGAATTAGTCACGGATTTTACTGTCATAGTTGATGATATCAAATTTCATCTTCACAAGGTAATTAACCATTTAATCATTTTTTTTCTTTATTTAATTAGTGATAAAAGATCGGTAACGATACCAGTACCCGTAACCGTACCGGTACCAAACCAAAGTACCGAATTAATCGGTACGGTACCGGTAGTCGTTACAAAAATTCTCATCTATATACCGGTAAAAAAATACCGTTACCAAATGTTTAAAAAAATAGGTATTGAATACCGTACCGAATCGAATGCTTTCCAAATGGTCACTCCTTTGCTTTACCTAACTAGAGAGATATCAGTTACCGGTACTTAAAATACCGATACCAAATTTATTACTACCTCCGTCCCATTAGAAGTGTTTTGGTTTGAAAAACACAAAGTTTTAGGCATATTAAATGATTGCTTTTTTTGCTTGCCATATGACAATAATACCCTTGTCATATGTGGGTCCATCGTATTCTTTGTTTATTTTAGTTGTGTTTTTAAGGGTAAATTTGGAAATTGACTTATAATTTTTTAAAGTGGACACATGAAATGGGACAAATAAAAAAGGGAATATGGACACTTCTAATCTTTATATCTAATTTTTGGAAAAGCGTGTACCGAATACGCTTTCAAAATGCTCATCCTTTTACTGAACAGTTTAATTTATGTTGTAGTTTCCGCTACTGTCGAAGAGCAATAGATTGCAGAGGCTGGCATTAACTGCAGGCGAAGAGAACACAGACGATGTTAATCTAGTCGAGTTTCCAGGAGGACCGAAAATTTTCGAGATCTGCGCGAAATTCTGTTACGGAATAACGGTTTCCATAAGTCCGTACAATGTAGTTGCAGTCCGTTGCGCTGCAGAGTATCTAGAGATGACTGAAGATGTCGAAAGAGGCAACTTAATATTCAAACTCGACGTGTTTTTTAAATCGAGCATTTTAAGTAACTGGAAGGAGTCCATTATTGCACTACAAACCACCACATGTTTTCAAGCACAGTCTGAAGATATAGAGATCACGAAAATGTGCATTGAAGCTATTGCTATGAAGACCGGTATTGATCCGTTATTGGTTAACTGGTCGTATACGTGTAATCGTAAAGTTGATGGTATCAATAAGGTGCAGGAGGTTGGAATTGTGCCGAAGGATTGGTGGATTGAAGATCTGTGTGAGCTGGATATTGATCTTTATAAGCGAGTAATGGATGGTGTTATTTCGAAGGGACGAGTTGAAGGTGATGTGATTGGGGAGGCGTTGAAGGCGTATTGTTTAAGGTGGTTACCGGATTGTAACGATAAGTTTGATGTTGATGATCATGTTGAAAATGAAAAGTATAAGTTGCTGATTGAAGCGGTGATAGGGTTATTAACACATGAGAAAGGAGTGATTTGTTCGTGTGGTTTTTTACTGAAATTGCTTAAGGTGTCTGTTGTTGTTGGAGTTGATCGATTGTTAATTAACGATTTGATTAGAGATGTTAGTTTGAAGCTGGACGAAGCGTCTGTTTGTGATCTGTTGATTCCGGCTAAGGGTTCTCATACTGTTTATGATGTTGAACTTGTGCAGGAGCTTGTGGATCGATGTTTTAGTCGTAAGAGTGGTGGAGAAGATGAGAAGAAGGATGTGGTTTTGATTAGTCCACAGCGATGCAAAACCATCGGTCGTTTGGTCGATGGATATCTTGCGGAAGTTGCGTGTGATCCTAACCTGTTACATTCTGTTTTCACGGCGTTAGCACGGTCAATCCCTGACGTTGCTAGGCCGGTACACGATGGAATCTATGGCGCTGTTGACGTTTACTTGAAGGAGCACCCAACGTTAACTAAAGCCGAAAAGAAGAAAGTTTGTGAGTTAATTGATGTTAAAAAGTTATCAGCGCACGCGTCAATGCACGCTGCACATAACGACCGTCTTCCACTGCGAACAGTGGTGAAGGTCCTGTTCCACGAGCAGGTTCGAGCCACTGCTGCGATAAAAGAGGCAGCACGTGCCAGCAGAGCGCATGAACAAGACTGGGAGATCAAAATGCCTCTGCGATCAAAGTCGCTAAGAACACCTTCACGGTTGAAGTTGAATGATGGGGATGTGAAGGAAGTGGGGAGCGGTGGCAGCATGCGGTTGGTGCCTTCGAGTTCACGGAGGTTTTTGGACCGGTTTTGGGTGGTTGGGATGGGTCAGAGGCATGGGAAGAGCAAGAGCACAGGGACATCTGGTAGTTCACAATCTAAGTCTTCAAGTTCATCCTCAAGAAAACAAAGGTATTCTATTTCTTAAATGGTAGTGGACCAGGTTTAATATGTATGTTTCCAAACAAAGATGTGTAAAAAAGCAGGAGGTAATTTAGGTGTAGGAAAATCTTACTATGCTTTTTTGTGTTTCAATAATTTAGTTATGTTTTATTTAGTCTTCATAGTATGTTTGTGAGTACCTTTTTATGGACTAAGTGGTAGAATCAAAACTTTGTATTTTTATATTTTGGTGTGCTCTTTGGTTTTTGGTTTGGGGCGTGAAATAATTAGTGCCGCTAAGTTTGATTGATTGTGGTCCCCTCCTTTTAGCCAATCATTTTTCATTTTGGGCGTGAATTTATACCACCACTACAGGTGGTCTTGGTCAGTTATGCTTACACCTTATCATATATTCGTTAAGAATATTTAGTTATGTTATTGAGAAGTTCAATTACAATAACTAATTACAAAGGTCAATTACAAGATGAAAACTAAAATTGTTTCACGTCTATTTGCAAAACATCCAAATTGTTAAACATGTTGTGAGAATTATTGTTTTCGATGGTGATTAATGATAATGATCATTGATCATAATCCTCGAATGAAAATCTTTACAAGTCATAAGCAATGATCATAGCCTTCTATATTTTCTACACCATTGATAAAAAAAGCTTGTTAATAAAAGTCCATGGATAGTTCAAGTGGTTTTACAAAATTTTGAAATTAGTCTTGTCTAAAGATGTTACAAATTGCAAAACTTTGGATTATCTATGTAATTTCTCGAATGTATAGACTATTTTCAAAACTTTATAAAACCACAATTACAATTCGTGTACTTTACTCAAATATTTAGAACGATTCCAAGACATTCCTTCTTCATACCTAAGTGGTGAACTAGTGATGGTGAAAATATTGGTGAATCAAGCCAAAAAATATGTTTCACAACCGGTAAAAATATTTTGTATATTCTAAAGGTGAGGGAGTTCATTTTTACACCCCTCCAATATGCATTTCTTCACCTATACACCATTTTGAGTGAATAACCAAAATCATCCCTGAGGTTTTTCCATTTTCGCTAGATCCATCTAAAAAACTTTTTTTTCTCACCTGAGTTACTGACGTTTCCCAATTATTGCTAGATCCGTCCAAATGACTAACTTTGTTAAAACTAACCAAATCTGAAGGGACATTTTTGTAATTTTACTTCTCTTTTAACTTTTAAGCTCTCTTTGAAGTGCATCAGATGGAGAACCATCTGGAAACCGGTTATTACTCGACTGATGGGAATTCCACAAAGAATTATGTTTTGTCAAGAATCTAAACAGCAAGTGAAGCAAGCCATATATGAAGAACAAGATTGCCAATATTATTATAATGAACAGAACAGTTTGTAGCACCT
The DNA here is from genome assembly GCA_030844895.1 of Ambrosia x helenae. Classification (NCBI taxonomy): domain Eukaryota; kingdom Viridiplantae; phylum Streptophyta; class Magnoliopsida; order Asterales; family Asteraceae; genus Ambrosia; species Ambrosia x helenae. The sequence continues at coordinate 89,777,109 of CM061230.1, read as the reverse complement.
GAAGATGACGATGATAATAAAAGGGTTGATGTTTTATACACAGTAACACTAAATGATGGTAATGGGGAAACAACAACCGTATCTTTGTACATTTGATATTTCATCGAAGAAACTTTAAAACATTTGTATGCTTAAACCCCATATCATTGAACAACAGATCTTTTTATGATAAGATTCATCAACAACAAAAACACTACTCATATTTGGGATAAAGATTCACACCCAGAAGATAAAACCCAAAAAAGTTACAAACTTACCATCAAATGTAAACAACAGGTCATGCTCGATTAAGCAAAAAGACAATTTTAAACACAAGCAATTGATTCCTGTTCAATAATATAATAGTAAATAGATACAAGGTGACAAAAATAAGATTAAATTTCTATTATTTTCTTTTCATCTTCACCTACCTTGAATATTGAAGAAGCCCACCTTCTAGTTTTAAAAGAGGGGGTAAAATTGCAAAAATGTCCCTTCAGATTTGGTTAGTTTTTAACAAAGTTAGTCATTTGGACGGATTTAGCAATAATTGGGAAACGTCAGTGGCTCAAGTGAGAGAAAAAACTTTTTTGGATGGATCTAGCAAAAATGAAAAAACCTCACGGACGATTTTGGCTATTCACTCCACCATTTTTTAATCAAACAAATAAAAAAATATATATAATTAATATAAAAACTAATACATCATTTAATGAATTGGAGGATGTAGATATAACCGGTCTTGTTTGTTGTTTCAGATCACGCTGTCTAACAAAATTTTTATAAAATGGGTTTGGTACAAATGAGTATTATCATGTTGTAGGAGTACTATCATGTTGTAGGAGTACTATCATTTAATGAATTGGATGATGTAGACACGACTGGTCTTGTTTGTTGTTTCACATCACGCTGCCTAACAAAACTTTTATAAGATCATTTGTAAGACCCACCCCGTTTAAAGCGGTATTACGAGAAGAAATACAAGTTAATAAACTTAATTTGAAAGTTTGAGATTTCGTCATTAAGAGCTCAACGAGTTTTTGACAAAATATTTGCACATGTATCTCATGGTTTAAACATATGTACGATGACTTTAATAGCGAAAACGTTTTCAATGGCACCTTCCAAAACTAAGTTTATAACCCTTTTAGCTCAAAAGTTGCGGAAGCGGACGAGTCTTGTGCGTTCGGATCTTTGTTCAATTCTTGATCATCATCCATTCAGCATAATAGAGTACCTGAGGGTTAAACGCGAGGAAATAACCCATTAATACGTTATTATGAATGTCTAGTATTGAAAGAATAATAAAATGAAGTTTTTATTTTTACATAACCTTTACCCGGGCGGGTAAGTGTTTTACCCGGGCGGGTAAACCTGCTGTTAGAAACTACCCTTTTTTTTATCAGAACCTTTACCCGGGCGGGTGAGTGTTTTACCCGGGCGGGTAAACCTGCTGTTAGAAACTACCCTTTTTCTTGCACCAAGCTACACTTTTAGTGCAGCTTCAAGGCCATTTACGGGGATTCTTGGGACTTGTTAATGGGTCATAATACGTACCTCTTACATGATTAAAGATATGTTTAGATTCCTTGTTCGGTTTCTAACCCAAGAACCCTGAATTATATGTCCATCAATATGTTGACCCGTTAACTTTTGCATACATCCAAGTTTTTAAGATTTTATGATTTCCAAGGCCTAGTAATGATTTTTCTATGCTTATCAAGCCTCAACTAGGTGACCTCCGCCCAAGCATTTATACCGGGTTTGCGATGCCTCGTGTCCATGGCCACATGTGCCATTTCTCTCGGTCTTGTTCGCTCGGTCTCTATGACTTGCAACGTGATCTAAACACGATGTTTTCTTATGACCCTTGGAAATCACAATCTCATCTCATCTAAAGATATACCCATGATTTATACACCCAACAAGCATATATGTATATATATATCCTACAAAGTCATAGATATGACTTACCTTGGCTCGCGCCCTTTTTGCTTCTAGACTAGCTTGAGGTAGATAACATTGAGCCTATGAATACACTCAAGCAACTAGCACGATTTCGTTACCGGCTTAAGGTTAACTCATGGCCTAAGCTATTGTCTATCTAGCATTTTTACCCAATTGACCCGATAGTCTAAATGGGATATTAACATCCTTCACCTAAGGCAATCTTCTATGAATCGTGTATCTTATTTATGCTTCTTTTTGTGACATTTCAATGTCTAATTCCCAAATGCATATACAAAGGTATAATTAAGCATATAAACATACTAGAGACATATTAAGAATTAAGTCATCGAGTGACTTACCTTACTCGCGGCCTTTCTAACTTTAATTCTTTTACCTCCCTTGGTTCCCGAGCTTTCCGACTTCACACCTATTTCATGCTATATACGCATAGGTGTTTAGTTATTCATCCATTATGCGTCCATTTCATGGTTCCACATAAAACGAATTTAACACATATATCAATTATATCATTATCATATATTTTCATGAAATTTCATTCATTCAAGCATTTTATCGAACACCTCGAGTGCACAATTTTATAAGTAGCTTTTCTAAGCTTTTTAGATTTCATGACTTTACCATAGCCTTACTTACACAATCAAATATTGATTTCACCATCAAATCATGTTTATATATATATATATATATAATAAAACATCAACATTTATACATGATTCCCAAGTCTCTAAGTGTGGTTCTTGTCTAGCACTAAAAACCCACTTCTTACATACTTGAAGTTTCAATTAAATCACATGAATCAAGCAATATATAACTTTTATCACATATCATAGTTTCTTTGATGTTAGTAAACACATAGAAACCTATATATGCTAAGAAATCACACTTTTATATAAACCTTAGAATCACCATCTTCCAAATACCATAGTTTTGGATGAAATAAAAGGGTCTAGAGTTACCTTAGGATGAATAGAGCACTAGATGATAATAATTTTCATCATGCATATGCAGGAACTCTTGATTTTGGCAAGATTTGGGGCTGATTTCTTGAGAGCTCTTCAAGTGTGTGTTTTTTGGTGGGTTTTAATCGACTTCCAGTGTGTGTGTGTTCACACCCACACTTTTGTTTTGACCCACCAGGTTTCAATCTTTGCCACATTGTCATAATCAGCCCCCTTACTAGTGATTCATTGTAATAATTCATTAACACATAACTTTTAGTATTAATTTAACATATGTTCGTTATTGACGGGGCAACTGAGATTATTTATGTGCTAGCTACGTGTTTCATTGAACCATTTGTTAAGCCCCCATGTTTCATATAGTTTAATAACTACAAAGTTTTACGAGGTTTGGGGCGTTACAACTCCACCCACCTTAAAGAGGGTTTCGTCCTCGAAACCGGACGTATACCGAATCGGTTGGGATTCTACCCCGTATCCAAAAAGTTCTAATCCTTTGGCTATAGTTACACATAACCTTTTTGATAAGAATCTCGTAAGAGCGTGTCTTAGGATTCTAATCTCGTGTTCTTCCATCTTCCAACAAGGTGTTACCAATTGACATTGTTCTTTCCTCCCGGGTTTAATTATTCGCTATGGTTTTACCCACACATGCAACTATTTAATTTAGTCACCCTTAGGCGTCCTGGTTAGCTTGGTACCCTTAGGCTACTACGGACTTAGTGTTACACTTTGTTCATTTATCTTGCTTAGAATTGTTTATACACGTCTTGGCGCGCATCGGATTCAGTTGTGTTAGTGACTTTCCGGAGTGACATCCACTCCGGATGTAAGGGTTTTTTTTTTCGCCAAGGCTTCTGGCTCAAGGGCCCCTTTTTATGAATTAGTCGTTGTCTCATATAATAAGATACGATTCTACACGAATTTACTTATACGTTTCAGCAGCGTTTCACAACACTTTTATGCAACATTTCAGCCACGTTTTTGCGGCTTTTTGCTGAACTTTTGTGCAGCGTTTTAGCAGTGTTATGGCTGCACTTTTGTGTAGCGTTTTAACCACAATTCAGCAGTGTTTCGCTGCATTTTCGTGCATCGTTTTAGTAGAGTTTGGCTGCACTTTTGTGCAGCGTTTCGGCCATGATTAAGCAGCGTTTTAGTCATAGTTGTCAAAGGCGTAAAGCGCACTCAAGGCGCTTTGGTACCGCCCGTGGCCTAGGCGAGAAGCGCAAAAAAAGCGTGGGCCTGAGAAAAAAAAAAGCGCAAATAAAAAAAGGTAGAAAATCACCAAAATCAATAAAAAATAACAACTATCAGCAATAAAGATCAATATAATAAAGTAGCACCATGATTAAAAACCACCAAAATATTCAAATAGCAAGTTGTTCATACATGAAAACCAAAAAATAGTTCAAAATGTAAAAAATAATAAAACTTCAAATCCAAAACAATAATAAAACTGTAACATGAAATAATTATTGTAGTTTCAAAGTAGTATCAATTTGACTGTCAATACTAAAGTATTATAGGATCAAAAAACAGATTTAAAAAACTGAAGAAAAAAAAATTGAACATACCTTCTGCTGTGTTTGAGACTTTGATCGTATATAGGGAATAGGGTTAGAGGTTGTTTATATAGATCACAATGCATAACCCGTTTAAAAACTAAAAGATATGATTTATCTATAAAAGTTGGTAAGTAGATATTACTAGTTTTGAAAAATCAGCTATAATATGGTAAAGAGATAAAACTTTCAAAAAAAAATAAAAAATCATTGCTTTATTTATCTAGGAGAGAAAAGCGGCCTAGGGTCGCTTCTAGGAATTTCATCGCCTAGGCGCCCCAGGCGAGCGCTTTTGACAACTATGGTTTTAGTATAGTTTGGCTGCACTTTTGTGCAGCGTTTCAGGCATGATTCAGCAGCGTTTCGCTGCACTTTCGTGCAGCATTTTAGTATAGTTTAGCTGCACTTTTGTGCAGCATTTTCAGCCATGATTCAGCAGCGTTTTAGTAGAGTTTAACTGCACTTTTGTGTAGCGTTTCGCTGCACTTTTCTACTTGTCTTCGCTTCATGGTGTTACATTACCATGTTTATTCACACGAGTCTATTCACTTATGTTTTCTTTATTTAGTATTCGTATGCATAGTAGTCCAGCAGACCGCTTTTGGTTTGCTATGAAGGCATTGCCTTCATTTCTGCGACTCACAGCTATCAATATGATTTAGAGTTCAGATTGTCTGTTGATCCACCATGTGCTAAGGCCCATGAGGTTTATCTCGCTTTGTTCATTTTTGACAGGCCTTCATTAGACCACATCGATCATCGTTTACTCCCACACTATCCTTGCTCGAGGCTAGGATAGTCTCTCTGGTGCGAAGGCACCTCCGGTTTCCAGGGTCTCCTACGAGCCCCCTTTTGATTCAGCGTTTAATTTCTTCTTTTATTTAACACGTCATTTTACGGTATAAAACCATGTTTTTAGCTCAGTTTCGTGTGAATCATAGTTCACACTTTCCCCGTGTGGTTCTATTCTCGTTTGCATTTCAAATTAGCGAGATGCGTGGTCCTTGGTTATCCATGAACTTTCACGGATCATTATGATTTAGTGTGATATTTAGTTTACAATTGCCCGTAGGTTTTCATGAATTCATTTTGATTAGTGTGACGCATAGTTCACATCTGCTCGTAGGCTTTCACGAATTTAATATGATTAGTGTGACGTATAGTTCACATTTGCTGGTAGGCTTTAACGATTTCGTTATGGTTTATGTTTGGCTATAACCTATCCTTGATCTAGGTTCATCCTTGGTTGGGTTTTACCTTCATATGAGGCCTATATTTGCATAGGGGTAATCATTTGAATGTCAATTGGCTTTGCTTAGGGCTTAACCTTTTGTTTAAGATTCAAGTCCACTTGCGCTTTAACCTTTGATTAAGGCCCGATTCTTTTCTGAAAATTAACCTTTAACTAAGGTTTGTGTTTAGTTACGAGTCTACCTTTGGCTAAGGTTCAACTTGCTTGCGACTTAACTTCTGATTAGATTTTGAGTCAAATCACGGGTTAATATTCGATTAAGGTTCGATTTGATAATGCCTTAACCTTTGATTGAGGTCTAAGTCCACTTACGGTTTAACCTCTGCTCAAGGTTCAAATGCGATTATGACTTGATCCTTTGATTAAAGTCTACTTATGAGTAAATTCTCGATTAAGTCTCAAAGGTGATTGTGATTTAACCCTTGATTAAGGTTCAAATCCATTTAGGAATTTACCTTTGGTTATCGTTTGAGCGCATTTATGATTTGACCCAAGATTAAGGTTCTAGTCCATTTGTGGGTTAACTCTAGATTAAGATTTGAGTGTGTTTATGACTTAACCTTTGATTGAGGTTCAAGTCTTTTATACGGATTAACCTTTATTGTGGTACGAATGTGATTATGACTCAACCTTTGAGTAAGGTTCAAGTCTTCTTACGGATTAACCTTCTATAAAGGTTCGAGTTTAATTATGACAACCTTTGCTTAAGGTTCAAGTCTATTTATGAATTAACCTTCTATAAACGTTTGAGTTTAATTATGACTTAACCTTTGATTGAGGTTCAAGTCTATTTACAAATTAACCTTCTATAAAGGTTTGAGTTTAGTTATGACTTAACCTTTCATTAAGGTTCAAGTCTTACCTTGGTCCGTGTAACCGTTGTGGTAATACCTTTGGCTCTATGACCCCGTGATCATTTATGCATTGGTTTTACTTACCCGGTCTACCCGGCCTCTTAAGTTGTTTGGCAATACTTCCTTGTTATATGACCTTGCGAGTTATATTTTTAGAGAAGTTAACATGCCTTTCTCCCCTGACCCAGTCCTTGTCACGTGAAGGGTAGACGTGTAGATCATGAGAAGCCCACCGCACCATGTGTTTAACACTTACCTGGCCAGGGTAAGCAATCCACACATGACACGGTGATCTTATCGCGATCACCACGGTACTCTCCAAGTGGACAATTTCTGGTCATGCATCTTGTTTAATAAAAACATTCTTGTCAGTTTGTCTAATGTATTTCTGTATACCCGCATTATTAAGCTATTTATGTTTTATCCGATCGCGCAGTCTTGTTGATGCGATCATGCCTTCCAATTCCCGGTTCGTTTGAGCCTTAGCCCACCATGACTGTGTGATTGGCATTTGTCCGAGTTTTGAGTATTCCTAGCATCTTTTCCCAATTTCCGGTTCGGCTGAGCCTTAGCTCACCATGACCGTGTAATTGGCGTATATTTGGGTTCTATGGCTCATTGTACCTTTTCCAAATTTAATTCCTGATTGACTCACGTTCAATCGTGATATATAATGCTAATCAACTAGATTAAATTATTTTTGGAAATAAATTCCTTACCGGATTGATGATCAAGCTTGAACCGAACGCTTAACTCGTTTAACCTTGGGCTCTGAATACCACTTGTAAGACCCACCCCGTTTAAAGCGGTATTACGAGAAGAAATACAAGTTAATAAACTTAATTTGAAAGTTTGAGATTTCGTCATTAAGAGCTCAACGAGTTTTTGACAAAATATTTGCACATGTATCTCATGGTTTAAACATATGTACGATGACTTTAATAGCGAAAACGTTTTCAATGGCACCTTCCAAAACTAAGTTTATAACCCTTTTAGCTCAAAAGTTGCGGAAGCGGACGAGTCTTGTGCGTTCGGATCTTTGTTCAATTCTTGATCATCATCCATTCAGCATAATAGAGTACCTGAGGGTTAAACGCGAGGAAATAACCCATTAATACGTTATTATGAATGTCTAGTATTGAAAGAATAATAAAATGAAGTTTTTATTTTTACATAACCTTTACCCGGGCGGGTAAGTGTTTTACCCGGGCGGGTAAACCTGCTGTTAGAAACTACCCTTTTTTTTATCAGAACCTTTACCCGGGCGGGTGAGTGTTTTACCCGGGCGGGTAAACCTGCTGTTAGAAACTACCCTTTTTCTTGCACCAAGCTACACTTTTAGTGCAGCTTCAAGGCCATTTACGGGGATTCTTGGGACTTGTTAATGGGTCATAATACGTACCTCTTACATGATTAAAGATATGTTTAGATTCCTTGTTCGGTTTCTAACCCAAGAACCCTGAATTATATGTCCATCAATATGTTGACCCGTTAACTTTTGCATACATCCAAGTTTTTAAGATTTTATGATTTCCAAGGCCTAGTAATGATTTTTCTATGCTTATCAAGCCTCAACTAGGTGACCTCCGCCCAAGCATTTATACCGGGTTTGCGATGCCTCGTGTCCATGGCCACATGTGCCATTTCTCTCGGTCTTGTTCGCTCGGTCTCTATGACTTGCAACGTGATCTAAACACGATGTTTTCTTATGACCCTTGGAAATCACAATCTCATCTCATCTAAAGATATACCCATGATTTATACACCCAACAAGCATATATGTATATATATATCCTACAAAATCATAGATATGACTTACCTTGGCTCGCGCCCTTTTTGCTTCTAGACTAGCTTGAGGTAGATAACATTGAGCCTATGAATACACTCAAGCAACTAGCACGATTTCGTTACCGGCTTAAGGTTAACTCATGGCCTAAGCTATTGTCTATCTAGCATTTTTACCCAATTGACCCGATAGTCTAAATGGGATATTAACATCCTTCACCTAAGGCAATCTTCTATGAATCGTGTATCTTATTTATGCTTCTTTTTGTGACATTTCAATGTCTAATTCCCAAATGCATATACAAAGGTATAATTAAGCATATAAACATACTAGAGACATATTAAGAATTAAGTCATCGAGTGACTTACCTTACTCGCGGCCTTTCTAACTTTAATTCTTTTACCTCCCTTGGTTCCCGAGCTTTCCGACTTCACACCTATTTCATGCTATATACGCATAGGTGTTTAGTTATTCATCCATTATGCGTCCATTTCATGGTTCCACATAAAACGAATTTAACACATATATCAATTATATCATTATCATATATTTTCATGAAATTTCATTCATTCAAGCATTTTATCGAACACCTCGAGTGCACAATTTTATAAGTAGCTTTTCTAAGCTTTTTAGATTTCATGACTTTACCATAGCCTTACTTACACAATCAAATATTGATTTCACCATCAAATCATGTTTATATATATATATATATATAATAAAACATCAACATTTATACATGATTCCCAAGTCTCTAAGTGTGGTTCTTGTCTAGCACTAAAAACCCACTTCTTACATACTTGAAGTTTCAATTAAATCACATGAATCAAGCAATATATAACTTTTATCACATATCATAGTTTCTTTGATGTTAGTAAACACATAGAAACCTATATATGCTAAGAAATCACACTTTTATATAAACCTTAGAATCACCATCTTCCAAATACCATAGTTTTGGATGAAATAAAAGGGTCTAGAGTTACCTTAGGATGAATAGAGCACTAGATGATAATAATTTTCATCATGCATATGCAGGAACTCTTGATTTTGGCAAGATTTGGGGCTGATTTCTTGAGAGCTCTTCAAGTGTGTGTTTTTTGGTGGGTTTTAATCGACTTCCAGTGTGTGTGTGTTCACACCCACACTTTTGTTTTGACCCACCAGGTTTCAATCTTTGCCACATTGTCATAATCAGCCCCCTTACTAGTGATTCATTGTAATAATTCATTAACACATAACTTCTAGTATTAATTTAACATATGTTCGTTATTGACGGGGCAACTGAGATTATTTATGTGCTAGCTACGTGTTTCATTGAACCATTTGTTAAGCCCCATGTTTCATATAGTTTAATAACTACAAAGTTTTACGAGGTTTGGGGCGTTACATCATTACTACTTTTTAGACGTAAAAAATTGATTGCATGGGTAATGGGTTGAAATGAGTTCAGGTTGACATGGGTCACTTTGGTAAGTGTTGAAACAACATGGTGCAGTTCATTTGTCCGACAAGACTTTTCTGTTCACTTATAATTGGTAATTCGTTAGTTACGATTACTACAATGATAATCCAACTTATGTGTTGTGCTCCCTGTTGCATCGAGTGTGGCGTGTGAGGCAATGGAGACCTTGAGTTGAAATTGGTACATGTTGAAGCTGAAGAAGCTGAAGCACCACTGAAACCTTCATCGCAAAATACTACAACCACCTTGGTTTAAAAAAGCGCGAGGCGCTCCGAGGCGTTTTGGGTCCAAAATCCGAAGCGCGGGGCTTAAAGCGCGAGGCGAGAGCTTCACGTATAGCATTATAAAATTATAAAAAAATATTTATATATGTCAATATGACATTTTCTACATGTTAATCAATCATGAGCACAAAAACATGATTATAAAACACACTTGAACACTTAAAAAGCATATTCAAAACATAAAAACGACGAGACACTACTGTAGCGGGCCAAATAAAGCACTTTAAAAGGTTTTTTTTGGCTGAGGCGCTACTGTAGCGCTACTGTAGCGCGCGCCTCAAGCGCCCGAGGCGGCGCTTCATGTAGTTCAGCGCTTTTTGGCAAAAAAAGCGTTTTTCTTGGAGCCTCGCGCCTCAAACGCTTAAAGCGCGCCTGAGGCGCGCTTTTTTAAACCAAGACAACCACTAGGAAATTCTAAGTTAATGATAATCCACTAGCCGAAGATGCATATCTTTATTACATAAAACCTGTAAAATACACACTGGTTTTAAGCAATCATAATAGCACAAGCTCAAACGTCGAAAACATACATTCATAAACACGACACTTAAACACACACGAAAACATTCCACAATGCGGTAACTTTGCCGAGAAGAACAAAACATAAACTCGGTTTAAGAAGAACGAGCATAGCGTACACAAATACGCCTCTGGATCGGCCCTCTACAAGAAGGGCAGTCCTTCATTCCTTGCTTTTCATGAATCTCATTGCATGTCTTACACACAACTTGATGTGCGCACGGGAGAAAAACGACACACATTTCCTCTGATAAACACATAACACACTCGCGTTCCCGCTTCACACTCCCGCTATTATGAAAATCGTTAACCACTTTGGAAACAAAATGTGGCTGAGACTCATGTCGGGAAGGCGGAGTTTTAACATCAACATAGCTTCCATCAACACCTCCTTTTAAAGCGGCTATCTTTAAAGAATCGGTTTTTGAACTCAACAATGAGATTTCCTTTTCAAGTTTTTCTACATCTTCTTTGTACCTTTGAAGATTATTATCGGCTTTTAATCTTGTTAAATCCTCCCTCAATTTGGCTGTAGATTCGGCCTCTAACCGTCCTATCCTATATGAAGTGGCTTGGCTGATCAGTTCTTCTTTCGCCTTTTCTTCCTGTTTCCATCGGGCCTGCAGTTTTTTTTTGTAAAAGCTATTGAAAACTAGTTCAAACTTTACATAAAAAACGTTAATTTCATTCGAAGATGACATTTTTTTTTTCATTCTAATTTCTATGAATCCTTCATACTAAACGCTACCTTAAAATACGACATACCTCAACTTGTTCTTGTTGTTCTTTAGCTAATTCCAGATCTTGTTGTAGCTGCGTCACCTTGCGTCTCTCGGCTAAAAGCTCGTCATGAAACAAGGTTTTTACCTTCTCCCATGACTGAAACTGCGTCAACGTTTTTTTCTCCCTCTTAGATACCTCTTCACAGCTGGCAGCTGACTCAGCAGCCCGTAAATTTGCAGCCTCCATCTCGCGCCTCAAATTAGAATTCTCCACTTTCAGCCTACGAACAGCAGAATTTGCTCGTTCCACCTGTCCACTAGCTTTACACAAAGCGTTCTCCATTTCGGTTAGTTTCTTCATTGTATTATCTTCCAACATTTGTTTTTCTTTTTTTAATCTCTCAACTTCTTCTTTCTCTAATCTAAGCGTTCTCAGTTCGGCCTTATCTTTACCCAACCTACGAGCCACTTGCATAACCTTCTGGTTCGCCCATTCCGTCCATTCTTGCATCTGGTTCTGCAGCTCATGCACCCTTGGAACCAGCTTCATAACTATTTCATCTTTCGTAGTATGCGGTGCCCACTGCCTGAAAGACTTATCACACGGTACCGCTGAAAAGCTAGGCTTAGAAACATCAGGCAGTTGAGCGACATTTTCTTTCGGTGGGACTGAAAGAGATAATTCGGTTTCAGCTACTGATGACGCAGGCGAGTTGTCGCTTTTTGGTAACACAGAAACGGCATTATTATTAACAGTTTCCGTTGTGTTTTCCTGAGGCAAACCCGACCCCACTCCCTTACTCATTTTCAAAGACAGATTTTTAAGATTGATACCCGTAGATTCCGATACAGACTTCAGTTTCTTATCCAAAAGTAAACCACCGAAATTAGTGAGTTTACCTGATCTTAAAACCCCTTTCGAAACATATGTTCGATAGCTTTTCTCCAAATGAACAGACTTTTGTCTAATTATCGATTCTCTTTTATTAATTCCAATAATCTTTCTACCACTTACAGCTTTTTCTTCATGATTTTGAGACGAGGGACTGAAAGATTTACCAACCGTTCGATGTGTAGAATCATGGTTTTCTTTTTCTGATGAAAATTTATTTAAAACAAACGGAGATTTTGGTTTCGGCTGATGAACTTCTGCCTTAAATGCCGTTACAGGTGCTTCTACAGGGGTATTATTGGAATTTTGAGGACTTATATTACTACTACTCGCTTCCTTTTTTGGATGCACTTCTAACGAATCAGAGGTACAAGTATTTGAAGCATCATCACCGACTAAACTACTTAACGACTCACTATCCAATGTGCAAGCATGTGACACGTTCATGTCTGAAACCAACAAGCACCACATTGCATCTCCGGTGCTAAAAAAAGGTCTGACCTCACGAACCAGACAGACCAATTCGGCTAATACGTATTTCTCCATTTGCAGTAAATCTTCAAAGTGATGTTCCCTTACCGAATCAACCTCATGACCATTTCTAAGAAAAACCAAAGCATTGTTGACTATATCCGTTACAGCATCTTTACTACCATAACAAAGACCCGACCTCAAAACAGCCTTGGAAGCCATTTCTTCGGTATAACCAAAAGAAACTATTTTCTTAATCGCGCTTTTGAAAACCGTGTCCAGGTTTGCTAACACAAGTTCTTCCAACTGAGATTCCGTAAGATCACTCCAATCCGCATCATGAAACCCATCACTCGGTTCTATCTCGGTTGCATTATGACTCGATCCCAATCCTAATCCCACCGAACAAGATAAACCTAAATCAAGATCAACATGACTCGTACTCTCACAACCGAAACTACACATATCACACTCGTTCCCATGTTCATGACCCACAAAACTTTCAGCAGCAAATTCATAACCCAAGCATTCGTTTTGCGATTGAGAAACCGCTTTATTTAGATCCGTCACTGGCGTCGGATCCGCCCTAAACTTTCTCTTATTCCTACTCCCCTTTTCTTGCACCATCATAACAGATGACACATGACTGGAACCACTACCACTACAAGATTTCGCAACAAGCGACGCCATTTTCCGCAGCTGCAGAACAAATATTCTCAATAAACTTTACAACTAATAATAATCCAATTAACATTAACACAACAATTACTGTTATTCTGCATTTTGACTTTGACTATATAAAAATCCCCAATTTGTAGTAAATTTATTATTAATAATATATAAACACTCATCAAATAAACAATAAACAGAAGTTTAGTTTCATTAACAATAATCTATTAACAAGGATCCAAATCAACAAGAAATTAAACGACTTTCTGCAACCGACAACAAATTAAAAGGTGGGTTTGAATCTTTAAGTACAGTTTGTTGATGGGAAAGATCAATTGGAATAATCAGCAAATGGGTATGGTGAAAAAGATGACATAATAATAATGAATTAATAAGGGGAAATGGAAGTATGAAGGAGATCCCTAATAAGTGTAGATAGATATAGAAATTTAGAAGGAAAAATGTAAGATTAGAGACGTAATCGTGTACCTTTTAATGATCGAGATTGTGTATCGATTGCAGGTTATGAGAGGGTTCCAGGCAGCAGATCAAAGTTTTATTAATAATAATGTCTGTGTGTTCTCTCTCTCTCTCTCTCTCCTTGGAAATTTTGTGTGTTTGTTTTTTTACTTGAAAGAAGTCTCCACTTATTTACTTTACGGGCTCTCGTGAAAATTTCTTTATGACTAATTCAGAAAATTCGCATCGGTTATTCAGCTCTGCTAACCCAGGGAAAACCCAACCATCCACCAGTTTAAAGGCACGACAGTAAATAATCGGTAAATACCTGGTATCCTTCAAGACTCGAACTTGTGATCAATAGGCCTCAAATCACCTATCATTAGGCATTCATACCACTCCACCATAAAATGAGTACTTCTCCACTTATTTACTTATTTTGGTTTTTCTTGAATGTAAAGGTTCATTAATCCTTGGGTTAATGTAACATCAAATAATAATAATTAGAAAACTACTCATTTTTTACGCGTAATTTTATCTTGTACGTTGCGATGGGAGTTTGAGTATTAGTATATTACCGGCATTCGGTATCGCAACAATGGAAAGCCATGGGGAAAAGAACATCGATAGTGTTCAGTTGGAGTCGATTTGGTTCGTTACGTTATCGAGAAAAAAAAAACATTAAAGTTTTTATGTATGGCATAGTGTAGTATATAATAATAAATTTTTTTATAGTCATAAGCAAAAATATGTCAATCTTTATTACCTCATATTTCGGCATATAATCAAATCATACGTGAACTAAAACACACGTTTTTATAATGAAATTAAGTACATGAACCAAACTTGTGTTAGTAAAACCAGACTTGCGTTTTCAACGTAACACTTTTCCTTCTAGTCATTAGTTTTTATATTTAATGCATAAAGTCTAGAATGTGGCGGATCTAGACCAAGATTTCAGGGGTAACGCTACATAATTTTTACGGGTAACATAATACAAAATACGTAAAAAAATTTAAAATACACTAAAGGAAAGCAGCCTGATATTGGTTTGAATCTAATTCGTGAGATGGTCATCTTTGTCTCCTCGGAAGAAGAATAGCCCTGCTCTCTAGCTGACTGATCCCGTTGATCAAACTTGGAGGTAACGTGTCACATTAGAGGTGAACGATCAGAGGTGTCCTCTAATCACTCAAGTTCCCCTATCGGAGGAGCTCCCCGAACCTGAAGTAGAAGTCGAGGGGATGCTCAGCGAGGTCGAAACCGTTACATGTGCTTGAGCCCGATAATGGAATCGGGCCTACAACAAGATTTTCGCTTTCCGAATGTCTTCACGAGGAAGGACTAACATCCTCTATGGGATCAGGGCTTCGGTTTCTTTTTCTAGAAGTGGGCTCCCCTTCGGTGCCCTGACCCTGACCTTCTGAATTAGACGGCACATCCAGCCATGTAGGAAGACTCACCCTAGCCACTATAGCAACCACAACCCCAACTCTAGCTCTAGCTTCGCTAACATTCGGCTAAGTCTTGAACCTTCGCACTAACCGTTCGCTTTCTCAGTAGTAAAAGCGCTTCTCTTTGCCCCTAAAGTTAGAAGGACAAAAGCCAACCTGAAGGAAGAGAAAAAAGAAGGTTGGGTGCTTATGGGGCAAGGCTAACTGGCCTCAGATAGGAGGGGGCTTAGCTATGGATCCTCCCCGCTTGCAGAAATGAATGGATTAGAAGGGGGCTGGATTCTCTATTTCCAGGCCGACCCCTTACATCTGTAACAGTCACAACGGTATTGTTGAAGTTTGTTTAAACATTAATAAGTCATTTTTCTACGTGCACCCTATCATTTGACATCGTAGCATTATTATGTTTTGTATTTAACAAAAGTGAGAGAATGAAAAAAAAAAGTGTTTAGTTGGTTAAGGTAATGTAATCATCAATTACCTAGTACATTCCATTCCCTTTAAAAACCTCAAATTCATTCCATCCACCCTTTGTTTTTTTTTTTTTGTTCATTCCATTCCTTTTGTCAACCTTCATCACCACCATAGACCACCACCACCCACCGCTACCACCACCACCGCTGGCCACCTCCACCCACCACCACCCATCGTCGCCACCCACAAACCACTGTTGCCACCGCCGCCATCGACTACCGCCACCGACCGTTGTCATCGACCACCACCAACGACATCAGCACCCGCTGACCACCAACCTCCGTCACCATCGACAACCACCAGTACCACCACCCACTAAACATTGTCACCCTGACCACTGCCATTACCGACCTTCACCGCCAACCACCGTCGCCACCCACCGCTGCCGAACATTGACGCCACTGACCACCACTATCGCACCCACCGACCATCGCCACCACAACTCATTCTCGTTGCCACCGTTAACCACCGCCACAATCGTTGCCACTCACCGTCACTCACCATAGCGGATATGGCTGACAACTTTAGACACAAATACGAGTACACGACACAAGCCTACATAACCTTAACAGGTTTCATGTATGACCTTAACGGGTTTTAGTGTCCTAAACAGGTAGCTATGAAATAGACCTATTAATTTTCGTGTCTAAATAGGTTTAATACCTGTTTACATGGTAAGTACCCGTTAGTACATGTAAGATTTTTTATTAAATAAAAATAGGATGTGGGATTGGCAATTGTGGGCGTGAGACTTGATCGGTCATTTAGGTCATGAAAATGGAATACGTGGCCTCCTTCCTATTTAAAAAAATTCATAAATTCCTCGGCTACTTCCCTCAGAAGATGCAACGATCCACTGACCACCTCTCTGCCATCCACGGGCTATCCATCTCAACCATCCACCATTGAAGACTCTCCTCTTCGGCTATCTCTAAATCCCTCAGCCACCGATTCAAACGCATTGCATCACAACTGACTACCATCCCTAAATCACTCAAACGTGTCGCCATCCACCACCATGTTCCTAAATAGGTCTTAACATGTATTTTTCGTGTATACCTGTTATAAAACAAATCATGTTCGTGTTTGAAAAAATTGACATGATAAATTATCGTGTCGTGTTCCTGTATAAGGATTCATGTATCGTGTTGTATTATGTTGTTTATTACACGATATGCCGGCGCTAACAACTGCCACCACCCACCATCGATTTTATTCCTCCGTCTTTTCCTGCCTACCAAACAATACAAAGTAATGATTGATTCATTCTCATATGGTAACAAAACATGACCATGAATAGGTAATGGTCATTTCATTCCTTTGTCCATTCCACTCCCTCGTCTATTCCTGATTTCACTCTCTCGTCCATTTCACTCCCTCGTCCATTGAATTATTTCATACCAAACAGACGTCTATACTTTTATTTTCTTTATCAATACAAACAAATACAAACGTTTGACAACAATAACAATGTAATTTATCTTATGATTGGAAATGACTTGTTATCAGATTATTACACTCCTAGCTAGATAGCCATAAAACACTTAAAACATATATTTTCTAGACTGCACCATCAATATCAAGTGATTCTCCCTCTTCTTGAAGAAGGTTTTCTCTATTGTCATGAGCCCAAAACCCACGTACATCTATAAGCATACTAGCAATCGTCCCACCTTGTTTGCATTGCAACATATCATAAAGTGTGATTCTTAATGGATCAACTGGTTTTAACCATATCCCATATTTCATCCCTAACATCTTCTATGCATACTTCATAATTTCCTACTTGGATCCATTTTTCGCGCACATCCCTAATTCGATCATCAATAAACACGAGTTATAATTAAGAAACCGAACGTTACAAACCAAAAAATGAAGTGTTT
The DNA here is from genome assembly GCA_030844895.1 of Ambrosia x helenae. Classification (NCBI taxonomy): domain Eukaryota; kingdom Viridiplantae; phylum Streptophyta; class Magnoliopsida; order Asterales; family Asteraceae; genus Ambrosia; species Ambrosia x helenae. Next base: position 89,759,454 of record CM061230.1, on the reverse strand, counting down.
AGTTGTAGAATAGGTTACCTAAATAGAATGTGAATATCGGCTGCTGTCAGGTATCCCTTTCCTTGCAGATCAAGGCACTTGAATATGTATGTTAATCCCTCGGGTGTATCTTTGTTTTCGAGGGCAAGAACAAAATCAAGAAAACTCTCGAAGTCCATCTCCCAAGGAAGCCCGTTAACAGTTTTGCCATGGCGAACATGCTCGTCAAAAGCTGCAAGACAAAATGAAATGGGAATTGTATTTACACATTGAAAAGATTAGTTTAAATGATATGATTACTGTTGTAAATCAGAGAATCAGGCAGCACAACAAGCGAACGGTTTTGGCCAAAACTGGGCCGCGACCCTTTTTTTTCTTTTTGTTAACCGAAGCACACAATTACCTCTCTGGATAAATATATCTGTTAGTGTTGCGTCTGCGTATTCTTGAAGTTCCTCTTCACTTAATGTCCCGTTTGCGTCTCTATCAAGGTCAATAAACATATCTGTTCATAGTTAAAAGTAAGTCATAAGCATGAGCGAACTTATTTATTAAAGACCAAACTAATATTAGACGCGCTAGCTCACCACATATACGTTGTGTAGATGCTAGTGAAAACCAGTTCTCAAGCTGCTCGGTATCAGCAGCTTCTCCTTCACTCTCCTATTAATTAAAGTAGTTATGTTTTGGAAAAAAAATATATCAATCAAAAGCTTGATAAGAATAGGTGCATATATCTGACTTGATGCAGTTCCATTAGTTCTTGTAGGCAATTACTGAGCAAAATCTTCTTTATGCAAGCCTTCCCTGTGATTAATACAAAACGATGTTATTAGCATATCACGTGTGTCTGGGAAATTAAAATACAAGACTTACAAAATTGTGAACTTTAACAGTTAAAATAGGAGAAAGAAGTGCAAAACCTTGCCTACTCGGTCACAAAAAAAGAAGAATTTGTGAGCGGCTATGTGGCAATACATTTGAATGAATTCCGCAGGCATGTCACAAAGCTGAGCCAAGTTAGGGATGAGACCTCTAATATAGGTCTCCATTTCCTATCAAATGTAATGTTTGTTTGTATGTGATACATGTTTAGAATATCAATAATGAATTGAAGGAATCAATTAACTAGAATACATAAGGTTGTAGAAAGCCATCAGAATCCTCATCAAGCTCACTCATATCAATTCTTGCCTGTGTAAGCGAAACCTGTAACAAGAAAATGATCCATCTAATCGATAATTGATGCAGAATCGATCCACATCAGCATGAAGCAACATGTTTTAAACATTGTTCAATTCTAAATTCTAAAATAAGAAAGCTAAAATATCAAGGTACAAAAACAAGAAATAAAAATCTCACCGTGCGCATCACATACAAATAGAAGGACAGAATCTCGATTCTTCCTGACTCATTATTTTCAAACTTCATAAAATTCGAGGGACTGAAGAAACGACGACACTTTGGGCCAATTTGTTCTGTACATAGAGATGCAATTTGGCAAAAGTCTTCATAATTCGCCTACATTACCACAGATGCAAATGAAATTAAATGATCGAAGAAACATTTGAAAGACGAAAAAACATATACCTATGGTTTATGTGACAAGGTACCTTTATAGAACCAGTGGTTTCATCAACCAAACAATTTTCTCTTAAGCAAAGCCACATAGCATCCAGGTCATCGGCGTTTAGTAAAATGTCTGATTGCTTCTGCATCAAGAAACAGAAAAAAATTATAGCTCTAGATCTTGTTACATGAAGGAGAGTAACAACATATTAGCAATAAATATAATTTGCATATTAAACAATAATTACAACTACAGACTGGAGATCAGTACCTTCAGAAAACGATATTTCGCCAGCCTCTGAACCGTATGGCTGATGGAACCATCCTCAGGTTTCTGAGCACACACAAATCATAAATCTATTGAACTGTGTATTAAGAAAAAAAAAAAGAGGTAAATTGAATTTAAAAAAAAATCTAAATTATGACTCAATGACCGAATAATCCACACCGACAACATAACCAATGACACTCCAAATTTTACTTTCGTTGCCAAGAACAATCCCACTTGCATAATCATTATAATTTAACACTTAAGTTTCACTTGATTTCGTTCATAGGGATGGCTAAGATGTGGGGAAACATATCTTCATTATTAGCGAAATCAAGTGGAAATCAGCGCAAATCAATGAATTATTATCTAAGTGAAACGCCCTTGGCAAAGAAAGTGAAAGTTAGGAGCAATACCAGTTATTATCAACCAATGAGTCATAGTTTAAATTATTTAAATCTAATTTTCCGTAACGAAAGATCATGAATACCTTCTTATAGAAACTTGGGATTATTCCAACTTCTGCACTCTTACGATGCTTCTCTTTGTACATATTAAGCAAGATTCTTCTTGTTTCATGCTCTAAAAATAAAAAAAAAAATTAATTGAGAATAAAAGTTATATAAGCAATGATAATGTAAAGACAAAACAAGTGGGCACACAAACACCAAATCAACATACCCTAAAAAAAATATGTATATATGCATGCAACGTACATATATAGATTTGTACATTTAACGATAAACAATAATATTAATTATAAGAAACTTTGTTACAAACCCATTGTGGCTTCGGATCCATGACGAGGGTTGAATCTGATGTAGCGGCGAAGGTTACGAACCCACAACATGGAGGAGAACACCGTTGGTTCATCCTCGTCCACACTACTAGACATTTGAGATAATTAATTGCTGTATGCATGGATTATGATCATCTCATAAATAGAAACATTATAATAAAAAATGGTCCGCCTTTTGATCTTGTGGCCGAAATTATCGAACGTTGGATTCAATTCAGGCTCAAATTGGCGATCCGGCTGCGATCTTTTCGTGACAAAATCAATGAATATTTTTACATTTTTGCCACGAAGACTAACCAAGTTAACCATTCAGACCATCTTAATGATTCAACACTTAATCAACCAAACAGCCCCTAAGTTGGATAAGTTTGAACGCTCACGGAAAAATTCGTTTTTATTAGACCATACGGAGAGGAATGGGGAAAGAGGGGCATGAAGCGCCGTGTAGCACTTGTAGGACCCGTGTTTGAAATGTGAAAATTGTGGGGAGTGAAGGGGGGGGGGAGGGAATAATATTATATTAATTTGTTTGTGTGTTAAAGTTTAAAAAATAAAAAAGAAGAAGCCAATCACATTGCTCCACATCACTCCAACCATCCGCCCCACGCCAGTGGATTCCCCCCCTCCCCCGCCCCCGTCCACGCCCAAGAGGGCTGGTGGGGGTGGGTGGTTACTGGAGGAGACGGTGGTGGTCACTGGTAGAAAGAGAGAGAAAAGACAGAGTAGAGAAGACGAGGAAAATGATCTTTGTGGAATTGTGATTCTTTTAAGTTGTTTTGTTGGAAGGATTCTTTATTTATTTTATATTGTTTGTTACACCGTCTCAATAGTTGTTGTTGTTGTTGTTGTTGTTGTTGTTTTTGTTGTTGTTGTTGTTGTTGTTGTTTTTGTTGTTGTTGTTGTTGTTGTTGTTGTTGTTGTTGTTGTTGTTGTTGGGTAAGAAATCAGTGGAGTGCTGCCTTCAAAAAATGGTTTCAGTGAAGTGAATCAGTGAAGTGATGTGGCGGTGCAGGATTGGTTGAAACCAGTGAAATTAAAAAACCTCATGAATAGTGTCCCTTCCCCTAATTGATTTACCATGTCTATGTTGGTTATTTTATTTGTCAATTGTGTATTTTGATCGACCATATTACTTTAGTTACTAGAATCATGACTGATAAAAACAATTATTATATAACATTCTTTACATATATATTACTACTAGGTTAAAACCTGTGTACTACACGGTTGAACAATTTAATTTACATAAGTTATAAGTGTATATAAATAAAAGAAATTACATATTATGTAATCTAACGATAGATTTACAATTATAATCCGGATATCTATAAGAAAACGGATGCAACTAGTTTCGGAAGCAATCAAGTGGCTCAATAAGCAATGGATAATTACAAGTCTTAAAAGGAACCAAAAGGTTCAAGAACAATGTTTTTTATTCAATAATAAAAAAAACTACTTAAACAATACACCTTAGACCCTAATTTATAGAGTACCTGAAGGGATAGGGAGCCTAATCCTTGCGGAGGCGGCATCCCTATCCCTCTTTAGAGTAATCCGTGGGACCCTCTGGCGGAAATCACTCCGCCGGAGGGATCAAACTGCATACGGATCAGCCCTATCCATATCATCACGCCAGAAGAATACATGCGCGTCCGCCCTCGCTCGGAATATTCGTCCATCACAGCTTTTGGTATGTGGTACGGAAGATCAAGAATTAAGAAGATTCACCCACAGAGGAGCAGAGATGTCGCCAATCAGATGGCATCACGTGTCTGCAGTAGTCCAACAACCACTGACATGAACAACGACTTGACAGCTCCCATGCTTCCACCGTGTTGCCTCTACAGTACTGCACATGCATGCTTACCTGCTGCCAGACGTCACGTCAGACGCTAGCAGGTAAGTCAACCATGCTGTGTCAGGACGACATGCCGCCGGCGACCAATCACAGCTCGCCACATGTCCGCCAAGCAGGTCAGCTCCAACTGCCGATGACGTCGGCAGCATGGACCTCCTTTTTCCCGCCTATTTCATGGGCCAAAAGCATATGTGCCGGGGCAAAGCCCGAACCAGCTAGGACTCCTCGTGGGCTTTTCCCAAAGCCCACGACTTCCACTATAAATAGAATACTTCATCTCCTTTTCAAGGGATCCGAAAATTATCATATATACACAAGAATTAGAGTAATCATTGTAACACTTTGTAATCTCTCAAGTAATAATACACTCGACTCTTTACAGTGGACGTAGGTCATTAATGTATTGCAAAATACATCTGTTTCCGGTCTATAGTTTATATTATTTTCGAGTCAGTTTGTGTCGTTTTTGTGGTATTTTCGTATTCTATTTAGTATTTTGTGTTGCACAGGAGTCCGGGCAAGAAAGGAAGTAAAATGGAGCTTAAACGAGAAAAAACGAGCCTCCGGACGAGTCGCGGTTGATCGGGAAGTCGAAAAAAGAAAAAAATGAAAAATTATGTCTCGTCACGCTACGTGACGGGAAAGAGCACATCTGGTCACACGACGTGACGGATCCCCCCTGATCCTGAAGCTGGTCACGCTACGTGACGACATCACCTGAAGCCCGTCACGCTACGTGACGGGAGTAAAAACGTGAAAAACTTGGTTTTTGGCCCAATTTCGATATTAAAAACCCTAGAACGGCCATAAATCGTTTTTATCTTCACTTTTGACATATTGGAGCTGCTCTGGAGCACTAGGAGGTGAGAAAAAGGCGAAGGGTCAAGATTTTGAGCATTGGGATTGAGAGATTCGGGTTTTAATCATTCGGTTTCTTCATTCCTTTGTTCTTTTGAATTGCAAACTATGTTTCATGAACTTAGAATTGATTTTATTCCTGTTTTGAACATGTTTATTGGCTAGACTTTCATTACTACTTAGGTTATGATGAATACTCATGATTGAATGAACGTTTTTTATGGTTTTTTGGAACTTTGACTATGGGTTGATGATTTAGTAAAGACTTTGATTATTTTTGATCTGGTGTAGATGCGTACTTAGTTATGTTCAATTGATAATTATTTACTCCACATGCGTTTTTGTGAATGTCTTTCATGTATGAATGCGTGTTAGGTTGTGGACTGTGTGTTAGCAACTAGTTTATGGTAAATTGCTAGTGTTTTCCATAGGAGTGGTTTTTGTTGATTGGGTAGTTCTAAGTATTCTTCCAATTCCAATAGCTGTAAGGTGCGGGATTGTCGATATGTCTAGGGTGTTAAATTGCTAGATTTAGATGCTTTGTAAGAAGATCTTCCTAGTTTCCTTACCACTACTTGCGTATCGAGTCAGGTCAGGTTTTCTATAGTTACGCCTTGCACTTTTAGTGTAGTGAGGCTTTCGCGCTGTAAGGTAGACTGTCTAGCGGGTACTTTATCATCAGAGTAGGTAAGCCTGTAAGGGTAACCTCTCAATCGGTAGTTTAACGGCTTATAGGTAACCTTAGGTTTCTCCTTGAGAAGGGTTGAGGGTCCTCTAGTTTATCCTGTAAGTTTAGTATCTGAAGATCCCGGTTCCATAGCTAGTTCCATAACCATATTAGTTCGTCAGTCATGAGTAGGATTCTAACCTAGGTAGTATTCTCACCATCATTTGAATTTGGTTCAGCTCTGTTTACGTCTTAAGTTCAGCTTAGTTTATTTAGTTAATCTTTAGTTTTCTTGAATTTAGTCTTTAGTAAACCCCCCCCCCTCTAAAATAATAAATAGTTTTACTTCAGTTTTAGATAAGTTTTCGAGTCTAGTTACCGTTTTCCATTAGAGTCTCGTGGGTTCGATATCCGGACTTACTTTAGCTTTACTAGAGTCGATAGGTTCACTTGCCTGTCAGTAGTTTAGTTTTAGAGAGTCTAGAGTATTACTAGGTGTCTAGTTTTAGGTTTAATTTAGTTATTTTTATTAAACTACTTTTAGCACATCAAGTTTTTGGCGCCGTTGCCGGGGACTCTTGGCGATTGCGTTAATTAGCTTCGACTGAACTTATCTGAAATATCTGTGCTATTTTTTTTTATTTCACTTTTATTTTATTTTGAGTCTAAGCTTGAGGTTAGTGCTTCTTCCCCGAGTTTATCTAACTCTGAGTTTACCATCCCATTTAGATCACCTAGTCCACCACCTACCCATCCCCAAATGGCCGAACGTCGCACTGTCCACTAACAATCCACCCAAGGTTTTACGGGAGCTAACTCCCCTATTATCGCCCCAACCATCAACAATGAGGGGTCCTGGAAGATACCCTCCTACATCATGACGGCAATTGCTAACAATTGTCAATTCCACGGCCGTGATGATGAGGATGCCCCGGCCCACATTGCCCGTCTGACTCGCATCCTAGCCACTTTTAAGCTGCAGGGTGCCACAGAGGATGCTAAGTTCCTCCATTTGTTCCCTTTTTCCCTTGCTGGTCGAGCCGCCACTTGGCTTGACTCTCACCCTACTGACACTTTCGCTACTTGGGATGCCCTTAAACAAGCCTTTCTGAATAAATACTTTCCACCTAGCAAGGCTTCCCGACTTCGGGATCAGATCCATTCATTCCGAATGGAACCTGATGAGCCATATTATCTTGCATGGGAGCGGTTCCAAAAACTTCTTAGCAAGTGCTCCCAACATGGTTTGACTGATTGGGCCCTTGTAGAGAAATTCTACAATGGCTTAACTTATGAGGCAAAATACCGTTTTGATACTTCTGCAGGCGGCCACCTGATGAGTAAGAAAACTACGGCCGAATGCAATGACCTATTTGAAAGTTTTGCCCAGACAGACCATGAGCAGCGAGTCTTACTTAGGAATTCTACTCCTGCACCTAGTACTACCTCACCCGCACAAGGTGGTCACCAAGTTACATTGGATGCTAGTATGGCCGCTGCTTTAGACGCACTGACTAGGGAAGTGAAAGAGTTGAAACTGAGATCTGAAAAGTGTGAGATGTGCAGAGGTGGTCATGTTACTTCTGAATGCCCCTTGATTCACCAGGAGGGACAGGCGGATTTTGTAGGAGGTCAGTATCGGGGGGAGAATAACTCTTATAGAAATTCAGGTGGGGATAGCGGGAATGGTTTGGGTAAAATAGAAGAGCTTTTAACCCAGCTGGTGGCTAAAGATGCCAACACACAGAAAACTCTAGCAGAACATGACATGTTGTTGAAAAATCACCACTCTGCATTCTTAGATCTTCAGCGTACCGTTGGTGATATTGTTAAGCAGTTGGATGCTATGGCTCTAGGCCAGTTTTCAGGTAGTGCTCAGGCAAACCCGAATGCCCACGTTAAGGCAATCGCCACGCGTAGTGGTAGGACGTTAGAGAGTCCTAGAGCACCGGTTGAGGAGGAGGAAGAACCGGTGATTAGAGAGATAGAGCTAGAGGCTCCTAGTAGGGTGCAATCTAGACAAGGCCCAGTAAGTACAGCACCAAACAGTGAGTCTTGGGTTGAGAAGCCAGTAGTTAGGCCACGGAATGTTAGGCCGAGTCCTGAGATTGATCCTGCCCATGTTCCTTACCCTGCCCGCATTAGGAATCAAAAGTACTGTAAGGAATATGGCCACTTCCTAGACATGTTTAAGCAACTTAAGATCAATCTCCCACTCATCGAGGCTCTCCAGCATATGCCTAAATATGCAAAGTTCCTAAAAGACCTTCTGACACGGAAGGATAAATTGGGAGAGCTGTCGACTGTTCCGCTTACTGCTGATTGTTCTGCGGTGGTTCTGAATAAGCTACCGGAGAAATTGACGGACCCGGGCATTTTCACAATCCCGTGTTTGTTTGGTAGCGATGTTCAGCACCACGCGTTGGCTGACCTAGGCGCTAGCATCAATTTGATGCCTTATTCTTTGTATGCGAAGCTAGGCTTGGGTAAACTTACCCCAACGCGCATGACACTGACGTTAGCAGATAAGTCTGTTAAATATCCACGGGCATCATAGAGAACTTGCTTGTTAAGGTAGATAAATTTGTGTTCCCTGTGGATTTTGTGGTTCTCGACATGGAAGCTAACGATAGGGTTCCACTTATTTTGGGACGCCCTTTTTATGCACCGCGAAGGCATTGATTGATGTCTTTGATGGTAAGATCACACTTCGGGCGGGGGATGAAATCGTCGTCTTTGATGTCTCAAAGTCTAGACCTAAGCTGAGTGAGAGGTGTGAGAATGTCTTCTGTGTTGATGATTCCTTAGGAGTACCGCCATTAGAGAAGCAGGAGGAAGATAGATCTAGGTCTGAAGATGTGGTAAAACCTAAGTGTGGGGATAGTTCATTGATATGTAAGTTTCACTACAAATCCCAAATGCATCAGGGTTTTAAGGCGAGTAAGAAGAGGTTTGATAAGCTAGAGAGGCCGAGAGGTTGCAGGATGAGCTTGTACGTGAGAGCCCGGTTTGTTAGTTTCGGGGGTGATGTGGATCTTAAGGATCCCCCGTAGGTTTTGAGGAGTGTTGAGGATAGTTCTTGGGTAGAATCCCAAGTGTAGAGTTTGTAAATTTATTTTTATATTTATTTATTTATTATTATTATTATTATTATTATCTTTTCATTTTTTTTAATTTGTGGTTCTGTATTATGCTCGGGTTTTGTTTGTTTCGTTTTGCGCAGGTTTGGATTGCACCACTCGTAATCAATCTCCATTCGGGTGATTCCGAAGCTGTTATCATTTATCAAGGCAAACCCGAGAGTTTATCATTGTGTCAGAGCCGATCGCGAATGAAATGCTATACGATCGAGCTGGATTGGACTAGAGTTTTTGGAGCTTACGCATTAATAAACCAGCTAAGTCCTTTCCAATTTGCCCTTTTTCTTTTTATTTTTGTATTCGGAATTTATTTTTTTTGTTTTGAGTCGTTTTCTATTCCTACATTGAGGGCAATGTAGAGTTTAAGTGTGGGGATGGAAACTGTCGTCTAGTCTGTATATAGGGTCGTTTTGAGTCCAAAAAAAAAAAAAGTCCCTGATTTTGAAATTTGCATTATACAAAATATGGAAAATGATAGGTAAAGTTAGGTGTCCGGTTTTCAAATAGTATGTATAATAAGAGATTAAAATTGATTGAAAACGTGTCTGATTTGGGATATGTGGGTAGGTTCAACCGGTAGAAAGGTTTCTTTTGAAAAGTAATAAATTAATTATGTTAGGCTATTTTGTGGGTTCTCATCTAGGAGAAACGGGGAGACCGAAACCGCCAAAAATAGTATAAGAAGCACCGTTATAAGTAGAAAACCGTTATAATTTCTAATCACTTAAAAAAAATTTTTTTATTAGAAATCAAAGCAAAAATGCTGAAGCTTAAGGTGCCTGGCCACTGGGATAGCGACTTGGATTGGTCACACCCTCTGAGTTAAGTATGCTGAGATGAAAAAAAAATGCTGAAGCTTACGGTGCCTGGCCACTGGGATAGCGACTTGGATTGGTCACACCCTCTGAGTTAAGTATGCTGAGAAAAAAAAAAAAAAGAAAGTGATTTTAAATTCTCTTGTTTTTTATACATAAGACGGTTGGGAAATGGTCAATTGGTCGTTCCTTTAGCTTCATAAGCTTGAGGCGGGATTAGGAGGAACTGTGGCTTCCTTTGAGTGAGACCCTAGATAGACTAATCAACATGAACTTAACATGAATAAAAAGGGGCTTGGAAACCGGTTTGGGTTTAAGAGGATCAATATACCTGCAATCGCAATCAACACGTTAGTAGATTATTAATTAAGTAACCTATGTTTTGAAACTGGATATAAACCTAACTGTGATTCCATAGCATAATTCTTTTTCAGGGACGAAAAAAACTTAAGTGTGGGGATATTTGATGTATTGCAAAATACATCTGTTTCCGGTCTATAGTTTATATTATTTTCGAGTCAGTTTGTGTCGTTTTTGTGGTATTTTCGTATTCTATTTAGTATTTTGTGTTGCACAGGAGTCCGGGCAAGAAAGGAAGTAAAATGGAGCTTAAACGAGAAAAAACGAGCCTCCGGACGAGTCGCGGTTGATCGGGAAGTCGAAAAAAGAAAAAAATGAAAAATTATGTCTCGTCACGCTACGTGACGGGAAAGAGCACATCTGGTCACGCGACGTGACGGGAAAGAGCACATCTGGTCACGCGACGTGACGGATCCCCCTGATCCTGAAGCTGGTCACGCTACGTGACGACATCACCTGAAGCCCGTCACGCTACGTGACGGGAGTAAAAACGTGAAAAACTTGGTTTTTGGCCCAATTTCGATATTAAAAACCCTAGAACGGCCATAAATCGTTTTTATCTTCACTTTTGACATATTGGAGCTGCTCTGGAGCACTAGGAGGTGAGAAAAAGGCGAAGGGTCAAGATTTTGAGCATTGGGATTGAGAGATTCGGGTTTTAATCATTCGGTTTCTTCATTCCTTTGTTCTTTTGAATTGCAAACTATGTTTCATGAACTTAGAATTGATTTTATTCCTGTTTTGAACATGTTTATTGGCTAGACTTTCATTACTACTTAGCTTATGATGAATACTCATGATTGAATGAACGTTTTTTATGGTTTTTTGGAACTTTGACTATGGGTTGATGATTTAGTAAAGACTTTGATTATTTTTGATCTGGTGTAGATGCGTACTTAGTTTTGTTCAATTGATAATTATTTACTCCACATGCGTTTTTGTGAATGTCTTTCATGTATGAATGCGTGTTAGGTTGTGGACTGTGTGTTAGCAACTAGTTTATGGTAAATTGCTAGTGTTTTCCATAGGAGTGGTTTTTGTTGATTGGGTAGTTCTAAGTATTCTTCCAATTCCAATAGCTGTAAGGTGCGGGATTGTCGATATGTCTAGGGTGTTAAATTGCTAGATTTAGATGCTTTGTAAGAACATCTTCCTAGTTTCCTTACCACTACTTGCGTATCGAGTCAGGTCAGGTTTTCTATAGTTACCCCTTGCACTTTTAGTGTAGTGAGGCTTTCGCGCTGTAAGGTAGACTGTCTAGCGGGTACTTTATCATCAGAGTAGGTAAGCCTGTAAGGGTAACCTCTCAATCGGTAGTTTAACGGCTTATAGGTAACCTTAGGTTTCTCCTTGAGAAGGGTTGAGGGTCCTCTAGTTTATCCTGTAAGTTTAGTATCTGAAGATCCCGGTTCCATAGCTAGTTCCATAACCATATAAGTTCGTCAGTCATGAGTAGGATTCTAACCTAGGTAGTATTCTCACCATCATTTGAATTTGGTTCAGCTCTGTTTACGTCTTAAGTTCAGCTTAGTTTATTTAGTTAATCTTTAGTTTTCTTGAATTTAGTCTTTAGTAAACCCCCCCCCCCCCTCTAAAATAATAAATAGTTTTACTTCAGTTTTAGATAAGTTTTCGAGTCTAGTTACCGTTTTCCATTAGAGTCTCGTGGGTTCGATATCCGGACTTACTTTAGCTTTACTAGAGTCGATAGGTTCACTTGCCTGTCAGTAGTTTAGTTTTAGAGAGTCTAGAGTATTACTAGGTGTCTAGTTTTAGGTTTAATTTAGTTATTTTTATTAAACTACTTTTAGCACATCAGTCATACACGACTGAACCACTTAAACTCTCGTGTTTACTTTCACAACACACACACTTTACTTTATATTTCTTGGTTACGGTTCGTCCATAAGTCCGGGTGAAGGATCATTCCTAAGCAAGCAAGAGTATTAACCTCACGGTGATTACCCGTAATCACCGTTATACTCGTTGTTTCTTCGGTACCAAACATAATTCAACTAGAAAATAAAAATATAAAGTTGGAAAATATAATTCAAATAAATGATAAAATAATCTTTAATTCAATTGGATACATCCTTGCATTAAAAATGCCTACATATTTTGATCTTAAGCACATCGATTAATAACTTTTCATTTTTGTATTAGTAAATGGGCCGTTAACCCTTTTCCTTTCTCTCTCATACGCTTTCTCACCACCACATGACCCCAAACCTGCTACCAACATTCTAACAGCCAACACCTTACATTTTTTTAATAAAATAAAACATGAAGTGTACACCCCAAACCACTTAAACTGCCACAATGGTGACAAATAGAGGTGAAAGCTTGGAGGAAGGGGAGATCAAACCACAGGAAGGGGAGGAGCTAAGGGGGAGGAGGTGGTTCGAACACGTCAACAACGTTCTTTATGACGAATCTGCCGTAGGGAGTGTCAGAAGAGGAGCCCAGACAGGAATGTATTAGGTGTGGAATACTGGTGGATTTGTATATCGCAAGGAAACGGGATAAACATGGACGGATATTTGGATTCGTTAGGTATACGTTTAACACCCTAACCCGTTCTATTAGAAAATACGCAACGGAAAATACGAACCGGAAAATTTCTAGCTTTATAAAAACGTTCTCAAATGTTTAGAAAGCATATCTCCAAAATATTATAGGTGTCACATCTTTTATTGTTTCTTATTATATTCAACACGACTCAACTTTATTAGGTTACGTGCTCGCGATCCCGTACAATCCGTTTCCTTACTCGATCTCCTACCATTCCTTTCTTTGTGAGGTAGACTAGACAACCTGCAAACCACCACATGCCCGTTTCATTAGTTCATTAAGTGACTTCATGCAAAAATTCAAAATGTGAAAATAACATTCAACAATGCTCAATGATCATGACCAAACACCTTTTGCAAGTTCGGATCTGAATTCCGGATCCTCACCTCTAACTTCCATGCATTCTTACTTACATACCTTAATCTTTATTACCATACTCATAACAAAAAAGGGTCAAGCGTATTTGGTTCTTCAGAATAGCTTGATCCTCCATCCGGCTCCAAAGTAGCGCACACCTAGGGTTGAACATCAACAAACCCGTTACATGGTTAAACAAGTTAAATAAAAGAAAACTGAATTCTAACAAGCCTTGCTAGTCTGAGGAAACCTCATCTGCTCGTTCTTCCTCTGGTCTAAACTATCCTCTGGTCTGAGCAAATATCCTCTGCCCATTCTTCCTCTGGTCTAAACTATCCTCTGGTCTGAGCAAATATCATTTGCTCATTCTCCCCTCTGGTCTAAACTATTCTCTGGTCTGAGCAAATATCATCTGCTCATTCTTCCTCTGGTCTAATCTATCCTCTAGTCTGAACGAATATTCTCTGCTCATTCTTCCTCTGGTCTAAACTATCCTCTGGTCTAAGCGAATATCCTCTGCTCATTCTTCCTCTAGTCTAAACTATCCTCTGGTCTGAGCGAATATCCTCTGCTCATTCTTCCTCTGGTCTAAACTATCCTTTGGTCTGAGCAAATATCCTCTACTCATTCTTCCTCTGGTCTAATCTATCATCTGGTCTGAGCAAATATCCTCTGTTGACCCATTTATCCCAACTACTTTCATTATCGTATGGTGAACAATGCTTGTTCACTAACAATATCCATTCACTTGTCTTACTATAAGTTACCATTTCATTCTTGTTTCCCATTCTAAATTAATACATAAACATGCATTTACTAAACTAAGAGTTTAGTTCATAAGTCACTTACCTCAAGTCCTGCATGTTTGTTTCTTTGCCGCTTCTTGATCCATTAACCTTCCATACTTGAGCCTATCTTGACATGATCCACATCCTTTAATGTCATCATGTTTACAACATCATTAGCATACACGATCATTCATACTAACAACCATTCCCAACCAAATATCACATTGACTTTCATAAGTCAATTTCTATTATACATAAAACATATATTCATAACCACATTTATTCTCACATCATGTAATTCAACTTATTACCATATATGCCTCATAGTCAAACATAGGATGCATCACATAGTGTTTCTAATCACACAATCATGTTTGAGAGCCTAACCATGTTATTCTACATTATTGACTTGGCGGAAAGTCAACTTTCAACCATACAAACTTTCTAGTTAGAAACATATATCCATATTAGTGTACTAGACCATATGAACTTCACCATAAACAACATACTCACATGTTGCGGAACACGCATACAACCACATGATCACTACGGTTGTCATATACGTTCATACATTTCCTCCCATACATACTAGTGCCTTCATGATTTCCAATTAGCAACATAGCCCAAGAATATCTCATAACACTAAATTCCTACATGAATACTCCCTAATACACAACCCTCATGATAACCCACTTTCAATTACATTTATTATCACATTACTTTCATACTTGTTCAATCTTGCATACAATTTCACAAGTTATACTAATCTAGACATTTCATCAAACACTTGGTGTGCATACAACATTTAAAACACAATGTACAAGTATTTCATGCCTACTTTCATAGCTCATAACATCAATCATCATATTTCTTCCTTACATAAAGTACCATTCATTGAATAGACATCAAATATAGCAAAACATCAAATTCTTTCAATTTATATATCAACTTAACCAAGAATGTTCATGGGTTACACCCAAAGATCAACATCCACTTCCAAACTCCATGAAACCTCTTCAATTTACAAAATTTCCACAAAATTAACATACATACAAGTTTCAATCACAAATTGCAACTAGTCTCCACATGAATTCACAGATAATTATGTATGAACCCTAGTATTTCATCATCCATGAAATTCTATCACTTACCTCATGTTTGTTAACACTAGATGACTAGGAATCTTCCAACATGCAAGTCCAATAATCGATTTTTGCATGGATTTGGGGTTGATTAGTGAGTTTATGTATGGGGGTGGTCTTCTCCTCTCAAAATCGTGAATTCCTCTTCCTGGAGTTCTTTTGTTTTGAGTCCTCCCCATGAATTAGGTTTTATTCAACTTAAGCCCCTCCCCTTTTGTTACTTGTTATTTCAGGTTATAACTTATGTCACTACTAGCCATCCTTGTTTGACCCACAACTTGGAGACCAAGTTGTCTTTAATAAGATATGAACATTTATTTTATACAACATGTTCACCTACTACCAATTATTGGTGTTATTTAAATTTTGGGGTGTTACAATGCAAGTATCAGGAATCCGGATAGCATGGTCAAGGCGTTAAATGGAATATGGATTGGAGGTAGGAAAGTGTGGGCTAAGGTGGCTTTATTCGGAAAAAAGGACAAGACCAAGGCCCTTATGAAAGGTAACCATGTTAGCAAGAGGAATGGACATCAACTGCCTGTCCCGGCCAACGACCACCACAATGGGGAAGGGAGTTCAGACAAACCTTTCGGTTGGGGTTCATTCAAGGAGATCTGTCCGAAAAACCGGAAAAAAGATCGGAGTCGACGATGGAGGTTAGTATAGATTCGGATATGTCTGATGCCTATTTGGAGTGGCGTGGGAAGTCAGTGGTGGGGGAAGCTCTAGATTTATCTAGACTTTGTTGCATGAATATGTATCTTGAGGAGGTAAGGCTTGGAAGGATGAAGCTTAACTACATGGGGGGCTTAAAAGTGCTCATTTCTTTTGACTCTCCTGAGAGTGCCAGTGCGTTCGTTGGAGATAAGAAAGATACATGGGAGAAGTGGTTAAAATCTGTTCACTTGTGGGATGGGAAGGGCTTGGAATTTGAAAGGTTGGCGTGGCTGAGAATTTCAGGGATGCCACCAGCATTATGGAGTGTCCAAAATGTCCAGAAAATTGGGGAGAAGTTTGGGTTGGTGGTGAAGAAGGTCGAAAATTGATTGGAGGAGGGTAATCTTACGGTTGTGCATGTGGGGGTGATAACTACATCCAGAAGAACCATTGACAAGGAGATAACGGTTGTTTGGAAAGATGACAAATTTAGATGTTGGGTGGTTGAAGATACTAGAAGCTGGAGTCCTGATTATATTGTAGAGGGTAAGATTGTGATAGAATCTCATGTGTTGGTTGGAGGAACTGAAGCTGGAGGTAGTTTGGATGCATCACCGTAGAGGGTGGAGAGGAATACCAGAGGTTTGACGACAACTCCGGTACACGGACTGACAATGGATAGTCTCGAGGATGGATTGGAAGGTGGGCCCGTGAATGGAGGAGAAGGAAGCTTGGGTGCAGGATACGAGGAGGGACATTGGAACCAGCTTGGAAATATGGAGGATGCTCATGTACATGGTGGGGAGGGGGGTTTCCCTAGGAACAAGGTCTTGTCACCACAAAATAATATCCTGATAGATGAAAATGGTTCTAACGCTCCCTCGCTCAACCTAGTTGGCCATAATGGGCCGACCCATCATGATGGGAATATTCACAAGAAAATTTTCTATTTCAATGCCCAAATGAGCAGGCTGGGTGGGCCCGTTTTCGCTAAGGGGACTCGTAAGCACAAAAAACCGTTTGGTAATGAGTTGGCAAAAAATGGTAGTTGCAGAAAAAATACACGCGATGATAATACTGGTGAAGATGATCATTTCAATCTGGAAAAAAAATCATGGTTTCAGTCTCGATGAAAACTCCAAAAAGAAGGAGGAAAGAATGTAGTGGCTTTGACTTGTTTGGGAATTATGCTAAGACGCCAACCAAGAAAGTTCGACACAACGTGTCCCCTTTAGACCTACAACTTATGACAGGTGGATATGATCTATCTATGTTTCAATCTGTTTTGGTGTCCTAGGTGTGAGGTGATTCTCTGTGGTTTTTTGGTGTAATGCCTATTGGCGACTTGGTGTATGGTGTCTCTAGCTTCTTGGTAGGGGCCGTTTTGGTGTTAATAAAAGATGTTTGCCGTTCAAAAAAAAGGGCCGTTGTAACTTTTTATAAAAATGTTTCAACTTCCATCATATATCATGCATAACGGGCCTATGATCTAAGAGTCTAATGATCTTTGGTCATCTGTCACGCAGTTGCCGCAGACCATTTATTCAATACACCATATCAACATGGCTATTCACCTCAGTTTTGATCCTAGATTCCTGGTTAAACCTAAGAGGTTTTCACATCCAAAGTACACCTACTCACAGATTTGTTTTCACAAATCAATCGACCAATCACCCGAAGATTCCTTTGTGTTTCTGGGGTTTATAATTATACGGAAAACGACTTTAGATTCTTCTCTCTCCACAGTGTCCCCTCCCCCACACATAAACACGTGGGCAAGTCATGCCTAAACCCACAACTACCCTTTTCTCCATCCTAATTTAATGGGCCCAATCCATGCTTGTATACTTGTATCCTACGTGGCAAAAACCCTTATATAAACCGCCACCCTCATCTACATATCTACATAAATTCATATTCTAAAACACACAAAACTTAAAACCTTAGCTACTCTAAAGTTAATCAATTAAAGACATGTCTGGTGTTTGGTTGTTCAATAACGGTGTGCTTCGACTAGTAGGGAACCCTGGAAGTGATTCCTTTAAGGGTTTGGCCAGACGTAAGGTTTTGGTTCATGTACCCTCCAATGAAGTTGTTACTTCATACGATGCACTCGAAAGAATCTTGTCTTCATTCGGGTGGGAAAGGTACTATGATGATCCTGATTTGTTGCAGTTTCACAAAAGATCAACCGTGCATCTTATTTCTCTCCCTAAACAATTCAACAAGCTCAAATCGATGCATATGTATGATATAGTTGTCAAGAACCGCAACATGTTTGAAGTAAGAGATATGTACGTTGACTAATTATAAGTAGCCATCGATCGATATCCAGTTATGATTGGCTTATAATAACTACTTAGCTAGGCCTTTTGTTTAGAACTTTAGATTATATTAAGAAGAATGTATGCAGTGTTAGATGTGTGAATTACTCATTCACATGGAAGCCAATATTTGGTTGGTTGGTTGTTATGTGTTGATGTATCTGTAAAGCTTATATATTAATTGGTGTTGTATTTGTGTGTAATGAATTAAAAATCAAGTTTCTGTGTGACTGCA
The DNA here is from genome assembly GCA_030844895.1 of Ambrosia x helenae. Taxonomy (NCBI): domain Eukaryota; kingdom Viridiplantae; phylum Streptophyta; class Magnoliopsida; order Asterales; family Asteraceae; genus Ambrosia; species Ambrosia x helenae. Next base: position 89,741,064 of record CM061230.1, on the reverse strand, counting down.
ATGTGTGTTAACAAGAATGTATGAACATTCTTTTGGTCTCTCCCATATTATACCTTTTTCAATTTTTTATTCTACTTTATGAATAGAAATAGATGCAGATATTTTTAATTATAGCTATGAATACTAAAAGATTTAATGGTGACATCAACCTTTTCTGGATTCTTTTTGCAAATAAGACAGTGGTTTTACACTATCATGAAGTTTGCAGTTTAAGATCATGAATTTGAATTATTTATAACTAGCATTATGTGAATGAAATAAGGGAACATTGGCTTGATTCTTTAGCTATTTTTTGTGACCGGCCGCTAATCGGTCACTAATTTTATGATCGTTTTTTCATCCAAATGCTATTTTTGTAGTAGTGGGCGTGTTACGCGTGTATAGAGAGAGTTGCTATTTAATTATGGAGAGACCAAAAGAATGTTCATGATTTTCGTGGATCCACAGCCTTAATGGTATTAAATCATTAAAACTTCGGATAAAGCTGATGAACTTTAGCCCAGCTGGTTTGAGATGGGAGGGTTTACCTCTTTAGAGGGTTCTCACCCGGGGTTGGTCACAGGTTCGATTCTCGTCCATCGAAAAATTATACCCATTAAGGTTGAAAGGGCCCGGCGTGTGGAAGGACTTGTGACCCGGAGGTTGTTAGGAGCTAGGATTTCACCATTGAACTACGTATTTTAAAAAAAAAAAATTTAACTTCGGATAGCAATAGAAAGTTGATACCAATTAATTAATGCTTGCTTGTTATAATATAAGATTTTACTTTTTTTTTTTTTGAAAATTTTTTCAGTAATATATGGTTATTTTCTACAATTACTTTATATAATTATTAAGAATTATTAATCCTGATTTTTGATGTGAAAGCAGAAAGGAATATGTTGCTTTGTGATAAACTAAAGTTGGTCAAGTTTAGGAGGGTATATATGAAAGGGGTAGGATCAAATACATAGTGAAAGAAAAATAGAAAGTCGTAGAAAGGGTATCAAACGGACTCTAATTGAACTCATTCAAGCGGCATTGGAACCGTCTTATCGAACCCTACAACGTTTTCGTTTTTTGAGGTTTTAGCTTTTAGTTTTTAGAATATGCATTATATTATATCATTGTGTCTTTTGTTATTTTCATCGTTGTGTCATTTTTTCAATTCATTGTGTCTTTTTGTTATTTTCATTGTTGTCATTTTTTCAATTCATTGTGTCTTTTTTTTATCATTGTGTTATATTTTTTGGCACTTTGTTATATTTTGTGACTCATTGTGTCATATTTCATGATTTATTATGTTTTTTGTATCCTTCTCAATATTCTCATTTTTGTTACATTGACTCTATATGAAATTAATCCCTAATGAGATTATTCACGATTTATGCAATTTAACAATCAAAATGTAATTACTCAAAATCATGATCCATAAGGAAACCACATCAAATTGAGCTCAATGAGAGGGAAGTAATGAAATCTACATGTTCATGCGTTTTTCGAACGTTAGTTGATCAATGGTTAGGTTAGTTTGGCTCTTAGATCAATTCTGAATCTATAACACACTACTTAGTCCAAAAAGTGTTCATTAGAGACAAAGAGCTTATTAGCAAGGACAATGCTTTGTTGGGGCCGGGGTGCAAAGCCACCATCGTTTTTTTTTTTGCCCAATAGTGTAAATTTACGCGTTTTCATTTGAAAATTTTATACGTAGTGATTCCGGCCCCCTCCGTTTTAAGGGTTCTGTGACATTTGGCCCCAAAAAAAACTTTTCAAGCTCCCCAACAATTCATAAAAGTGGCATACAATTCTTTCATTTCAATTCACTGAAAATGAAAACTATTCCTATTGTTATATGGGTTAAATGCTCCTCAGTTGGTATTAAACGTGCAATTGGTAGTGGTCATCATATCGATTTTACCATGGTCCACAGTTGATTCTAGGGCATCTGGACATGAGGTAACAGTTCAATCCATCTCAGCAAGACTACTCTACTTTTTGCATGCTGCTTTGCCACCAGAAAAGAAGATAAAGATTTATAACCATTTGAAATCCTACAATATGACACCCTTTTGAATAACTTTTTAGGAATAAAAAACAGGATTGTGTGCACCCATGTGATTGTCATCCCTATCAGGGTGTGATTGGGTTGCTATTGATACTTGATAGCTAGTGGGTGCAAGTCCAAGTTGATCAAATGCCTTATCCTTTCATTGTCAAGTTGTTAAGAGAAAATTAGAGAAGAAGATATTAACAGCTCAAACGTGAGTTCTGTTATTAGACGTTAGCTGTTTATATAGCCGTTAAACGGCAGTTACAACTTTCACAATAGTACACATATAGTCCCTGTATTATCTATTCGTTACATTTTCGACTAACAACTTCTAACTAACTCTTTATTCATATCAATACTTCCCCCTCTATAAGAGTCTTGTCCTCAAGACTAATTATTCAACAGAAAATGAGGGAAATCTCAATTGCAATTCTTGTAAATCTTCCTACGTAGCTTCTGCAGGAGATAATCCGGACCAATGAACCAAAACTTGATAAGATCCCTTATAACCTCTTTTGACCCATCTCTTTTCTAGAACAGCAGCAGGAGAATAATTGAATCTAGGTTCTTTGGGCAATGGAATAATGTGTGTGGGAGGTCCAGCAGCTTGTTTAAGTAATGATACATGAAAAGTAGGATGAATTGACACATCATTTGGCAGATCCAATTTATAAGCTACAGGCCCAACTCTCTCTAAGATCAAGAAAGGTCCATAGAACTTGGGAGCCAATTTAGAGTGCTTAGTATACCTGAGAGTTGCCTGACAATAAGGATGAATCTTAACAAATACCCAAGTGCCCACATTAAACTGTCTTTCTGTTCTGTGCTGATATGCAAACTGCTTCATTCTGTTCTTTGCCTTCTCCAATGATTGTTTCAAAATCTTAATCATTTCTTCCCTGTCTCTGCACAAATCATCAACTGCTGCCACTTTAGAGTCCTTAGGAATGTAGGGAATAAATGTAGGAGGTGGATATCCAAACAAAGCCTCAAACGGACTCATCTTTATAGAAGAATGAGGGCTTAAATTGTACTACCACTGTGCTAGGGACAGCCATTTGCTCCACTCTTTTGGATTATGCATTGTCATGCATCTTAGATAAGCCTCTACACATCTGTTTACTACTTCAGTTAGGCCATCTGATTGGGGGTGATAGGCAGTGGATAGGGCTAGTGACACACCATGCAATCTTGTAAACTCTTTCCAAAAGTTACTGACAAACAAAGGATCTCTGTCAGAAACTATAGTGTTTGGCCAAACATGATATTTGAACACTTCATCCAAAAAGACTTTTGCCACATGAGCTGCTGTGTATGGATGTGAGAGAGGTATAAAATGGGCATACTTTGTCAATCTATCCACTACCACAAAAATTGTATCTTTGCCATTGGATTTAGGCAAGCCCCCAATGAAATCCATGGATATATCTGTGAAAATATGATGTGGTGTTGGCAGTGGTTGAAGTAGCCCTAGGGAAGCTACTGTTTCATTCTTTGCTCTTTGACATACATCACATTGTTTAATAAATTGCCTGACCCCTTTTGTGATACCCTTCCAACTAAAGAACTGTTTGATTCTCTGCAAAGTAACATGGACCCTTGAATGACCCGAAGTGTAACCACTATGACAAAGGGCAATAATCTGCTCCCTGGCCTTCTCATCTTTGCCCACTACAATTCTGTGTTTCTTTGTTAACAGTTGCCCATCCCAATTATATTTCTTGACCATTTTACCCTCCTGCAACTGTTGCAATATTTTCTTAACATCTTCATCAGATTCCCAAGTACCCTTCACAACTTCTAATAAAGTTGGATCAAAGGTGGAGAGGGTAATTGGAAGAAGGGTAGGGCCATGAACTCTTGACAAAGCATCTGCAGCAGTATTATCCTTTCCTTGTTTATACATGATCTCATAATCAAGGCCCAACATCTTTGATAACCATACATGCTGTAATGGTGTGGTGATCTTCTGTTCTAGGAGGCGTTTAAGGCTCTTTTGGTCTGTTTTAATCATGAACTTGTTGTTACACAGATAGTGCCTCCAATGCTGGACAGCAAATATTATTGCAAGCAACTCCTTCTCATACATAGAGAGGACTTGTTGTCTAGGAGATAAAGCCTTGCTCATGTATGCAATTGGATGACCATTTTGCATTAAAACTGCTCCCAAACCTAAGGCTGAAGCATCAGTCTCTAGGGTGAATGGAACAGTGAAATCAGGGAGAGCTAGTACAGGAGGACTGCTCAATGTTGTTTTTAATTGTTCAAAGGCTTGTGTGGCTTGTGGAGTCCACACAAAAGCATTCTTTTTTAGCAGATCAGTTAATGGCTTTGCCAACAACCCATAGGATTTGATGAATCTCCTATAATATCCAGTTATTCCCAAAAAGCCCCTCAGTTGTTTAATGGTTTTATGCATAGGCCACTCTTGAATAGAGGTTATTTTTTTAGGATCAGTTGAAACACCTTGTCCAGAAATCAAATGACCAAGGTACTCAACAGTATGTCCCCCAAAGCAGCACTTAGATTTTTTGGCAAAAAGTTTATGGGTTCTGAATAGGTCAAGTGTGAGTCTAAGGTGGTTTAAATGGTCATCAAAGGTTTTGCTGTAGATTAAAATATCATCAAAAAAAGACTAAGATGAATTTTCTCAGGTAAGGTTGAAAAATAGAGTTCATTAAGGCTTGAAAAGTGGCTGGGGCATTTGTAAGACCAAATGGCATCACTAAGAATTCATATAGGCCCTGATGAGTTCTAAATGCAGTCTTTTGGACATCATCATCATCATGCATTCTTACCTAATGGTACCCTGATCTGAGGTCAAGCTTAGAAAAGATAGTAGCCCCTTGCAATTCTTCAAACATTCATCAACTAAGGGAATAGGAAATCTGTTTTTAATGGTTGCATTATTAAGCTTCCTATAATCAATGCAGAGCCTCCAACTGCCATTTTTTTTTGACAAGAACTACTGGTGAGGCAAAAGGACTTGTGCTGTTTCTAATTACCCCAGCATCCAACATTTCTTTCACAGACTGCTCAATCACATCTTTTTGCATAGATTGATACCTGTAAGCCTTTTCATTAATCACAACTCCTTCTTTCTGTAAAACAATCTTGTGATCACACACCCTTTTAGGTGGTAAACCTGTGGGCTCTTGAAAGACTTCTTCATATTGACCCAATAAGGACTCAATTTGGTCATTTTTCTTTTCTTGAATAACCTTTGCTGCATGCTAAAAGATTTCTTGATCATCATTTATCTGTAAACTCAATAGTTGTGCTTCCACCACAATATCATTATGAGTTAATAATGTGGTTAACTTCTCAGTGGAACACAGTGTAACATCATTAGAAGCATAACCTTTCAATTCATGCCAAGAATCACCCACTTTATAGTTCATAATCAAATCCTTAAAGTTCCACATGATATCCCCCAAGGTCATAAGCCACTGAATGCCTAAGACCATATCATAGCTTTGCAAGGGTAGTACTAAAACATCAATTTTATACCAAGAACCCTGCATTGCCCACTCAAAATTTGGACACATGTCCATGCAGTCTAATGATTTCCCATTGGCTACTGAGACCTTCATACCCAATATTTTCTTTCTGAAACATTTCAATTTTTTAGCCAATTTTTCATCAATGAAATTATGTGTTGATCCTGAATCTATTAGGATATGCAATTGTCTAGTGCCTACAGTACCAATAATTCTCATGGTTGAAAAGGATGGTACCCCAGTCATTGCATGGATTGAAATCTGAGGTGCAGGCCAATGTTGTACTTGTTCAGGCTGCTCCTCTCCTTTATCATCATCTTCCTTTTCATTTGTTTCAACACACATGAATTCTAATTCATCCTCTTCCCCATCCAGTTCCAAAATGAACAACTGTTTATTTTTGCATTTGTGTGTTGGAGAATATTTCTCTCCACACCCAAAGCATTCACCCTTTGCCCTTTTTTCTTCTATTTCTTTTCTGGTTAAGGTCTTGTATGTGGTATTATTATTATTATTATTATTATTATTATTATTATTATTATTATTATTATTATTATTATTATTATTATTATTATTATGATAGGGTAGTTTCTTGGTAGAGGGTGGGTTAGGCAGTAATGGTAAATGGTTAGTGTGAACAGGTGGTTTGTAAGATGAAGTGAATGTCTTATTATTATTATGATTATAAGGTTGTTTACCATAGCTTCGTGCCGAAGCTAGGTTCAAGGCTTTGTTGGTTGCATGATCGATGTCGTTGGGTCAATCAAAAATATGAGGAAATAGTAGTATGTGGAAGTTGAGTCGTCTCCACAGGGAATTGGTGGAAAGAGTAGTTTTGTAACGTTACTATTAACCTAAACCTAAGTGCTTTGTTTTTGCTTTGAACTTTAAAGAAAACGAATTTAAGACTTGTAACAATTATATTAAAGAAGTAATCCCCTCCAGGCTTCCGGTTAATGATCCACCCTACTCTTGTTTAAATGATTGGATACTACATAGACATAGTTTTGTTGGACGGTTCAAATCAAGTGATAACCGAACACAAGTTTTTAATAATAACCTGTACAATTCAATTACCAACCCACAAGTATCACTTACCCTCCCAATTATCAAACTACTCACGATGCAAGAAAAACCGAATGTGAATGATAACAAGATAAGCAATTGAAAACAAGTGAATCATTTAAATGATAAAAACCACAAATATTCTTCAACTAAATGAAAAACAATCCATAAACCAAATCGAACAAGAGTTAAGGTTTCACAATTAAACCATACACCCGGAGGTGATTACAAGATGTTTAGCCACTCATGATAACAAGAAACAACTCAAAAGTATGAATAATAATACCGAACATGTTGATGGAAACCGAAAGAATGGATGAATGATGATGAACAATGGTGTTTGTAGCTTCAAAAGTCTCCAAAAGAAGGTTAATTTTCGTGCATAAGGGCTTAGGAGGCTGCTAGGTTTGATAAAAATCATTTTATTAATGAAAAACAACCTTTCCTACTTTTGCTCTTCAGCCAGCCGTAAGGTACTGATCAGGACCGTAGCTTACAGTTCAGTCAATCTATCAGCATTGCTTTATTCAACAGTACCTTACAGATCAGTCCTGTACCTTACTATTCTAACCCACGTGAAAATGCTTAAATTGCCTTGTAATTCATTAGTAAGCTACATATGGAAGGCGTAGCTTACACCTTATTTCTTCAACTTCTTTCCAAAGCATTTTTCCTTCAAATCCTTGCATCCAAACACACTCTAATCTTCACATCTTCATCATAAACATCCTTCAAACATCCAATTCTCTTCCACAAGCTCTCGAACACTTTCCAATTCTTCAATTCTTTATAACTTGGACACCAAGCTTCACACTTTTCGGCTCTAATTCCATCCGCTTAGCCATTTATCCTGAAATGATCAAAGCTCACGTAGTTATCCCATTCATCATATATTATCAACACAAACACAACAAAAACACACAAAATGGGCTTATTATTAACCATTCATTTACCCTCTCATCATTGCATCTTGGATTTTAGACAAATGGTAGGCTTGTTTCATAGTGGTAGGTTGGAACATTTTGACTGGACCACCAAGTTCAGGCTTAAGGGCTTTCACGAAGATGCTTACTGCATAGATTTCTGGTATAGAAACCTTGAGCAGATAAGAATCAAACAAGACACAAAAATCTTCTAACTCACCTTCTTGAGTTATGGATGTTAAAACACCCATGGCATCTTCATACAATACTTTAGAAAATCTTGATACAATAGCCTCAGAATAATCTTTCCACAAAATTTCTGATATAGGAACTCTTTGTGTTTTCATAAATCCCTGATGCCACTTTACCACATTCCCTTCTAAGTGAATGGCTGCATATCTAACCTTACAATTCTCAGGAGTATCATCTATAGAAAAGAAATGCTCGCACCTATACAACCAGTCATCCACATTATCTCCATCAAACTTAGGAAAATCGATCTTACCAATCCTGTAAGGTTTACCATGATCCATTTTATCAGTTCTTGAACTTGAAGTTTCTTGTCCACTAGTTTTGTTGACTGCTAATGTTCCACCATTGCTAATCTTAGCAATTTCTTCAGTTAATTTTGTCAACATTGAGTTAATATTGGCAAAATTAGTATCATTCTTCTGTAATTGAGCATCTACCATCAAAAGAGTAACAACATGCTCATCAAGAGTCTTCTTGATTGCATCAGGTTCAGAATCATTGCTTCTATTTCTTGTTGTCATGGTTATGAAAATTAATAGACTGAAACGAGAAAAAATGAAAAAAAATTAAAGGTTTTTGGAATAGACAAGTCATGAATTGACCAATCTATGGAATGAATTGATCGTCAACGATCAATTCGAGCTCTGAATTGAAAAGAACAGAGTGAAACGAAAGCAGAGTAAAGAAATTTGGTCGGTAAAAATGGCGGATTATAATAGTGAAGGTGGTGGTAGTTAGGATTCCGTTAAGAATCCGGTGACGGTTGAGAAGATGGTTCCAGAGGTTGAGAGGACGACTGCTCTGATACCAATGTTAAGAGAAAATCAGAGAAGAAGATATTAACAGCTCAAACATGAGTTCTGTTATTAGACATTAGCTGTTTATATAGCCGTTAAACGGCAGTTACAACTTTCACAATAGTACACATATAGTCCCTGTATTATATATTCATTACATTTTCGACTAACAACTTCTAACTAACTCTTTATTCATATCACAAGTTTACCTTTCCAACATATAAGAAACGCAAAACGAAAAGGTTACCCAACCATCTTAGAGGGTGTTTGTGATTGTGTTTTGAATATGATTTTTAGATTATTGCGTTTTGAAAACGTAAATAATCAGTTTTTAGTGTTTGGATTGCGTTTTGAAAAACGCAAATAATCAGTTTTTTAGGCAACCAAAACGCAATAATCTATAAGCAGCTCCACCCCTGCTTTTCCAAAGCGCATAATCTGTTTTGAATAATCAATCCCAAACACCCCCTTAATCAAACATATGTTTTAAAAAACTAGCTATATGTTATTTTGTGTTATTATTATTATTATTTTTTTGGAGAATAATATCTTGTGAGGCAAGGTAGGCCCAATACGTTTTGTAACCGTATTTTGGCCACAATTAGCTAGTTAGTGTATACTAGTGGGGTGCCCGCGCGTTGCGGCGGGTAACAACATTAGGTTGGTTAGGATAAACAATAATCAATTGACCGAAATATTTGTCTTGATGTGTGGTATAATCATTAGCGGAGCTTGACTGCATTTCGGGTAAAATCAGGGGGGACATACTCAATATATAAAAAAATATTCAGAATTTTAAGGTAAAAAAAATACATTACGAACAAAACGGGGGAGGGGGCTCATGGCCCAAAGTAGTTTTGCCAGTGGGCATAACCAAATTAACCGATCAAATTATACATAATGTATATAGATTTCAACTATCAGATTATACATTTTCAAGATATTTTCCTTCCTTTCATATATATATATATATATATATATATATATATATATATATATCCAAAAAACATAGAGTTGTAAACTAAATTATAGTGTTTTTCATTAAAGAAATCAAGATGAGAACTATGTCACAACGTGTATCTTTTCATTCAACAACTTATTACGTACACAAAAATTTCTACAAAGACAAATGAGATAAAATTCTGACATTAATAATAATATCGGCTGAGTAAGTGGTAAAAAAATTTTAAGCAAAATTTTGAATTCAATAAATAAAAATACTTTTTTTTTACCACAATCGAATCCTATGTGCTAGCGGACGTGCAAACACATGAATAAATACATAGCAATCATTCATGTGATGAGCTAAGCAAAAAATTAGGGTAACTGTGAGGAAGTGAGAAGTCACATATGCAAACGTAATTTCTCACTTTCCTTTTTTCGTTCCGGTTATTACTTAACCCTAACATATCATTTTCTAAATTAAAAAACTATAGTAATACCATAATCAAATTAATGGGAACAAAATTCTCATTTATACGGTGTAATAATAATAAGAAAATATTAATTTATGAAAAAGTTATGGACGTTTAAAAATCGTTGGAGTAGTTGGTTGAAATAAGGGTGAAAAAGTGTGATTATTATTTAAATAAACAAAAGTTGAGTAAAGTTGAATGGACAAATGTGTAATTATTGTATAAAAGACATATTATCCTAATGAAAATAGTTAATATGTGCATTGTGTGTTGTACTCTAACCAATTATACTTGTAAAACTTAAATTATATGAGGTCATTGTGAAATATATTATAAGATAGTATAGATATAGAAGCTTTCGGTTCATTTTCGTTTGTTTTCGTTTCGATTATTATTTAATCTTAACATATCATTTTTTTAAATTAAAAAACTATAGCAATACTATACTCAAATTAAAGTGAAAAAAAAACGCTCGTTTATACGGTGTAATAATATTAAGAAAATAATAATGTATGAAAAAGTTATGGACGTTTAAAAATTGCGAGGGGTAGTTGGTTATAGTAATGGTAAAAAAAATGTAATTATTATTTACATAAACAAAAGTTGAGTAAAGTTGAAGGTTAAATGTGTAAGTATTGTATAAAAGATATTTGCTCTAAAAAAAGTAGTTAATATGCACATTGTGTGTTGTATTCTTAGTAATTATACTTGTAAAACTTAAATTAATATGTGCATTATGTGTTGTACTTTAACCAATTATACTTGTAAAAATTAAATTATATGAGGTTCTTGTGAAAAGTATTATAAGATAGTACAGATATGCAAACTTTCTGTTCATTTTCGTTTCAGTTATTATTTAATATTAACATATCATTTTTTTAAATTAAAAAAACTATAGTAATACTATACTCAAATCAAAGAGAAAAAAACCCTCATTTATACGATGTAATAATATTAAAAAAATAATAACGTATGAAAAATTTATGGACGTTTAAAAATTGTTAGGGGTGATTGGTTATAATTATGGTAAAAAGTGTAATTATTATTTAAATGAACAAAAGTTGAGTAAAGTTGAGGGGTATATGTGTATATGTTTGAAAAGACAGAAATACCCTCAAAAAGTAGTTACTACATGCATTATGTGTTGTACTTTAAGCATTTATAGTTGTATTACTTAAAAATTAAGAGGTCCTTCTAAATGCTTTATAAGATAGTATAGATATATGTGGATTACGAACTGGCCAGATTAGGTTGTATAAGTTAGCTAACAAATTTTTATCTATTGTTGTCCTTCATGATTTTAAACACAACATGTACGTATACATAAAGAGGGGAAAGTTATTTTGAGAACACCTATATTTCGTGCGAACCGTGAGAACGGCATCTAAAACCATTCAAATTCAAAATTTCTTTTTACACTTGTCTTTATTACTAAAATACAATCCCCAAAACACAATTTACGCGTAAAAATTCAAATGTATACGAAAATAATTTGTTTTTACACATGTGTAAATTTGCTGTTTATACATGTGTAAACTGTTTCATTTACACATGTGTAAAAAGTTAATTTGAAAGTGTTTTTGCAAGAAAAGATAGATTATTTGAAAAGAAAATTCATTTATTAATGTTGTATTTTGATTATAATGGGATTTGTATTAAAAAAAAATTTGATTTTGATTGATTTTTGTACTTGTTCTCACGGTTCTCACAATATTTAGCGTTCTCAAGATAACCCTCCCCTACATAAAGATACTAGCAGGGAACCCGCGCGTGGCGGCGGAGTCGACAATATAGAGCCGAAATGTAATTCAAACCTTAAAACGATTAAAAGAATCAATATATAAGGTGTATGTTTATGTGTGTAAGCACCTGTGCTTCGCAGTGGGGTAATTTTTAAAAGGCTACAAGGAAACATGATAGTATGCTACGTTTCATATACCATATGCAATTTGACATACATGTCAGTAAAAAAAACTGGAAGTAACAGTTTGACTCATTAGTAACTATTATTATACTAATAGTCGTACTCAATATGTTGTGCCAAATTTGGAGAGATTGCCGATGAGAAGAAACCATAAGGACCTTTATAAGATCCACATTAAGAGGAGGTTGGAACGGCTTATATGTAATCAACATGCAAAGAAGCATTTCCATAAGTTTTTTCCATATGATTAAAGCAATGCAATACAACTACTAATTAAATGCACCATAACTTTTTATTAGGTGCATCGAAAAGCGAAAATGAAAATTAAGTTAGTTGAAAATATTCCATATAAGACGTCCCAACCCGAGAATTTATAGACGTGCACAGATTGGTTTTTTTCTAGGAACCGAACCAGTCTCAAACCGGTTCGTGTCCGATCCGATTTCGGTTCGGCCACGGTTTCACTGGTTTAAAAGATTGGTTTTGGAGTACGGTTTCGGTTCGGTTCATTTTTGGTTCGTGAACCAATTCATGCGCACACTATATTTTTTAAGAAAAGGCATTACAATTTTTTTTTACGTAAAGTTTGACTTTTATTGATTCTAACAATCTTTTTAATGTGTATAGGTATATATTTGTATGTGTAGAAGCATTTTTGTATAATTTTGTTATATATAAATTTTTTATATAAAATTTCATTTTTTTAATAAAATATGGTAATTACTTACTTTTGTTTGATACCTTGTCAATTGCTTTATAATATAATAATATAGATTATAGATTAATGCTAATTGTAGGTTATGATAAAAGAATGTGTACAAGTAGGTTTTGCATGAAGGGTAGAAAAGGAAAAAAATTACATGACATATGCAAAGAAGCATACCCATAAGTTTGTCCACATGATAAAAGCAACGCAATACAACTGCTAATTAAATGTATCATAAATTTTTATCAGGTACATCGGAAAGTGAAAATGGAAGTTAGGTTAGTTGAAAATATTCCACATAAGACGTCCCAACCCGAGAACTCTATAGACGTGCACAGAGTGGTTTTTTTTCTAGGAACCAAACTGGTTCGTGTCTGATCCAGTTTCGGTTCGGTTCGGCCCCGGTTTCGCTGGTTTAAGAGATTGGTTTTAGAGTTCGGTTTCGGTTCGTGAACCAATTCATGCGCACACTATTTTTTTAAGAAAAAGGCCCCACAATTTTTTTTACGTAAAGTTCGACTTTTATTGATTCTAACAATCTTTTTAATGTGTATAGGTATATATTTGTATGTGTGGAAACATTTTTGTATAATTTTGTTATATAGAAATTTTTTATATAAAATTGCAATTTTTTTAATAAATTGTGGTAATTACTTACTTTTGTTTGATACCCTTCTTAGTTGCTTTATAATATAATAATATATATTATAAATTAATGGTAATTGTAGGTTATGATAAAAAAATGTGTACAAGTAGGTTTTGAATGAAGGGTAGAAAGGAAAAAAATTACATGACATTTTGGTTTTAAGCATGAGACTTTTCGTATGCCATCTTAAAATGTATGTAAAATTACATTTGTAGACATCTCTCCTCCTTAATAATGTAGTATAGATATATACCATTTCATTTATTTTCCACAACGTCAAATTGTTCAACTCGTTTTCATTTAGTATTTTTTTTTAATGAAAAGTTGGCAATTATATTATCATAAAGTAATGAAAAAATATGAACTAATTAAATTAAAGTTCCTTTTTTCCTAATTATTGATTAGAAGATGTACAAGTCGCCGCTACATACATTACATATGTAATGTATGCAACAAACTAAAATTTGTTTATTTAAAAAAAAAACTAACAACCTTGCGTAAACTAAGGAGTGATCTCCTATGTATTTATTGTAATTACTATGTATTATTTGTTTCCTAGTTTAGGATCTCCTTTGTATTCTATATAATGTACTCATTTATTCAATAATAAGTGGAGATTGAGAGTCCTTACATGGTATCAGCCAATTAGGCAATCCCCTCCTCCCTCCTCTTTCTTCTTCATCGATCCATCTCCAAACCTTAATATTTTTTTTCTGCCGCCACTGTTACTCATGGCCGCTTCTTCCTCCACCACCGCTGCCATCCCTATTCCCCTCCATTCTCTCCTTCACTTCATCCCTTTGAAACTTACTTCCAATAACTACCTAGCATGGACACAACAAGTTACTCTTGCTCTTTCCATGCAGAATCTTCTTAGCCATATTGATGGTCCGTCCATCATCCCACCCGAAACCATAATTGAATCCAAAAAACAGGTTTCAAACCCTGCTTATGCAACCTGGTTATCTAATGACCGGTCTGTCTGCCTTCTCCTTCAATCATCCCTCTCTGAGGAAGCCATGTCTGAAATCATTGGTATCTCCAATGCTCGTCAGATCTGGCTAGCGTTAGAAACTGCCTACAGTCAACGCTCCACTGATCGCATGCACATGCTTCGTGACACCCTACGGATGTTACAGAAAGGCTTCTCCTCTGTCACCGAGTTTGGATGCAAATTCAAAAATATTTGTGATCAACTCGCAGCCATAGGCAACCCAGTTTCTGAAACTGACAAATGCCATTGGTTTTTATCTGGACTCGGCACTGCCTATGAGCAGTTTTCCACGACCCATCGTGCCATAGGCACGACTTCTTTCAGGGATCTCCTCGGCAAGGCCAAAAATCAGGAGACTTGGCTTGCTTCTCAGGCTGCCCTTCACGGTCACAACACACCGCAAGCAGCCTTCATTGCTCAACAATCTCGCCCTGGTAACTCCTCTCATAACTCTTCTGGTTCATCCAATTCTAATCGTAGTCGTGGTCGTGGCCGTGGTGCAGGTCGTGGCAGAGGTAAACGACCACCTCACTGTCAGTTGTGCAGAACGGATGGACACTATGCAAACATGTGTCCCAACCTCGCCTCTTATGCTCAACGTGCTGCACCTAGTGATGCTAATGTGGCCCAAGCTTTCCATGCACAATGTAACCTCATTGAAGAATATCCTGACTGGACAGGTGACACAGGTGTGTCTGCCCATATGACACCCTCTGAAAAAGACCTTACCCATATTTTAGGTACTTCCAGGAATGACTTTGTTCAGTTTGGAAATGGCCACATATTACCGGTTACAAAAATCGGCAATGCATCTCTTACTTCTAATATCTCCTTAAAAAATGTCTTAGTTGTGCCTCATCTCACAAAACGTCTTCTATCCATTAGTAAACTTACTCGTGATTAACCTATTGATGTTCTGTTCTCTAATAATTTTTTAACATTCAGGATCGAAAGACCAAGGAAATCCTGGCCAAGGGAACATGTGAAAACGGGCTCTATATCTTGCGTAAAGGCAATCAAGCTTTCATTGCTTCCTACTCGAATCATCATCTCAAGGCTTCTTTTGAACGTTGGCACAGTCGTTTGGGTCATGTGTCTTTTGATATTATTTCTAAATTACATAGACTTGGTTCATTATTTGTTACTTCCTTGTTGCCTAAACCTAATATTTGTTCACCTTGTCAGTTATCCAAAGCACATCGTTTGCCTTTTGATTTGAATGAAAAACGTTCTTTACATGCTTTAGATATGATTCATTGTGATCTTTGGGGCCCTTCACCTGTCACATCCACAAATGGCTATCGTTTTTATGCCATTTTTATTGATGACCATTCACGGTTCACGTGGTTTTATCCATTTAAACATAAATCTGATTTTTATGAAGTGTTATCAACCTTTGTTCCCTTTGTTCAAAATCAATTATCCAGAAAAATAAAAATTTTCCAAAGCGACGGTGGTACCGAATTCACAAACCATAAAGTTCAAAAACTTTTTCAACAAAACGGTATCCATCGTCGCCTCTCGTGTCCTCACACGCCTGAGCAAAACGGTCGTGCTGAACGCAAACACCGTCACATCACTGAAACCGGACTTGCCATGTTATTCAACTCCCATGCACCTGCCACCTTGTGGACAGATGCGTTTGCTTCAGCCACGTTCATCATCAATCGCCTACCAACTCCATTACTTGATTTCAAATCTCCTTATGAAATCTTGTATGGCTCCCCTCCAACTTATTCCACTCTTCGTGTGTTTGGCTGTCGGGTTTTCCCCTACTTACGAGATTATGCGAAGCACAAACTCTCACCTCGTAGCTCCGCATGCATCTTCATAGGTTATGATGCCAATTACAAAGGGTATCGTTGCCTAGATCCAACCGCTCATCGTATTTACATCACTTGACATGCCCAATTTGACGAGGACACATACCCCTTTAGTGGCATTACCAAACCTGTTGATAAAGCTACTTTAGTGTTCTCTAACTTTGATGAATCCTTACCTCCTGTCAACTTATCAGACCAGCCATTTGTTCTTGTTGATCCATCGCCCAGCACCTCCTCGGCCCAACAATCTGTCCAACCACCAACCAAGCCTCTTAACTCCATTCCTATATGTCCTTTATGTCCTCATTCACATGCCTCGGCCCACACTCCTTCCCCTTATACGGTTCCCTCTCCACCGGTCCAACCTCACACCTCCTCGGCCCACTCACCATCTACCTCATCCGTGACCCAAAACCAATCACCACCTCTGCTCGCTACCCCACCTTCAAACACAACCACTACCTCTCAAACTAAACCTCACCCGAGACCGTCTAATGAGTCGATGCCATCTCATCCAATGAGGACTCGATCAAAAAATGGAATATTCAAACCTAAACATCATGCTAACTTGTCTTTATTTTCAGGACCTTTACATTATGCTTTTACTTGCAGCTCATGATCCTAGAGGTTATAAATCTGCCGCAAAGCATACCAAGTGGGTTAAGGCTATGGAAGAGGAGCTTGCTGCCTTGCGTTCCAATCAAACCTGGGTACTGGTTCCTCGTCCTAAAGAATCAAATATTGTTGGATCTAAGTGGATTTTTCGGACAAAGTACAAGGCGGATGGCTCCATTGACCGTTACAAGGCTCGCCTTGTTGCTTAAGGATTTACACAGGTACCTGGTCTTGATTTCTCTCATACATTCAGTCCGGTTGTAAAAGCTTCTACAGTCCGTGTTGTTCTCTCTCTGGCAACCATTTATAATTGACCTCTTCGTCAACTGGACGTTCGAAATGCTTTTCTTAATGGTAACCTGACTGAAACAGTATACATGGAGCAACCCACTGGTTTTGTTGATCCCAGCTTCCCCAATCACGTTTGTCTTCTAAAGAAGGCTCTTTATGGTTTGAAACAAGCCCCTCGTGCCTGGTTTCAACGTCTTAGCACCTTTTTACTTGCTAATGGTTTTGTTCGCAGTCAAGCAGATACATCATTATTTATCTTCAAGAAAGGAACAACTTTGATTTATCTCCTTGTTTATGTTGACGACATTATTATTACCGGCAGTGACTCTTCACTTATTGCCACCTTTGTTTCTCGTCTATACAAGGAATTCTCAGTTAAAGATTTGGGTTCTTTGGGGTATTTTTTGGGTTTAGAAGTCACTCACTTGCAGTTAGGACTTTTTCTCAGTCAAGCAAAGTATGCTCATGACATTCTTGCTCGTGCTGGCCTCTTGGATTCAAAACCAGTTGCTACTCCTGTAACACCCCAACCGATGGCGGAAACATCGGGATGTCACGTATTGATGATTGTTCAGTAGCTCATGGTAAATAATAAATTTCAATAAATGATTTAAATAAATTACATACAATTGTTCTAAGAATTTTGTACATCAAAATGAAAAATACTAGCTACGCATCTTCAAGCAATAACTCTAATCTTCAAGCAAGCTATAACCTGAAACATGTTAAGTTTGAAAATATTTTGGGTCAACAAAAGTTGGTGAGAATTACATAGGTTTTGATAATCGAATAAAACTTGTACAATTCAAGTGTCATGGCAAGTCTAGTCCATATGTGGAAACATAATAGAAGTAAATCGAGTGCATAATCAACCCTTGTGACTGTTATAATGTGGTACATCCCATACGCTCATGGTTCACTCGAATATGTTATGCGATAACAATCACCCACGCTACCTTTGTAGGAGGCACGTATCCAGGTGGGATTGTCAGTCCAATAGATCTATCATTGTATACCGTCGGCTGATCAATGTTAATGATTATGCTAGAATTGTGCTTACCCTAGTCGTGTTCAAGACATAATGCAACATAGAAAAACACATAGACACTATGATGATTGAATTGCATATAGAATGTTGTAACATGTTTCACCCCAAAAACGGTGATAAATAGAAAAGGGGCTATGTAAAAGTCACCTTAGCAAAATGTTATGTCTCGTGAAAAAAATAGAATAATGTGTTGTGAATGTATGCGAGGCGAATCCCAAAGACTCAACAACGTAGCTAGTCCAAATTGAAGAAAACGAAAAAGAAAGAATATCAAGCTTCCAATTCGCCAATTACAAGAGCTTATAATCAAACTTCAATTGTAGAAGTAATAGACTATAGAAGAAAGGTATGAGGGAAAGTTTAATCGGATTGAAACAATCGATTTAGAGGTGCAAAGTATAATGGGTCATAGGTGGGTTTTTATACAAGTTTTGGAGTCAATTAGCCATTAAAATTGGTCAACACCATAAAGTAAGGTTTATGATGAATTGACTATTTGACTAAGACTTTGACTATTTGACTAAGACTTTGACTGTTTGACTAAGACTTTGACTAATCAATTTAAGGAATGTTTTAAGTTTATTTTCTTCTGAAATACTACACAAGATGATAGTTGGCTCAGTTGGTTGTCACTGTGTGTTGGTTGGCTGTGGACGCGGGTTCGAGTCCCGGTCCACACAATTTTTTTTTTTTTTTGCCAATTATTTCCCTAAAACTATATTATTCTAAATTAATAATATGATTATATAAGCCCGAAAGTGACTCGAAATATTTTTAAAATGTACAAAAGTGTCGAGATACAAATAATTATTAGTTTAAGGTATTTAAAACATATATTGTTTAAAACAATACATTCTTTTTAAAAAAAAAATTAGGGGAAATTCGCGATGTTACAGTCTCCCCTACTTTTGGAAACTTCGTCCCGAAGTTATTAAAAACACAGGTTTGAGGTTGATTAGGTAGAAATTAAGGCAGTTGTGGTTTGGGTTAAGGCACGACATGAATTTATAGGTAATAGAATAATTTGTTTCGAATAATTTGGATAAGAGGTTTGAGATGTGAGTTTTAAGGATTGGATTAGGTTCGTCTGAAGTAGCAAGAAGCATAAGAATCTAGCAAAATACTAAACTTATGTTTTAGGAATCTTATAAGAAATGCAAGAATTGATTGGCTATATGAAAACCAAATGAACTACTAAAACCTTATTAGAATTTCACACTACCTTAACGTACCTATAAATTCATGATTACGTTCCGGACCGCAATCACCAATTTACCTTACATTAGGGTTTTGTGTCCTTCTATGACTCTAAACACACATGTAAGTAATGCAAAATAACCTTGTGATTGAATCGTTTACAATGTATCCAAAAATGAGTCCAACTGTTGAGTAGGAAAAAGACTTCTACCAGTCAGTGAGTAAGAACCTCTACCGATTGTTGAGCAGGTGCGATAGCCTCTACCAGTCGTTGAGCAGGTTGTAGGGCCTCTACCGACTGTTGAGCAGGCATGATGACCTCTACCAATCGTTGAGTAGGTTATTTGGTACTCAACTAACTATTGAGCAAGTACTTCATCCTCTACCAGTTGTTTGATTAAGTGTACCAATTATTTCACACATAAATTGCAAATTGATAATATGTACATATAAACAATCAAGTATCAAGCATAGCATGCGAGTTGTAATAGTGTTGTCCTAGACAAGGTTAATGACTCTAGGTGTGTCTATAGCAAATAGTTTATATTCCATGATTTCTAGTATCAAATGTTTAAATATGGTAGATAATCGAATTCTCATGTATAACTAAGGATTATGTTTGATGCAACACACAATCAAGTTTCAATAGTTTGGTTATCATGGGTAACTAGCTCATGTGTGAGAAGGTGAAGGATATGAATTTAGTTCTTGAGACGATGATGAAAAATCTTGAAGCAGAATCAAGGTTGTGAGAGATAGTGAATGTGAAGATAGTTTATAAAGAGTTTATTTTATAGTAAGGAGATTATGTAGCACTGTAAATTTTGGGGTTTGGATCAAAGGTTATAATCAAGTGTATAAGAAAACATGATTGTGGTATATGCCAAATATTGTAAAAATTTGAACAAGTTGAAAATGAGTGAGTGTCGATGGAGAATTTAGAGACTAGATATTATTCCTATGGAAAAAAAAATCTTATTTTCAAAATTGGTTTTATACATAAAGCAAAAGTTGTTAAATAGTACAAGCTAAGTGGGCTTTGATTAAAATATTCCCGTTAGTTGGAGATTTCAAACATGACATTAGGTTTTGAAGATCAAGGTTCTATTAAGTGATTTTTAATAGTTTAAAGCATTATATAGAAAATTGTTTGTTACGTCAATAAATAAACAATTGAATTTAAGTTCGAGGACATCTTTTGATAAAAATATGTACTTTGTAAAGTTACTAGGTAATGAAAATACAACAAGATTTAGAAATCTTTAGTTTGTGCTAAGGCATGAGGTTATAGTTTTTAAAAAAATAAGTAACATGTGGAGAAATGAAATAATATGATTTGGGTAGGGTGTTGAATATTTAAAAAGTGGCTAAGATGGTAAGGTGAAGTGTGATTGTGAAATCCATAGATGGTTATGATATGAGATTGATTTAAGCTGTAAAATTTTGAGATTTTAGAGCTTAGTTTTAAGGGAAGTGAGTGTAATCATCTATTCATTAATTAAAACGAATAAATGAAAACGTTGACTTATCAAAGCTTCTAGATTCTAATAACATAGTGAAGACATGCTTTAGCCTATAAGTGAACACTCATCCCGAGAATTCCCAGGTAGGCATCCGGGTCCCTCGTCTGATTGGGATATATGCACAATGCCAGTCCTAGACAGAAAACTCAGAATACAGGCGTTCACCATTCCAGATTGCACGTGTTCATTATTAAAATCTAGAACTTCGATGAGATCTTCAAGGTGGTTCAGGCTAAACCTGAGGATTTGTCCTATTAGTCTAAGAGTAGATCTTGTGATGGAGAGCACTCTTCTTGTATGGACTAAAGTAAGGATAAGAAGTAAAATAGAGAATATAAACAAGTAAGGTTGCAAGTAAAAGGAGCAAGTATTGATTAAAATCCTATGGTTATAGACTAGATTATTTTTTTTTCTAATAACCTAATTCCCTATAACCATGGCTCTGATACCAATCTGTAACACCCCAACCGATGGCGGAAACATCGGGATGTCACGTATTGATAATTGTTCAGTAGCTCATGGTAAATAATAAATTTCAATAAATGATTTAAATAAATTACATACAATTGTTCTAAGAATTTTGTACATCAAAATGAAAAATACTAGCTACGCATCTTCAAGCAATAACTCTAATCTTCAAGCAAGTTATAACCTGAAACATGTTAAGTTTGAAAATATTTTGGGTCAACAAAAGTTGGTGAGAATTACATAGGTTTTTGATAATCGAATAAAACTTGTACAATTCAAGTGTCATGGCAAGTCTAGTCCATATGTGAAAACATAATAGAAGTAAATCGAGTGCATAATCAACCCTTGTGACTGTTATAATGTGGTACATCCCATACGCTCATGGTTCACTCGAATATGTTATGCGATAACAATCACCCACGCTACCTTTGTAGGAGGCACGTATCCAGGTGGGATTGTCAGTCCAATAGATCTATCATTGTATACCGTCGGCTGATCAATGTTA
This sequence comes from Ambrosia x helenae, assembly GCA_030844895.1. Lineage (NCBI taxonomy): Eukaryota > Viridiplantae > Streptophyta > Magnoliopsida > Asterales > Asteraceae > Ambrosia > Ambrosia x helenae. Next base: position 89,719,340 of record CM061230.1, on the reverse strand, counting down.
ATGATTATGCTAGAATTGTGCTTACCCTAGTCATGTTCAAGACATAATGCAACATAGAAAAACACATAGACACTTTGATGATTGAATTGCATATAGAATGTTGTAACATGTTTCACCCCAAAAACGGTGATAAATAGAAAAGGGGCTATGTAAAACTCACCTTAGCAAAATGTTATGTCTCGTAAAAAAAATAGAATAATGTGTTGTGAATGTATGCGAGGCGAATCCCAAAGACTCAACAACGTAGCTAGTCCAAATTGAAGAAAACGAAAAAGAAAGAATATCAAGCTTCCAATTCGCCAATTACAAGAGCTTATAATCAAAACTTCAATTGTAGAAGTAATAGACTATAGAAGAAAGGTATGAGGGAAAGTTTAATCGGATTGAAACAATCGATTTAGAGGTGCAAAGTATAATGGGTCATAGGTGGGTTTTTATACTAGTTTTGGAGTCAATTAGCCATTAAAATTGGTCAACACCATAAAGTAAGGTTTTATGATGAATTGACTATTTGACTAAGACTTTGACTGTTTGACTAAGACTTTGACTAATCAATTTAAGGAATGTTTTAAGTTTATTTTCTTCTGAAATACTACACAAGATGATAGTTGGCTCAGTTGGTTGTCACTGTGTGTTGGTTGGCTGTGGACGCGGGTTCGAGTCCCGGTCCACACAATTTTTTTTTTTGCCAATTATTTCCCTAAAACTATATTATTCTAAATTCATAATATGATTATATAAGCCCGAAAGTGACTCGAAATATTTTTAAAACGTACAAAAGTGTCGAGATACAAATAATTATTAGTTTAATGTATTTAAAACATATATTGTTTAAAACAATACATTCTTTTAAAAAAAAATTAGGGAAATTCGCGATGTTACAACTCCGCTTGCCACCACAGACACGTTTCTAAGTAAAGGTACTCTGTTTCATGATCCTACCCTCTATCGCTCATTAGTTGGGGCTCTTCAGTATCTCACATTACTCGCCCGGACCTCTCCTACGCTGTTAATCAAGCGAGTCAGCACTTGCAAGCTCCAACCATCTCTCATTTTCAATCCGTCAAACGCATTCTCCGATATGTTAAAGGTACTCTCTCGTTTGGCTTAACATTCTCTAAGTCCACCACTACACAGTTAGTGGGCTATATATTCTGATGTGGATTGGGCTCGTTGCATTGAAACTAGGCGCTCAACTTATGGCTACTCAATTTACTTGGGTGGAAATCTTGTTTCCTGGAGTGCAAAGATTCAACTCACTGTTGCTCGATCCAGTTGTGAATCTAAATACAGCGCTATGGCCAACACTGCTGCTGAGATTATCTGGCTCACTCACCTTCTTCGAGAACTTCATGCCCTTCCGGCAGTTCGTCCAACCTTGCTTTGTGACAACAAGAGTGCCATCTTCTTAAGTCAGAATCTCGTTGCTCATAAACGTGCTAAACACATTGACATTGATTATCATTTTGTTCGTGAGCTAGTATCTTCTGGTCGTCTCATTACGAAATTTGTTCCGTCCAATCTCCAGGTGGCAGATATCTTTACCAAAAACCTCTCACGGCCTTTATTTGAAAAGTTTCGTGGCATGCTTCGAGTCGGTCCACCACCAGTTCGATTGAGGGGGGTAACAACCTTGCGTAAATTAATGAGCGATCTCCTATGTTTTTATTGTAATTACTATGTATTATTTGTTTCCTAGTTTAGGACCTCCTTTGTATTCTATATAATGTACTCATTTATTCAATAATAAGTGGAGACTGAGAGTCCTTACAAAAACCCTTCGGCATTCTCTTGTTTTTTTTCTCAAAACACATGTAATCACGTATATTACATGTGTAAAAATTTTCATAAAAAAATAAATTCATTTCATAGGGTTTTCTAAAAGTTTTGTTAAATTTGATAGGTTTTCTTCCCATCCTTACCCTATATATATATAGGGTTGGGTTATTTTGAAAACTCACTTGAGTTGTGAGAACTTGAGAACTCACTTTATAGCCACAAGTTTAATTAATTATCAAGAAGTTTGTGGTTGTGATTAAATGATAATAAAATATTAAGGTAGGAGAGATAAAAAACAATATTATATGGTAACAAGGGCATTTAGGTAAAACCACCATCTCTCTTGTCAACCCACCATCACATCATGTTTTTTATTTTATTTTTTAATAATTTATAAATGCAAATAAATTTGTTTTTAATAATTTATAAAATTCCAACCATTGACCTGCAAAATTAGTGTAAAAATCCATTTTTTAACTTTATTTTATTTTTAGTGTAAAAACCCAAAATGATACTCTTACACCAGTGTAAAACACAAGATGAACAGATCGTTTCATGTGTTAAAGCCAAAACGTCTATAATTTTTGTGTGATTTACACTGGTGTAATTATTTACACCAATGTAAAATCTACCATACCAAACAAACATCCATACATTTGTATTATTTACACCAATGTAAAATCTACCATACCAAACAAAACATCAATACATTTGTAAATTTACCATCATTTTATACTGTTGTAATTATTTTACACCAGTGTAAATCTACCATGCACAAATCTACCATACCAAACAAACATCCATACATTTGTAAATTTACCATCATTTACACTGGTGTAATTATTTTACACCAGTGTAAACCAAAAACAAACATCTACACAAACGTATTACACCAGTGTAAATGCCCCCACAACATCACCAAAATGTATTACATCAATGGAAAACAACCAAAACATCTATACATTTCATACTACATTTCATACAAAACGTATTACACCAGTGTAAATGCCCTCATCTTCATCCCCCACCTTCCCTTAACCATCTTCTTTCACAAAAAAAAAAAAAAAAAAAAAAAAAAAAAAAAAAAAAAACCTCATGTAAAAAATTAATAATAGTAATAATAATAATAATAATAATAATAACAACAACAACAACATACCATCGTCATCTTCATCCCCACCGTCCCACCGCCGTCCACCGCTCCCTGCCCCCACCAAGACCACCCACTCCCGCCTCCAGATCTGTTCAGAGGCCAAACGAACCACCAAGAACCATCAATAATAATAATAATAATAATAATAATAATAATAAAACCTGTTGTTCATCGTTCATCGTTCGAACCGTTCACCACCACCAAAAACCTCATCAGATCTGGCCACCCACCATTCGAACCGTCAGCCACCACCCCCTGCCCCCACCAAGACCACCCACTCCCGCCTTCAAAAAAACCCCCCGCCACCATCAGCCACCGTCAACCACCACCTTTAAAAACCCTCGCCACCATCACCACCTTGATTGTTGTTCTTGGTTAGTTTTGACCCCGTTTTTAGAGAGAGACAGTACGAGAGAGAGAGAAGAAGAGAGAGAGGGAGAGAGAGAGAGAGAATAAGAGAGAGAGAGAGAGAGAGAAGTTTAAATGAGAGAAGAAGAAAGAGATAGAAATTTAAATGAGAGATAGAGAAGATTCTGTACTTGTACTATTATTATTATTATTATTATTATTATTATTATTATTATTATTATTATTATTATTATTATTATTATTATTATTATTTAAAGGTTAGTGGGGTAGGTTGGGTGTGGGGTGGGGTGTTATTGTACTAAAATACCCTTAGATAATTATGTGCAAAGACATTATTGCCCTTGATTAAAAAAATACCAAATATTCAAAATATGATGGTGTGTCACTTGGTGATTGATTCAGAGGAGTTCTTAAGTTCTCACAACTCAAGTGAGTTCTCAAATGAACCCAATCCTATATATATATATATATATAGGGGAATTCTAGATTGAAAACCACCTTCACTTGAGAAAACCATGCAAACCCTTTTATATGGTTCTGATTGTTCCACGTATGGGACTTTGAAATTGATTACAAGGTTACTTTTGGTATTTTTGTTTTTGTTACTGTGCTCTCTGACAAAAGTTGAAAAAGTCTCTCTCTCACTTTAAACTAGTACTCTTTCTCTCACTCTCTCATTCTAGAAAAACAACCCCTAACCTTCACATTATCAAAACATTCTCTCTTTTAAATTCCAGATCTCCTTACAAAATTAAAGATTTCATTACATTTTGATTTTGATTGGCAAAGATTTTATCATCTCCACAATGTTTAAAGATTTTATCAACTCCACGACCTTCACATCTCCCTCTCTCTATTTTGTTAATTTTTACACCACCTAAGTTCTCACGGGGGGTGCTAAGACATGGGTTAGAGGAGGAGGTACGGTGGAGGCAATTCCGGTTTGTTGTCGAACAGGTACGATGGTGAGATCTGATTTGGGTTAGAGGCGGAGGTACGATGGTGAGATGTGATTTGGGTTTAGTTTTTTAATTTGCTTATGTTGGTCGTTATTGGTGAAAACTAAAGTTCATACGGTAGTTAAGGATTTTGATGTATCCAATTCTGATGGTTAATGATTTCTCCACCTTTTACGGGTGTGCTATTTTATTCTTTTATCTCAAGAGTTTTTAATAGCAATATTATTTTTTTTATATTTTGTATAATTTTGTCATGTGTTCCATTTGGATGTTAAATCCTTCTTTGGATCTATGTTTAATTTTATTTCAGTATGTATACACATAAGTGTTTGTGCTTTACAAGAGAACTTTTGGAAAAGATTTTAGTTGACAATGAAGAAGAAAGGTATTGGAGAAAAGTTGTTTATGTTGGCATACGATGACGAATTGTGGGTTTGAAGACGGTATTGGTCCATTTAATTTGGAGGGTGAAGTAATTTTTTTAAAAAAAACTTGGTTGACTAATTCTATGGCTGACTGAATCGCATAGCCTTAATTAACTCATTGTTTTTCATTTAAAAACATATGTTTTCGCTATTTGGGATCATAACTTATCATATGTTTTTGTGTTTGTGTTATATTTTTCATATGTTTTTTTGTTGTTTGGGGGTATAATTTATTATATGTTTTTGTGAGATTATGTGAAAACATATGTTTTTGTTGTTGGGGTAATAATTTATTAAATGTTTTTGTGAGATAAGTCGTGAAAACATATATTTTTGTTGCTGGGATTATAATCTATTTATATGTTTTTTGGTGAAATAATTGCAAAAATATATAATTGTTAAAAAAAACTTACGTTTTCCCTCTAAAGGAGTGAATTGATGATTTTAGAGAGAGGAGAGAGGAGAGAGAATAATGAAAAGTAAGAAAGAGACCAATTACATGGACCATTTTACCCTTTCATGACTAAATAAACATCTTTATGGTTGACCAAAAAGCAAAACAACCACCACCATAGATCAAGATGAATGAGTGGTTAAGATGGGGGTTTAATGGGTTTTCTCAAGTGGGGAGGGTTTTCAAATTATCCCTCCCCTATATATATATATATATGTGTGTGTGTGTGTGTGTTGTGTGTGTGTGTGTGTGTGTGGGATGGATCCTAACCCATATTTGAGAACTGAGATAACCATTCTGGATCACATATTTCTATAAAGGCAAAAAAAATTTTTTGCTTATAAATCGAACGTTTTTATATAAGAAATTTTATTTTTATTTGTTTTCATTTATACATATGTGTATACTGCATTTATACATATGTGTATATTAAAAAAATATTCTTGTATAAAAAGTAGCGATTAAGCAAAAAAAAAAAATTGCCTTAAAAAAACGTGTGGTCCAGAATGATAAGATTGAATATATATGCATACGTGGATATTTAAAAGATAAATAAATACACCTGCTACTACCTAATGGCATTATAGTTTAGTGACATCTTGGGTGGTATAAGGCTTAGTCACCATTTGGTCATGGGTTTGATTCCCACAAGGGGTTTTTTCCATATTTATTAGGTTTCATCTTGAATTAGTGTATAAGCGTTATTGCCTAATGGCAGTGGATATGATAAGGTGATTCCTCTAGTAACATGTTGATATTCAGTGGTCTTTCAGTAATCCCAATTTGCCATTCACAAAAGAAAAACTACTTAGTGTTGGGGATGACTCAAGTTCTAAGAAGTATTATTACAGGGAAGGGGAAGTGATGTTAGCCTTTAAAAAAATACACTTGCTACTCAATTAAAATACACTTCCATAGATCACCCAACCAATATCCGCGCAATATCTCTTAATTAATTGTGTTTATTATGTGGGACGGAAAAAGACTTTAGATTCCCCGTCAAAAATTTCACCTCCCCACACATTAATTAACACGTGATGCCCTAAACACAACTAATTTTTTCTATGCCCTTTAATGGACCCGACACATACTTTTGTGTTCTATATGTAGACACAGATATATGTATATATTCTCCATACAAGTTGGCTAAAACCCCTTATATAAACCTCCACCCTCATCTCCAGGAATTCATATCCTTAAAACTAAAACGAATAACCCTAGCTAGCTATTTTAGTCAATATATATAGTGAAAGATATGTCTGGTGTTTGGGTGTTCAATAACGGTGTGCTTCGACTAATAGGGAACCCTGGAAGTGATTCCCTTCACGGTTTGGCCCGACGTAAGGTTCTGGTTCATGTACCCTCCAATGAAGTCGTTACTTCATACGATGTACTTGAAAGAATCTTGTCATCATTCGGGTGGGAAAGGTACTATGATGATCCTGATTTGTTGCAGTTTCACAAAAGATCGACCGTGCATCTCATTTCTCTCCCTAAACACTTCAACAAGCTCAAATCAATGCATATGTATGATATAGTCGTCAAGAACCGCAACATGTTTGAAGTAAGAGATATGTACCTTGGCTAGCTAGCTAGCTAGCTATGTCTTTAGTTTAGATCATATATAATGAGTATGTATGTTTTATATTTTGTGTGAATTATCATTTGACGTATAAGCAGTGGCGGACCTACATACATTCCAGGAGGATGGGCGTGCCCCTTAAAATAAAATAAAAAACTTATTGTAATTTAGGCCAAAATCATTAAAAACATGTTAAGCATCTCTTGTTTTTAGGATTTACGAAGCAAATTTCTTCATGTGGATCAAGGGTTGTTTGGTGTTCATGTATTTGTAAATTTTATATTGGGTTTCTTCTGTGTAATGAAAAGTCTTAAGTTTTTGTGTGACTGAAATATATGTTGAATTTTCACAAATTCTCTTTCCCTACTTTGCTTTTTCAATCTTCTTAAATTTATCATTGAGGACATTTAATGGTGAATGAATCCTTCATGTCACTTGGTGATAAAAAAAATACATTATCCATGGATGGAAGGTTCGTGGGAAAGATGATTAGTGCATGTCCGTTACATTATAAGATTTTGCAAGCTAGCTTGTGGGACAATGATAATAAGACAAAATTTATATACTTATAGTATCAACCTAGTCGCATGCATATAATATTCGATCACTTATGGTGTCGTGTATGTCGTTGGTTATTGTTTAACACCATGATTAACATATCTTAACAGTGTGAGACCGATAAAGATAATTCGACCCAATGTTTTGTGCCCTATGGTCCATACAATAATAAACATAACCCAAACTAAAGTGCTAATTACTCTAGCTAGTGACCCATTAACATGACATAAAATAAACAAACATACAAGGCACAATCCAATTTGGTTGATTAATCAGGATAACATTGAAGTTCATCATGTTCCATGATCTTTGTCAGCATCAACTATATACCATCATCGGAATCTTTCACTTCACCGATCCGTGTATAAAAACAAATTCCTTATTTTTCTTGTTTGTCTTAATTCCAAATTAGTTCCTTACAAAAACTTTAAACATGGATTAATTTGTTTCCAGTAATACTGTCTTTAATTTCCTTTTACGATTGAAACATACACAAACACCGAACTTGAATTCATCGGGTGACGTTACTTATTACACCAAACCTTTCGTAACCCAATTTGTACCCAGCGAAACGTTGCATCTTCATTCATGGCGTGGCTTCATTGGTAATTGTTTAAACCTTGATTAACTTCTAACCAGTTTGATCAGACGCATTGTTCGACCCAATGTTTTGTAGCCTATGATCCATATATACAAATTATAAGAATAACCCAAAATAAAGGGTTCAATCTAATGACACATCAACATGGCATAATATAAAAACAAAAATAAAGGCCTAATCCGATTTGGTTTATTAAACCGAGTAACATTATACTTTTTTCATTATTAAGAACTTCTGATTAATCATATTTCCACATCCACGATGCATATAATATATATATATATATATATAATATATATATATATTCACACAACTTAGCGTAATAGACGAGTGATTGACTAGAAAAGTGGTCACAACTATTCCTATTCCTTCTTAATTAAAACTTCAAGTGCAGATAAAGAGGCTTATTAATTAGCACCCATTCATAGATCCAAGTGACATAGAGAGTTCTTTCATTTTCATTGGTAGTGCAACCCACTCCTATAGTCATGGGCCGCATATGTTTACACAAAGGAAGAACATAAATCATTAATGGAGGCCATATCCTATCATTGTTCACATTTCTATCCATATAGGATGGGAGAAAAAGGAGATATGTATGAGTTTGATTCTCATGTATCTTGATCACATGATTTTCCCTTGAATAAAGTTTAGATTACATTCTTACAGGATTCACCACCATCTGGCATCTACCAACCTATATTATTCATGTAGCTTATTCTATGTGATTATTTTGAGGTAAAAAACATAGAGTAAGTTTGGTGGCTAACATAAATAAATGTAAACCTAGCTTGTTATATGCAAAGCCGTCTTTGAGAATTTGGATGCCTTATAGGAGTAGAAAAAAATGTTGCCCTATAATATAAATTTACACATGCGTGCGAGCGTACACATATGACATATATGTATAGTATGACGATAATCGTAATAACAATAAACAAAGCAAATTTATAGTAGCAAAATCATCTATTCAATCAACGCGCATCTCTAGTGGCAATACACTATAAATATTAAGAGTAATTGTGGCGACAAATGTTGCCGCTGTAGGCCTCAATTATCGCCACTAATACTAATAGCAGCTGTTGGAATTAATCTTGACTTTAGTTTATTATTTAGTTTTATTATTTTCTATTTAGTTGGTCTTATTTAGAAATAAATTAATGGTAGAAAGTCAAGAAGGTTGACCAATTTTTGTGGTTGAAAAAGAAATCCCTTAGAGTCGTGGAGTGTAGCTTCAATTTAGTGGGGTACTTAGTTGGAGAATGGGTCATTTGTACCTTAGTATTAGTATGTAAGGCTATAAAACGCCTTGTGCTTTGTTGAATAAAATATGCATTTTCCTTTAAAATCTCTCTCTATCTTAAGTCTATGTATTTTGTTTATCACAAAACACACACATACACAACAACAAATCTCATATATGAGGGGCCTGATAAACAACAGCGACAACAAATCGATGAGAATATCTTTTTTACTTGGGTAAGAAATCCAGAAATAAGATTAACAAACAAAACTAAGATTTACAGAAGTCAAATAAGAATATTAATCAATAATCATAATCAATTTCACCATTAGACTTATAGTTTATTTTGTATATCCATTTATAGTTAACTAGACTCCTACCCTTAGGTAAGTCTATAAGTGTCCATGTATTATTCCTATTCAAGGTTTCAATTTCTCCATTCATAGCCTTGATCCAATTAGGATCACTAGAAGCCTCTACAAAATTTCTAGGTTCTAAACTTTTATTTAGATACTAGCAAATATTTTATAATCACAGGTTAAGTTTGCATAGTTAACAACCTTTTCTACATCAAACGTGACATTCCCTTCAACAATAAAATCATCTAGCTTCCTAGGAAGAAAAGAACTCCTAGTACTTCTCCTTATGGTTTGAATGCTTTGGTCATTACCCTTAGAACCACTGTTTTTATCACTAGGTGTCACATGCTCAGCTCTGCTATCACTACTAGTATCAGTACTGACTTGAGAACTGGAAGATTCATCCAAGTCTAACTGTTAGCATGAGGCTGCTGAGACCCATGTGTCTCTACCTCATTCTTACCTAAACCCCTCCCCTCATCATCGGGCTCTTCATGCTTAATGGATGTTTCAGTTTCAAACAAGTTAAAAAAAATTAATGAGTCTAAGTCCTTACTTGTATTTTCATTAAATTTCTTATAAATACTCTTATCTTTAAATGGAAATATGGTTTCATAAAACTTCACATCTCTTGAAAAAGAAATGGTTTTTTGTTTCTAAACTATATACTTTATAACCTTTTTTTTTCATTTGAATAACCAATAAAAACACATTTTTCAGCCTTTTCATTCAATTTATCAAACTCATTTAAAATGGTTGCAAAACACAAACATCCAAACAGTTTTAAATGACCTAGGAAGGCCTAAAACCATAAATGAGTTCATAGGGTGTTCTTCTATTCAGCACTGATGAAGGAGTCCTATTAACAAATGTCTATATTTTCTCTTAACTATTGTGACACCCGTCGAAATCCCAGATCATATCCGTACACTTAACTACATGTACACATTGTGCATGACATTTCATTCTACATGTTTCAATACAATTGAGCCATACAGGGCCTCAACAAGTCAATTTTGATGCTTACAGTCTAGCATTAGGCACACTAGTTGATACAATTTCATAACTAGTCGAATAGCTTATCATGAACTATAGAGAGATCATATCAAAAACCCTAGTTTGGGAAACTCATACAATGGTACATAAAATTTCAATTGTGATTCAATCAAGGACAAAATCAAACTATGTCCATACACAAGGATTGTTCGAACACAATATCCAAAAACGACTAGTAAGACCACTAGTTAAAAAGTATATATTGTGCACACAATTATATTATCTTGTATTACATATACTTGTACAAAGACCCTTCTTAACATCCAATTATAACAAGGGACCAAGTAATTATACAAGATGTATATTAAAATGTTCAAAAATAATAATAATATGTACGTATATACATATATGTGCGACGGCACATATGTATGTATGAGTGGGTAGTTGTAAATTTCAAGGATTATACCCTTACATCTTAATGATCTATCAAATCCATCATAGATTACACCCAATTAGCCAAACACCTTTCTATTTATCCCTTCCATAACCTTTGACTTACCACTTATATCTAGTCCATACATACATATATATATATATATATATACGACACACATACAATTGTGTGTAGAGTTAAATCTTTCACTTCCACAACTAGTTAATCCATCATGTCCTAAGACCTTTCATCCAGATGGAAACTAACCATGACATTACACCATCCTATACCACATTTACACATTCCATACCCTAGAGACAAGATATTGCCCCATCAATCCTAAGTTGTCTCAAATCTAGCAAGAACCATGATTATCACACATCAATTCCAAGTGAAATGACTAAGCCTAAATCTCCCAAACACCCTCTAATTTTCGGCTCCCCCCATTCAAGGAACACATGCACACATCAACTCATTACATGCCCACAATCTTAACCAAGATCCACTTTCACTTGATCTTACACTAAAAAGGAAAGATGTTTCCTTTCAACTTTCCTTAGTCATCATGTCTTACCAATATTAATCTCTATATAAAGGTGCAAAGTTAGAAGGATTAGTGCACCACCAATTAGCTAACACACCCCTCCACTCCTCCCTCTCCTTCTCTCGGCCGCACACCACCGCCGAAACACCCTCACCCCACGGCACCACCACCACTACAAACCACCTCCCACACCCAAGTCACTAATAATAAATATTAACTTTCAAGGGATCATTAGGGGTACAAGGAGCATAACTAAGTTGTACAAGGCCTCTAACTCCCTCTTTTCTTAAGACACTAGGAGGTATAACATTGTTTTCTTAAACTTTTGTTTTTATTTTTACCTAGTCTTTTAAATACAAAGTTGTTCACTAGTATGTTTACTCTTGTAACTTAATCAAACAAGTGAGTGAACTCATGCTTTAAAATACATTATGTTAACTAGTAAATATATGTGTTAACACCACCATAGGGCCGAAACATATATGGATACATATATATGGCCGAAAATTTTATAAGAAAAAGTATATGTTTTTTCTAAACTCAATAACATAAGGCATAGTGTTGAAAGTTGTTAGTCATAACAAAGCTTACAAAGATCCATGTGTTTTCAAGGAAAGTAATATTTTGACATGAAATATTATTATTTTCACAAAGTTGTCAAGTTATGAAAATAATAAGTTAAACATACTTAAATATGGTAGATCTACACACTTGACAAAACAAAAGTTGTGAAGCCTTCAACACATGAGCACATTAAAGTATATAAAACACTTGCTTTTCACAAATAAAAGTAATGTTTTTCCAAGAAACTAAGCTATCTTTTTATCAAAGATCACTAGTTTACATAAAGAAGGTAAATCTGTCCATCAAAGACACATTTAACTTAAAGAGATAAGTTACAAAGACAAGCGTAACAAGAGAACAACTTGTAGACAGTACAAGAACATAGACCTAAAATGTCTCTTTTACATAGGACGCATAGGTCAATCTCTCTAGCTCAGATTCATTAGTTCATTTCCAAGACATACCATAAGGTGAGTTTCACTGCCCCCTTTTTCACTGTTTTTACATTTTCCCAGGGGAAAAACATGCGTACAATGTTCAATTTTCAGTTACATACATGACTATTATGTGAACATGAGACATCAAGATTCAGGATCCATTAAGCCCTCGTGTCATACATCATACCATAACCATTAGCTATGGGCATAGCCATGAAACACCATAATAGATCTATTGGGTTGACACCCCCACTCTTGGTCAGTCGCTCTGACCGGATGACAGATATCAAAAGAGTGCTAGTATTTCACATTTATTCATTGTCTTGAGTGTACAATGGGCGAGGCACAACATGTCAATGTTTGGTTATGGGCTCATGTCAGATCACATATTAATTATTGCCCTAGCTAGGCAGTAATTTAGTCGGATTTAGGATTACAGGTTCAAAATACAAAAACCTGTGAACTCACCAACTTTATGTTGACCCATATATTTTTCATGCATGTTTTTCAGGAAATTAGCATGGAGCATGGAACTTGGGAAGGGCGTGTGCGAGCATTTAAAGGATACCATCTTTTGAACTATTGTTGTGATGTTTTGATCTAAACACTTTGACAATGGTTTCTAAATTCAAACAATTAATGATATGTTTTGTAAGACTTGAATGTTTTAAATGGTAATTCATGTTTTATTAAATAATGCTCGTGTGAATTTTGTGCATGGAAATCATTTCAGTTGCACCCCGTGTTTCCGCCTTAGGCGGGGTGTGACAACTGTGCCATTCTGTTGTGGGGTGTATGCACATGTAGTTTGATGAACAATACCTAATGACCTACAGTAATTAGCCATTTGATTGTTCACAAATTCAGTTTCATTATCACTTCTAAAACACTTAATATTTTTTGAAAATTGAGGTTTTAGAATGTTAACAAAATCCTGAATATGTTCAAAAACTTCACCTTTGGTTTTCATTAAACAAACCCACTGTGACATCCGTCACCCTTCATTTTATCTTTTGTCCGACTTTAGTCCCTTTCATTTCAGTTATTTACATTTATAATCCCTGTAATTCGAAGCTTCGGATTCAATAATAAAACAAAAATTCTTGCATCGTTGTCGTATTTCTTTTCTTTTAAATAATAATAATAATAATAATAATAATAATAATAATAATAATATTAATAATAACTAAACCCAAACCTACAAACATATAAAACTAAACAAACCCAACCACAACTTTACCCATTTTGGAGCCCAGATCAGGCCCAACATTAAGCCACACTGAGCCGAATAGCAGACTGGCCCACACTCCCTCTCCCCTCTCTAATATGTTTAAAAAAAATAGATGTTTGTGACCAGACTCGAACCCGAGTCTGATCTGGGTGGAGAATCAACAAGCAACAACACTACCACTAGTCCACATGAGGTCTGTTGGTTGATATAGGACCCTAATAAATTTTAAGGCATCCTGAGAAGATTTAAAACTCCTCCTTCTTCTTCGCTGCAGATCCGACGCACACCAAACCCGACCCACCGACAGATCTTTCAAGTTAACGCGCCTTTAATCTTGTTTAGGAAACCATACTCGTCTATTACACAACCGACATAATCAGCCATAAATCCGGCAATTATATACGTCCTAATCATTCCTTAATTGAGAAATTTAGACGCGTGTTTGACCATTCCGGGTCAAACAATCGAAATCTTCCAAATATACATCTCTATTATAAATTAACCACCTCTCTTTGTTTTGAATGTACCGAAAACTCTAACCCTTCCTTCAAAACTCTCTTTCATTCCCTCTAGATCGTGAATTCATCGAAGTTTGACTTTTGTTTGACTCGACTTCTTGGATAAACACAGGCATTGTAAGTATAAATCAGTTTCGTGTATATTGTTCTTTGATATAGTGCGAGTAATAACCCCATGTTTTCTGGGGTTATTGTTTTATAATTATCTAGATTAGAAAACTAGGGTTCTTAGTAATTATTGGGGAAGATGACTCATTATACTCATAATACAATAGATTATTTTCTAATTTAGAATCATTCTCAGGGTGTGGCTCAGTGGTGAGCCACACTTGTGATAAGGAATTGGACCGCTCAGACGCGGGTTCGATTCCCAACAGAAGCATTTTTTTATCAGCTTTTCCTTTTTCCCTTTTTATAAATATATTGATTAATAAACTCTTTAATATATTTAAAATACTTAATATGACTTATAAATTATACAAAAATTATTTTATGATTTACAAATGATAAAATCTATTATACAATTTTTAGTTTTTCAAAAATCATTTATTTTATATATATTATAAATATTACAATTTTATTCATTTATAATTTTAAAATTCTATAAAAATATCTAAACGATTTTATAAAATTCCACAAAAATTATTCTAAACTCGTGGATCAATAGACATTTCAGAAATAATTTTTATTTCAGAAAAATCATTCGTTTCATATTTTTAATTGATTTTTGTTATTTTAAATCATAAATAAATCATAATAAATTCAATTTTCAATATTTTTATACCAAAATTTTACATAAATTATTTTTGTTCATTTAGAACAGAAATATAAATTTTAATTTGAAATTTCTTTAATTTTAATATTTTTAGATATTAAAATTTTATCTTTAACAAATAGAAATAAATATAATAAATATTCAATTTTTGAGAAAATAATTTTACAAAAATTATTTTCATACTTATAAACCTTATAACATGATCATCCTAAATCAAAAACCTACAATAGTCTTTTATTTAATTATGTACCCAATTTTCTTTAATTATTAACAATTTACCTAATTAATAAAATAATTACTTATCCCCAAATTAGGAACCCTAGAACTACTTGTATCCTAGACTCTAAGTTCATTCCCTTACACATTATCTAATTCTTTAGGTTAATCCTTTGGGATAATCTTGATTCAAATCACGTTGTTCGGTAGAGTTTCAAGTTATTACACAAACTGTGAGTATTTCCTATCCCCTTTTTGCTTTTATACATTTTTGGGGTGTTACATGTACACTTATACAAATTACAAATACAAGTTTACATTTTTACAATACAATTCTAGTACTATGTGCATTTGCTTGCTAACGTGCTTTATGCTTAGACATTACATGTAGAATACATTTGTACTTAGTGAAATCATTAACATTGTACAAGCCGACCTTAACATTGGATAGCGCTATTGGATTGACAACCCGCCTAGGTTGATTCTCCCTTTTTCATCGGAGAATCCATGGTCATTGTTAAGATATTATCCATTTATTGGATAAGTACACCGCCGTTCATTTAGTACATTATACAGTCACAGGATTGATTTCGCTCATTTGTATGATACATAGTTTACATAATCACACTGTAGCTTTGCACTTGAATTGTATAACATTTTCCAACTTACTATATGTATTAAATCTAGGAATGCTCACCAACATTTCATATGTTGACAAAACTTATTTTGTACATGTTTCAGGTGCAGTTTGATCTTAGTACTATAGCATTGGACTTTAGTGCTTGCTTTTAATAAGTTATTTCAATTTTCATGTTTCGTTCAGACTTTTGTATTTTTCCCATTTCATCTATGTAAGACAATTTAAATTATTCAATAGTATATTTACATTTTAGTACTATGTGCTTTTGAACAATCGTCACTACGTGACACCTCGATGATTCCGCCATCGGTTGGGGTGTTACAGATTGGTATCAGAGCCATGGTTATAGGGAACTAGGTTATTAGATAAAATGGCCTAGACTATAACCGAACTTCAACTTTCATGCATAATATTCACTAAATTTCCATTTTCCTCTTCTTCCTCCACCTTCATCCCTCTATCTTCCCTTCTTCTTTCTCCATTCTTCTCATCTTTCATCATGGTGCATAAAGATGGTGTCCTACAAGGAGTGGAAAGTCTACATCATCATGGAACGGGAGCAGTACCTTTCATGAAGACACTCTTAGGCATGATGCCTACTCTTATTTTGCTCCTTCAAAGTTGTTGAGCTTTAATGAGTGTGATGGAACACGTGCAATCTGGAAGGGTGGATGCATGTACACTGGGTTTTCTGGCATAGGCAAGCATAGCGCATAAATCCAATAACGGACCTGTTATGCTTACCTGGGGATTCCTGAAGTGAGTGTCCACTTATAGGCTAAAGCATGTCTTCTTTGATCACCATTGGGTTCAATTCCTTTGAAAAGTCAACGTTCTTGTTGTGCTTTACAGCTAGACAAGGGCAATCCAAGCATTTTATGCAAGTTTTTCAATAATACCCTCTCGTTTCATATACAATATTTTGTATTACATGATTTTCATATATTGCTTACATGTTCATACTTTCATAATCATCTGTACAGTTATACACTTACATTTTCTAATCTCATGATTATTCATTGACTGCCTTATAGATGTCTGCTCACCGCATGCTCCGTGATGCCAGCCAACGCACCGTTCGTGCTTCTGGACAACGTTCCGATCGTCGCCTCGCATCTTTAGTCGCTGAACAAATTGCTGCAGTGATCCCAAATCTTGTCAGTGAGTTAACCCAGAATAGTAACAGTGCCAACACAGCGAGTGCGACTCAATTTCGGTGCACTTTCAAACACTTTAGCTCTTGCAACCCCATAAAATTCACTGGTGAGGAGGGTGCTACTGGCCTCCTCCAATGGTTTGAAAGCATGGAGAGCACCTTTGTGAACAGCGAGTGTCCAGATGAACTCCGCGTTCGCTATGCCACCAGTGTCCTTCAAAAGGGGGCATTAACTTGGTGGAACGGCGAAAAGCGTAATCGGGGCGCTGATGTTGCTTTATCTTTGTCTTGGGCTGAGGTTAAGGAACTCATGATTGCCAAATTCTGCCCTAGGAACGAAATCAGGAAATTGGAGGATGAATTACATGGGCTGAAACAAGACAGTAGTGAGAATCTTGCGTACAATACTCGATATCATGAACTCAGCATATTGGTTCCACACATGGTTACCCCGGTCTCTCGAGTAATCGAGAAATATATCGAGGGATTACCTGACCTGATTCAAGACGTAGTCATTGGAACCAAACCCACTACGGTGGAAGAAGCCATCCAGCTTGCAGCCTCTTTGACTGACAAGCACGTGAAAAAGGGAAATCTGGTTAGGAAAAGTACTAAGAAACCAGCTGAGAAGACCACCACCCCTACTGTTGAATCATCAAAAGCCGCTTCAGCAAATCCCAGTTCTAACTCCAAGAAGTGGAAATTCGAAAGTAAAAACTATGCTATGGTGGCCCCAGTGAACCAGGTTCCAATGGTCCAGACCCCTCCTGCCAAGAAGGTTTATGGGGGAAACTTGCCCAAATGTGCTACTTGTCAATACCATCACCCTTCAAACTTTCCTTGTCGCCACTGTACCACCTGTGGTAGGTATGGTCATGTAGCTACCACATGTCGTTCAGTGTTTAGACCTCAACCAATCAACTTTCAACCAGTTAACCCTCAGCCAGCCAACTCTCAACCAGCTCGCCAAAACCCACAACCCATAGCATATGCTCGAGCCTACTTCAATTGTGGCGATCCAAACCATCTCAGAAATCAATGTCCAGACCTTGTCCCAGCAAACCATGCAACAAATCAAGTGGCACGTGGTAGGGCGTTCAATATCAACACCCAAGAAGATGTTGGTCCTGATGATGCAAATCTCATTGATCAAGCTTTGGATTAAAAACTTTCTTAACTAACGGATTCAATATCTACGTCTTTCACCCTTTTGCTTCAGTTTTTTTTCCTTGCATTTTGAGTCATGTCTTAGTTTTGGAATAATTTCAAGTTATCATGTTTGGATTTTTTTTTTTTTTTTTTTTGGAAATATAAATTTTGTTTTTCAACTTTGGTATACAATGTTTGTATTAATTGCTTTATTTGTAAAAGATGATTACACCTAAGGTTGGAAATTGATGATCTAAGAAATATCAGGAGAACTCGTTAGACTTGACCATTATCAAACTGACAAATCTATGTCGCATAACACAAATACTACAAGATACAAACTAAAAGTTAAATTAGTTAATATATTTTAGTGTGTGCAGATTACATGATCTATGCTATGTAGTTTTTTTTTATCATCATATTGCACTACATGTATACTATTTTCATGTTTTTAATTATGTAAAAATTATATAGCAGTTTATACCATATTCGCTCAAAATTTCAAATTACATTCTCTATTTGTATTACGATCACAAGCTGATTTACACACAACACAATCTTAGCTTGAACAATAGTCATTTTTCATTTGCATTACCTTGACTATAGACACCTGATACACTAAAAAGATACTAAGGCATGTGAACCAAGAAATTGCTCATATCAAAGTTGTTGTGTTAAATTATATTTTTTACTCGGCACTTACAAAAGAAGATAGTCCTTAAGTATTCATTTTAACTTGGGGAGAATTTATGCAAATTTCTCTACTCTGTTGCAGTGCATGTCTAATGTCTTATATTCAAACTCATGACACCTCATTTTCATAGCTCGCATACTCCAAATTAATTATATTGTTTTGAATTAGAGTTGTAGAAGGACATAACACCCTAATGTAAGGTAAATTGATGATTCCGGTCCGGAAGGTAATCATGAATTTACAGGTACGTTAGGGTAGTGTGAAATTCTATTGGGGTTTTTGGTAGGCGTCCAGTACGTTTTCAAGGTATCAAAGGTGTGGTGGGTTAGC
Source organism: Ambrosia x helenae (assembly GCA_030844895.1). Taxonomy (NCBI): domain Eukaryota; kingdom Viridiplantae; phylum Streptophyta; class Magnoliopsida; order Asterales; family Asteraceae; genus Ambrosia; species Ambrosia x helenae. The sequence continues at coordinate 89,700,175 of CM061230.1, read as the reverse complement.
TGCGGTACACCCTATATATAAACACTAATGATGCATTAAAAGTGAGACTGGAAGTTAGACCAGGAACTAACCCCAATTCTCTTGGTAGTTCAAAACGTCGATTCATAGTCTAACTTATTCCTTCCAACCACCCTAACCTTTATCTTCAAGGCCTAGTACTTTGGGTCTTGACCACTGGTAATAATCCTTAGATATATTTAATCCAATTATATCTGAATTTCGAGTCCTTTCAAGTCAGGTTATCACAATACCCAAAGCTCTCTTTCTCATTAAACTTGACCAAACTCATTATAACATTTACTCGAGTACCGAAAACCTTGTTTATACGTATACTTGAAGGAATTTTGGGACGAAATTTCTAAAAGTAGGGGATGTTGTGACATCCGTCACCTTTCATTTTATCTTTTGTCCGACTTTAGTCCCTTTCATTTCATTTATTTACATTTATAATCCCTGTAATTCGAAGCTTTGGATTCAATAATAAAAAAAAAAATTATTGCATCGTTGTCGTATTTCTTTTCTTTTAAATAATAATAGTAATAATAATAATAACAATAATAAATGATATTAATAATAATAATGTTAGTAATAAACATTGTGTTATTAATAATAACTAAACCCAAACCTACAAACATATAAAACTAAACAAACCCAACAAAAACCTTACCCATTTTTGGAGCCCAGATCGGGCCCAACATTAAGCCACACTAAGCCCAATAGCAGACCGGCCCACACTCCCTCTCCCCTCTCTAATCTATTAAAAAAAATAGATGTTTGTGACCAGACTCGAACCCGAATTTGATCCGGGTGGAGAATCAACAAGCAACAACACTACTACTAGTCCACATGAGGTCTGTTGGTTGATATAGGACCCTAATAAATTTTAAGGCATCCTGAGAAGATTTAAAATTCCTCCTTCTTCTTCGCTGCAGATCCGACGCACACCAAACCTGACCCACCGACGGATCTTTCAAGTTAACGCGCCTTTAATCTTGTTTTTGGAAACCATACTCGTCTATTACACAACCGACATAATCAGCCATAAATCCGGCAATTATATACGTCCTAATCATTCCTTAATTGAGAAATTTAGACGCGTGTTTGACCATTACGGGTCAAACAATCGAAATCTTCCAAATATACATCTCTATTATAAATTAAACACCTCTCTTTGTTTTGAATGTACCGAAAACTCTAACCCTTCCTTCAAAACTCTCTTTCATTCCCTCTAGATCGTGAATTCATCGAAGTTTGACTTTTGTTTGACTCGACTTCTTGGATAAACACAGGCATTGTAAGTATAAATCAGTTTCGTGTATATTATTCTTTGATATAGTGCGAGTAATAACCCATGTTTTCTGGGGTTATTGTTTGATAATTATCTAGATTAGAAAAACTAGGGTTCTTAGTAATTATTGGGGAAGATGACTCATTATACTCATAATACAAATAGATTATTTTCTGGTTTAGAATCGTTCTCAGGGTGTGGCTCAGTGGTGAGCCACACTTGTGATAAGGAATTGGACCGCCCAGACGCGGGTTCGATTCCCAGTAGAAGCATTTTTTTATCATCTTTTCCTTTTTCCCTTTTTATAAATATATTGATTAATAAACTCTTTAATATATTTAAAATACTTAATATGACTTATAAATTATACAAAAATTATTTTATGATTTACAAATGATAAAATCTATTATACAATTTTTAGTTTTTCAAAAAATCATTTATTTTATATATATTATAAATATTACAATTTTATTCATTTATAATTTTAAAATTCTATAAAAATATGTAAACGATTTTATAAAATTCTACAAAAATTATTCTAAACTTGTGGATCAATAGGCATTTCAGAAATAATTTTTATTTCAGAAAAATCGTTTGTTTCATATTTTTAATTGATTTTTGTTATTTTAAATCATAAATAAATCATAATAAATTCAATTTTCAATATTTTTATACCAAAATTTTACATAAATTATTTTTGTTCATTTAGAACAGAAATATAAATTTTAATTTGAAATTTCTTTAATTTTAATATTTTTAGATATTAAAATTTTATCTTTGACAAATAGAAATAAATATACTAAATATTCAATTTTTGAGAAAATAATTTTATAAAAATTATTTTCATACTTAGAAACCTTATAAAACGATCATCCTAAATCAAAAACCTACAATAGTCTTTTATTTAATTATGTACCCAATTTTCTTTAATTATTAACAATTTACCTAATTAATAATATAATTACTTATCCCCAAATTAGGAACCCTATAACTACTTGTATCCTAGACTCTAAGTTCATTCCCTTACATATTATCTAATTCTTTAGGTTAATCCTTTGGGATAATCTTGATTCAAATCACGTTGTTCGGTAGAGTTTCAAGTTATTACACGAACTGTGAGTATTTCCTATCCCCTTTTTTCTTTTATACATTTTTGGGGTGTTACATGTACACTTATACAAATTACAAATACAAGTTTACATTTTTACAATACAATTCTAGTACTATGTGCATTTGCTTACAAACGTGCTTTATGCTTAGACATTACATGTAGAATACATTTGTACTTAGTGAAATTATTAACATTGTACAAGCCGACCTTAACATTGGATAGTGTTATTGGATTGACAACCCGCCTAGGTTGATTCTCCCCCTTTTTCATCTGAGAATCCATGGTCATTGTTAAGATATTATCCATTTATTGGATAAGTACACCGCCGTTCATTTAGTACATTATACAGTCACAGGATTGATTTCGCTCATTTGTATGATACATTGTTTACATAATCACACTGTAGCTTTGCACTTGAATTGTATAACATTTTCCAACTTACTATATGTATTAAATCTAGGAATGCTCACCAACATTTCATATGTTGACAAAACTTATTTTGTACATGTTTCAGGTACAGTTTGATCTTAGTACTATAGCATTGGACTTTAGTGCTTGCTTTTAATAAGTTATTTCAATTTTCATGTTTCGTTCAGACTTTTGTATTTTTCCCATTTCATCTATGTAAGACAATTTAAATTATTCAATGGTATATTTACATTTTAGTACCATGTGCTTTTGAACAATCGTCACTACGTGACACCTCAATGATTCCGCCATCGGTTGGGGTGTTACACCCACACAGCTCTAGAATAGTCATTCACAATTATGAGAAAATATTCAAACCCATCCCTACTTTGAACCCTATAAGGCCCCCAAACATCTAGATGAATGAGATCACCTAGACTGGAAGACTTATGATCACTTAAGAGAAAGGGTTCCCTGTGTTGCTTAGACTTGTGACACACATCACAAGGTAAGTCTTCCCTTTTGTAAACCTAAATCCAAAGACATCCTCAAGTTTCTGTAATACAATATCAGAAGGATGTCCAAGTCTACCATGCCACAACTCATACTCCTTATTAGTGAAACCTACCTTGTTACTAACAAAAGATCCACCACAGAAATATAGACCCTCAAGTTGGTTACCAGACACCGGGACTTTCTTTGTTAATAAGTCCTGAATGTAACAATTATTTTCATCAAAACCAACATATAAATGATTATCGTTAACCAACTTATGCACAGATATAAGATTCACACAGTAATCAGGCACAACAAATACATCATGAAGTGTCACTTTATCACTTAGTTTTAAAGATCCAATTTTAGTCACAAGAGCATGTGTTTCATTAAGATGTTTAACTTGAATATTTAGATCAGAAACATCAATGTAATTTGTTAAATCATGTTCACTTGTAACCATATGCTGGTTAGCCCCTGAATCTATTATCCACCCAACCTTAAGTTTATTTCCCCCCACATTAAAACAAAATATAGATTTAGCACATACATTTGCACAAAAAGGAGAAAATATACTACCAGAAACATTATGACTTTGAGGAGGATCAACTGTCTTTTCTAAAAGCAAACTTAATAGTTTAGACAACTTATCACTAGTCAAAGTAGTAATAGGAACATCAGTTTTTTCAGCACAAACATTATTAGCCACAATCTTTTTACCTTGTAACCCCTAGGTTTAGCCCAAGGTGGATATCCAATTAATTCAAAACACTTATTAATTGAATGCCCCACCTTGTTACAGTGTGTACATTTGAGACTAGGGTTATAATTCTTTGTTACTTTTTTAGAAAAATCAACAGTTAGATTAGAATTTGAAACAAAACTCATTGTTTGTCCTTTTTTAACCCCATTGCTAGAGTTTCTATGCGATTCCTCCCTAGAAACTATAGCAAAGGCTTCTTTAACACTAGGCAGAGTGTCTTTAATCAACAAACTAGTCCTTACACTTTGATACACACTGTCCAAACCCATTAAAACTGCATGAGCTTAATCATGTTACTAAAATTATTAAATTCCCTAGCAGCATTACATGTACAAGTAGGCAATTGTAATATCTGATCTAATTGTTTCCACATAATGTTCAGTTTATGATAATACTCAGACACATGCATACCATTCTGATTAAAAGAATTAATTTTTTGATAAAGATCAAACATAACAGATCCATCAACTTTATCATATGTTTCTTTTAATTCAGTCCAGACATCACTAGCTAATCTAGAAAACACATGCCCCATATACAAATCTTCACTAATAGAGTTAAGAATCCATGTTAACATAATTGAATTACACCTATCCCACTGTCTAGCAAGAACAGGGTCTGTTTCAGATTTAACACATGATTTATCAATAAAGCCCCATTGGTTTTAACTTGAAGTGCAAGAGTTAAACTATTTGCCCATACAAAATAATTTTCTGACCCTTTTAGTTTTATTGAAGTAATAGTGAGATTACTAGAATCAGAAGCATGCAGGTACAATGGATTGCTAACAACTAATTTACTAATCAATGTTTCATTTGGACCAGCATCACCATTACCACCTAACAAGTTTGGGCCATCTCCATTTGGCCCACCTACTTTAGGTTCCTCATTATCAGCCATGACATGATATCACAACACAAATAAGAACACACCAAATATAACAAGTAGTAACCACAAAAACTAACAACAACCAACACATATCAGACAATCAAGTAGACAAATAGACTTCAAGAACTTAAAATGTCACACACACAACGGTGAAGCCTCGCTGGTGATCCGATAGTCGGTTCCTCAAAGGGTACCGACCTAGGTCCTCACGAGGGAGCCTCTTAAACCTAGACAGATCCGAAACCTAAACAGGGGCTCAGCCCTGAACAATTGACTCCTTAGAACAGACTCTACAAACACGGTAAAGATAGGAAAGATCTCACCAAGACAAGCCCAAGTTAGGGTTCTCCTTACTCACAACTGTATAACCTTCACTTAGGGTTACACAGATGTGAGGCAACTGAAGCTAAAGAAAACTCTAATCCAGCAACAACCACAGATCCACCCAAATCTATTCAGATCCAAACGATTTACAACAACCGTTCTTGAATCAACAAGTCAGCGGAAGATAATACCCGGAATATCAACACAAATCGAGAGATAACTCAATCAATCAGTATCAAGACTCAATCTAACCCTAGAGCTCTGATACCATGTCAAAATACATGATACCAAAACTTAAAGAACTTTTATTAAACAAAGAATCTCAACCCTAATGTTTATACCCCAGAAATCAACAAACAACTGAATGTAAAAGATCACTCAGATCTCTACAACAACTCTCAACAATACCTAATCTAGATTGTAACTGAGAAATACTAACAAGATCAGATTCGAGGTGAATCTAATCTACTCATACAAACCCTAGAATTATTTGAGAGAAGACTCGAGAGACTAAAGGAAAGATATTGATCAAAAAGTTGTTCTCGAATAATAATGCAAGATATTTATACAACTGAGACGATCCGTGTGAGGCAATTGTGAACCGTTGATGATCTTTGATGAATTAATCCTATCCGTCCAGAGATAACACAATCCACATGGGCCATATAACTTTCAGCTACACTTTGACGAATATTCAGCCCACTCGTCCATGAGTCTTCTCAGCCCACTAGCAATATTAAGTCCAACATTCAGCCTTCTGTTTATCCAAAGCCTAATACCTTAAACACACCTTATGCAACATGTAAAAGCACTTGATAACAAAAATAAATACTACCATTTGATATTAAGATTGTATTGATATGTATATTTTAACATATAGGCTAACAACCAAAAAGAAATTAACAAGATTAGCCCACTAAGCCACTACTACAGCAAACAACTAATAATGCATGAATAAACTTAGTGGGTTCAAAGTGGTCTAACACCACTAAAACCCACTACTATTTTTAACCAACTTTAAACAATGTTTAAGAAATAATTAAAAGAAATATATGCTTAAGTAACATGAACATGAGACATCATGGATGAAAATGTGATGTGGATATTGACTAGAAGAAGCACATATCATTAAGTTCTTTAATCGTTGGTTACAAGAGTAAGTTCACCTAAAAAAAAAAAAAAAAAAAAAAAAAAAAAAAAAAAAAAACCTTGTTAAAAGATGGAATAAAGAGTCGGTCTAAAGATCAAGTGGATTTGTTGGAATATCCAAAAGGTTGAAGGTGATTGATTCTTTGATTGATAGGGGAGGAGATTCGGTGGGGGCTAGAGAGTAAAGGAGGAATCACATTATGGGTTTGATTCTATTTAAGGGTTAAAGCTCGATGGGGTGTATACAATGTTTTACTTTCGTTGGTATACTTAGGGGTTTTTAAAAGACTCGTCCTTAGTTAGATAATCTTACATTAGACTTTTCTTGACTTTTCTTTGAAAGAAGTTAAGCAACCTGTGTGGGGGGTGCGGCTCAAATAAATATCGGGTTATGGTGTTTTTTTTATGTTTGGGATGGTAAAAATATTCTGGGAGGAAATGAAGAACGATATTTTGTCTTTCACCTAGGAATATAGTTTGTTAGAGAAAATTCCAAAAGGGTGTAACGATTCTTTCATTACTCTAGTAAGGTTCAACTCTCTATTAGGATAAAACCGAAAATAACAAAGCAACCAAAAAGGCACAAAACAGAACCCTATCAAACTATATATACTCGACTCAAAACCTAAGTAATCTATGACTCAAATACTTGTATAAAAATCCTAATAAAACCAATAATCATATCTAACTTGAATAATCCGATAAACCACTTAAACAAACTAACCGACTCAAACTCTCATATTTAAAACCTTATCAAAATTAATCACTACATTCTCAATTTCTCCCTCTTAAACTTAATTTGGACTCGTTTCTTAATCAAAGTAATGTCAGCTCATCTTCTTGGGCTTGAGCTAGGTTTGTCTCTTCCTTATTTTTTTTATTTCATGTCAGGACGTTCATATGTGAAGTGGCCGACCCACACTTATACCATCTTAAGTTACTCTTGAAAATCTCTCAGTCATTCCTCTTCCACATCTCACTCCTCTTCCTTGGCTATGGAAGCCACGTCCACTGCCCCTCGGAGTTTATTGACTATCACCTCCATTATTCATATGAGATCAACCATCATGTCCTTGGTTATTGTAGCTACGATCCTATTCAAACTAGCAAGCAAAAGTTTACTTTGATCTTCTTCATTCTCATGGTGGCTTATGTTTGTTATAGGCTTTCAACCTCCTAACAGCTTCCTCAAAAGGCATGGACTCGATTTCATTGTTTAATGGTGACCACAATCTATAAATACTTTCTAGGAACCGACTTCTGTTGTTTCCTCAAAATCACTCCGCCCTCCCAACTCGAACGAAGGTTTTTATACCTTCCTATTATATCACTTAACTTACAAGCAAAGCATCAATAGTTTCGTTATCTTTCATCCTTAAGAGCTCCAACTCACCTCTAAGTGTTTTCAAACAAGGCTTTTGCAATAGATCGACTCCAAGATATGGAAAAGGAATCACATCCCAAACCTCCTTCGCATCTATATATTTTGCTACTAGAAGCAAAATAGAAATGTTTGAAAGATGATGGCTTTCATGGAGTAACTTTTCCTTACTGCAACTGTAGCTCCCATTACTAGGTCTACAACGTTCCATGTTGGTAATTTGCAGACTTCAAGTCATAAGTCAGTGAACTTAGGGGATCAATATTGACAAGTTGGTCATAGTTAGTTAAGTTTCCTAATTATGTTATAATTATATTTGATAATGTCTTGGCTAGCAAGTTTGGCTTAGTATATATAAACCAAGTTGGGTTAGACATTATTAACAAGAGAGAAGAGAAACCAAGATATGGTTTAGAGAAACCGAGTTATGGTTTAAGAGTTTGTAATCAATTTTTTGAGTTATATTTTCTGATTAATATATTGTAGAGTTATTCCATTCGCATTCGTGTTCATGTTCGTGTTCTTATTATCGATTCTTGGACTTGAATTGGTATCAGAGCCAAAGTTAAGTTCAATCAATTGAACCAAACTAATACTCGTATTACCCGTGACTAAAGGAGAAGTCACCCGCAATTGGGATTCAGTTAACAACAGCCAAGTTAAAGCTGTGTTTCAGGCGCCAATATCGATCTTGTCGGTGATCAGTGACAACACTTGAAAAAGAACTAGCACAAGCATATTTCTTAGCACAGAAGACCAGCGAGCAGAAGGCGGCGGTCAAGAGGCGTTGAAACTCGATTTCGCGACGTAAATCAAAGAAGACTTGATCCAAATGATTGTATCAAGGACAAAACAGACGGTCGGCTGAGTTTAGGTTCGGAGTTCAAACCGTAATCAGAGGTCGCTGACTACTGTGGAGTTTCAATTACATCTGGGACCAAAGAAGGTCGAGATCGACGGTAGTGCAGCGGCAGAAAACAGAACCAGCTGGGTTCCTATTTGAATCAGTTTCACGTAGCAAGTATTTGATTTTTACGGGAGGTTTTGATTGAGGTTTTACCAAGGTTTTTCCTTCTTTTGTGGAATTCGTTATTATTGTGATTAAAGAAACCAGAATAGTTACAAAAGTCAAAAAAGGTTTGCACAGGTAACGAAAGCAAAAAACACAAAATAATTTTGAAGTTATTTTAGCAATTTAAAAAAATAAAAATCAAGATAAAGTAATTAAAGGGAGTTCTACTCTGTTAACTTACAAGAGCCGGGGTAAGATGACAGATGGTAATAGACCGATTGTTACGGTTGAAGAAAACAATTCGGCTAGTCTCATATGTCTTATGTTGTCAAAGACGAATTATACAACATGGAGTATGAGAATGAAGGTAATTTTTAATGTATATGGAGTTTGGGATCAAATTGAACCGGAAACTGCTTTAGATGCAAGGAAAAACAACATGGTGATAGCGTTGTTTTTCAGGATATACCCGAAGATCAGACTTTACAAGTCGGTAATCTGACTTCAGCCAAGGAGATGTGGGATGCGCTAAAGACCCGTAATCTTGGGGCTGATCGGGTGAGAGAAGCACGGTTATAGACATTGATGTCAGATTTTGAAAACTTGTAGATGAAAGATCATAGTATAGTTGATGAGTTGATGAGTTTGTAAGTTTATTATCTAGGTTGGCATCAAAATCAGCTTCTTTGGGTTCTACAATTGATGAATCCAAACTCGTGAAAAAGTTTCCAAACTGACTACCATGGAAGTTCATTCACATGGTTGCTTCGATCGAACAAGTAGTTGATCTGAAGATGATTACTTTTGATGATGTGGTAGGACGATTAAAAGCATATGAAGAATGGATGAAAAATGAAGAGACTCAAGAGAACAACCAAGGTAATCTGATGTTCACTAAAACCGAATCCTCGCATAATAGTTGGAACCGTAAATCGTATAAAAGGAAAGAAGGGGACCGAGGTAGAGCTGAAGATTGGGAGGATGAGGACCAAGATGGAAGTCAAAGCCGAGATGGTCCAGATCACAAGCCAAAACAGATGGGTTAAAGGAGAACCAATGATCACCAAAGGGTGAAGAAGGATAGATCACATATTCACATGTTCAATGTTACTGTTGTGACGAATTCGGCCACTTTACGACAGGGTGTCCAGATCATTTGAAGAAACAGGAAGAAGCTAACTTTGCTGAAACCGATGATTTGGATCCATCTTTATTTATGATGAGGTGTGATCAAGAGACGGTTTTTCTTGATGAAGAATGGGTAATTCCTAAGCGTTTTGAGATCGAGCCAATGGAGAAAGACACTTGGGATCTCGACAACGGAGCATCGAATCACATGACGGGCAATAGAGCTTACTTCTTTGAACTAAATGAACGTGTCACGGGAAAGGTGAAATTCATAGATGGATCTTGTATTGATATACGAGGAAAGGGATCAGTATTACTTGTAGAGAAAATGGGGGAGAAGCGCATGTTGACCGATGTTTACTACATACCGGGTCTACAAAGCAGTATCATAAGTCTTGGTCAAACAACAGAAGGTGGATGTGACATTCACATGAAATGTGATTTCCTAACCATTCATGATGATATTGGTAAGCTTATGATGAAGGTGACAAGGACCAAGATCCGTTTATACAAGATCAACCTCAAGATAGCAAGTCCCGGTACACAAGTTAGCATGATTGGAATGAAGAATTTTGCGGGTGGGGATCTACAAAGAGTTGAATTGAAAGATGAGACACCAAATACGAGTCTAAATTTTCTCAAAGATCCAAGTTCAATGGTGAAACCCAAAATTCAAAGTCCAAAGAAGAATGTTCAAGAACTCAAAGGATGTGTCGAGCAAGGGATTCAAGTTCAATGGTGAAACCCAAAATTCAAAGTCCAAAGAAGAATGTTCAAGAACTCAAAGGATGTGTCAAGCGAGGGATTCAAGCCCAAGGAAGGATGAGTATTAATCGAACGAAGCATGTGTTTGAACAAGCTAAGTAGAGCCCAAAGAACACTGCAATAAATCATGAAGAGCCTCAGGAGAATCAAGTTGAAGACATGTTCGGAGTTAAAGACCCACCAATTTTGAGTTCAAAATTACAGGGGGATTGTTGATAATTTGTGGACTTCAAGTCACAAGTCGGTGAACTTAGGGGATCAATATTGACAAGTTGGTCATAGTTGGTTAAGTTTCCTAATTATGTTATAGTTATATTTGGTAATATCTTGGCTAGCAAGTGTGGCTTAGTCTATATAAACCAAGTTGGGTTAGACAATATTAAGAAGAGAGAAGAAAAACTGAGTTATGGTTTAAAAGTCTGTAATCAGTTTTTTGAGTTATATTTTCTGATTAATATATTGGAGAGTTATTCCATTCGCATTCGTGTTCTTATTATCAATTCTTAGACTTGATTCCAAAGGCGCCCTGTGAAATGTTTCCACCATGATTTCCCATGGTGTATAGTTGGTTGAAGTTAACTTTGGGCATTGAAGTGACACATTGCTTTGATCTCTTACCGGTACCATAACGTCGACCGGCTCCAAAGCATCCATATTCTTGTATAAAAATTGGTAAGCAGGATAACTACATCTATAGCTGGATTGATGGAAAATTCAAGATCCAACATGATGACAATCAACAACAAATACATATATCATCATCAACATATTCATCAGTAAATCTCATCAATAGTAAAGCTAAGGTATTGATGAGGCAGGGTAAGATGTGGACAATCTTACCTCTACCCTTAGGAATAGGGAGGTTGCATCAAACCATTGACATAAGGCACATAACACTCAGAAATCGGGACAAGCCCGATTAGTGCATGTACCCCCTTGTCTTTTGGTTATCAACACCACCACATGATGCATGATTAACATTACGCCGTTGTTAACGTTATTTTCACGAAATTAGTAAAATAACGATAAAATTAGTACAATTTTACTTTTACCCTTTGAGGGCCTACACATATACACAATATATGCGCACACCACAAACGGGGCTACAACAAATGTGAACAATACATATATATTGGAATTTTTTTTTTTCAACTTTAAGAATAGAAGCAAAAAACTAACAGAATCATGTAAAATGTGTTGAGACTTGAGGCTCCTCATTAGATATGTTCTGTTATTTTAAATATTGATGCACTATGAAGTGTTTTGGCTTTCATTTTTGAGTGCTTAGCATGTATAATTACATACACTTGGCTTTCATTTTTTGGTGTTTAATGAAAGTTATCGAAAAAAAAAAAAAAACTCAATACTCGCTCAATATCGGAAAAAAACAGTTGTGAGAGTTAGTATTCAAGAAGATTAACTATATTTCAAAAATTCAAGAACTATTAAAATAACAAGAATGCAACAACAACAAAAAATAAAATGAAAACAACATACCCAATAGTATCCCACCAGAGTTACTATTCAAAAAGATTAACTATATTTCAAAAATTCAAAAACTTTTAAAATAACAAGAATGCAACAACTAAAAAAAATTAAAATAAAATAAAGAGAAAATTGCTCGAATAGTCCCTGTGGTTTACACTTTTTTCACCTCTAGTCCCTAACTTTTCAAAATTACAGAGCTAGTCCTGAAACAGTGAACTTTTTTAACTCGGATAGTCCCTGAGGCTAACAGACGTTAACTCCAGACGTTAAGTCACCTCACGTGCTCAACACGTGAGGGTATTTTCGTCATTTTATGTTTGAAATGGCATTATTTATAATTTCTGAATTATTCTCTCCTCAAACCTAACGTCTCTCTCTCTCTCTATGTACAGTGACGAAGTCGAATCACCATCAACAATGGTGATTTGTGATTGTGGACAACAGGCAAGGATTCTCACATCTTGGACCGATCTAAACCCAGGCCGACGCTTCTACTGTTGTCCAACCATGGTAATTTGTTCTATTCGATTACAATTTTAAAAATATAGATCAAAATCGATTTTCTAACATCATCAGCTTAATGGGGTTTCTAGAACCCTAATTGCAGAAGATTTTTAGGCTGGGTTGACCCCCCCTATGTGCAGACGTTCTGTTTCAATCATTCCTGGGCTACTAAGACACAGAAACCAAGTGGAGGCTGAAGTTGCCCAACTGCACAGAAAACTCGTCAATGTTGCAATAATCCACATAATGGTACCTTCCATGGGAGTACCTTCTTCCAGAGCGTCAGTAAAACTACCATCATGATGAACTTTTAGTGTAAACAGGTCTCATAACCAGCTGAAAAAGAAAAAAATCATAATTTTAGGAAAAAAAAAGGTGTTAGGAACGAACCTAATCAACAAAATTGTTACTTTTAGGGTAAAAAACTTACCATACACTCTCTCTGGGATGAAACGCCTACCATACTCAGATTCTTCTCTGATCGACCAAGTGTGGTAATACCTTGGATGTTGATGATCGTCTTCTTCCATTGATTAGGGTTTACAGAGCATCAGAGTGAAGATGAACAGGTGAGAAATGGGATGGAAGATAAAACTGACAACTGGGGATTAGAGTTGAAATGACAGGGTTTTAATGCCATTTCAAACATAAAATGACGAAAATACCCTCACGTGTTGAGCACGTGAGGTGACTTAACGTCTGGAGTTAACGTCTGTTAGCCTCAGGGACTATCCGAGTTAAAAAAGTTCACTGTTTCAGGACTAGCTCTGTAATTTTGAAAAGTTAGGGACTAGAGGTGAAAAAAGTGTAAACCACAGGGACTATTCGAGCAATTTTCTCTAAAATAAAAGCAACATACTCAATAGTATACCACCAATAGTAAAGCTATGACAGGGTCTAAAAATCGTGAGACGTAGATAAACCTTATACATATCCTCAAATATATAGATGCTGCTTTCAATGAGAGTGGGAGACCCAAATCCAAAGTAATAACAAGTCATAGAAGTTAAAAAGGTGTAAATTGCTACCCAAAAACCCTACATATCCACAAATAGCTAATCTAACAATAGTAGCAGGGGCGGACATAGTATAGAAGAAGGGGTCGCGGACGTTGTAGCTCAACTTCGCGCGCGTAGTGGAAAATTAGTGGAAAATTTGATTTTTTTTTACGAAATTTGGAAAACGTTGCTACTAAAATGAAAAAAAAATGAAAAACGTTACTATTGATTTTATGGCCTAGATCCGCCACTGAATAGTAGGCTATTTGCAAACACGTTATAACGAAAACCACATCATATAAGCACACAAACAAGCAATAAATGGAAAAACCGGAAAATAAAAAACCAAAAAACAATAGTCCATATCATTCAACTGTATTTATAACAAAATGAATTTATGTGAAGAATAGTCCATAAAATTCTTCAGTCAAATCTAAACACCTAATTCATAGTTACAAACTTTACCTTAAACAGTGCACTAAAGATTTTTTATGAAACTTAAACTAGAAAAACATGAGAGTCAACTTGAGGATGATTCTCAGAAAACATAAGTTAATAACTAAAAAATGGAAAATATTTCAAGAACAAAGCCAGTTAACATTTCATCATAATTTACAATTCTCAACTTTAAAACCCAAATTTGAATATCAAAGGGTAAAACAAACCATGTCAATGCATGAAATTGATTCAACAATTGGTTTTCCGCTACTACTTATCACTTCCTTTTACTTTATCTATATAATCAACATCTTAAACTCAAGTTGCAACATGGTGATGTTATGGATTTTCATTTGATCAAGCCATGACATTAAGACTCGTGTCGAACACAATATATGACCACAACTACCATGATACGTCGAACACAATATATGACCACAGCTACCATGATATGATATGGGCCATAAGTTGGTCAAGAGAACACCAACTACATAGCATGCACATAACCATGCTTCTAAAGACATACAAGAGCATGCAAATATGTCACAAAACTTTAAATTTAGCAACATTAAAACATGCACATGGAAAAGTATCAACACATTGATGGACCAAGATATGATACACTATAACATATGCGTATGAGACAACTTTATTTTTAAACATCAAAACGCACCAACGGTTCAATTTCATGGGTAATGGAGTCCTTCTGTTTGACTCAGTTCCCAATTAGCAATTACCCCATCCCATGATGAACTGCCAAGCATAGGGCTAAAAGGATGCCAGCTGCAATCCCTAACAATTTGGTCATGAAATTTGAGTTTTGCAACCAGAGCTCCAGACACCTAATAGAAAAACATGAACAAGAAACTTAACTTTTTGAAAGCAAATTAAAAAACTTCACAAAACAAAAGCTGAAAGTTACCAGATCATAAACATAAATGTGGGCATCAGCAGATCCGGTATAAATGTACTTTTGTCCAGTGCTGCAACGTTAAAACATCATAATATATTAATTTTAAACACAGGAAAACGGTAAATTAAGTATGGGAAAAACCTGTATAATGGGGAGAAATAGCATCTGATCAGTGTTCGCAAGACTCTGTGACCTCTATATGTAGCGAGAGATTGATCATTTGGATGTTTTCGGTTTTTTAAATGTGATGGGTATTCCATCCATCTATAGTCCCACTCAACATGTCTAGGTATTGTTATTCTGCATAAAAGTAAAAATAAGTGACATGTTTTATAACTACATTATTATCACGGGCTAATTGCATAAAAAGATAACCAACTTTCCTTAAATTTCTATATTCTATAATAAAAAGATTAAAGACAGGAAGGATATGTGTGTTAAGGACATACCCACGAATATTGGATGACATTTTCCTAATATCCCATAGTCTAATAGTTTGATCTTTTCCATTTGAAATGAAATGTTTGCCATCTCCACGACTATCAATGAATGTAACTCCTTCAAGATGTCCGGGAAGGACTCCAGACTCTTTCCCTGTTGTACCAAGACATCGCCTATCCAAACCTGATGTAAATAATTAGTTACGTAAACAAAAGTGAAAAGTGTAAATAAACAAACAGTGAGTGTGTGAGTGTGAGTGTGTGAGTGTGTGTGTGTGTGTGTGTGTAATAGCGGTTGTCATTGTTTAGTTAGCATCATGGTTTGTCAAAAAAAAAATGACGTAATGAACATTATGTCTTGAACAATGTTGTCATTATAGTAGTAATAAAAATGGTCAAAATTGGTAATATGAAGTTTATTCAGAACATGATTATATTATTATCTAAATAACCCGTATCTTGACCAATTATCTTTATATACTTATATAGGTGGTCCTAATTCGAGGATAAGTTGTGTAAATACATTTAAGCAAAGGCATCAGTCAAGTCAGTACCAAAGGGCATAGTAGGTAAAACACAAAATTTAAAAAAATATTAAGTGTTTACCTTACAAAGGTGATCATCACTCCCAGAATATAAGACATGACCAGCTTCATCAGCAAAACAAACAGTATTAACATCAGACTGCAATGTATAACATAAACCAAGGTCAGTAACTTCGGTTTGGAGGACCTTCAATGACTTTTAGAAAATAATGAGTAAAATAGATGAATCAAAACATGACCAAAGCCGAACTGTTTAAGATGATTCAATAACTCGATCCTATAACTAATACTCAGATTGAAATCCAATTTAAGAAAAGTGCATTCTATAATATTATACAATAAGCATTCATATAATACCCTATGAGCCGGTATGCGGACATTCAACTTGTTAGCTGCAAGATCATAAACATATATTGAATCATCACTACTTGCAGCAACAAGTTCTCGTCCATCAGTTGAAAATTTGACGGAAAAAATTCCAAAAGAATAATTGTTGTCATGATAATCATCATCTTCATGACCAGAGAAATCAAGCCCCTCATGTATCTCCTGCATAAAAAATGGAACACTTTGGTTCAACCACAATGTAAAACATAAGGTAGTAGTAATATAAACAAAAAGAAACAAAAAATATGTAATCAATACAACACTGAAAAAAAAAAACATACTGTAACATTTGCGACAGACTCGGTCATAGATGATCCTGTGTTCACAATATGAACAATAGGAGACATGCTAGAATAAACCTGCCCGAATAAGAAAAACAATAATAAAATTGGAACATCATATATATTCTTGAAAAAGAAAACTAAATACTACATTATAGACATGATATATCTTAATATATTACAAGGAAGCGTTGATCGGGTGAAAGTGATGTATCTGTGATTGTCCAACGCAAGCTTCTGGCACGAATATTTTTCTTAACTTTCCAACCGTTATCGACACTATATATCTTAATATCGCTATCCTGTATAGAAACAGATTATACTCAATATTATAAGACAAACCAATAAGTAAAAAACAAGGATGCATAAAAAATGGGGCAAACACTCAAACATATGCACACCGTTAAGTCACTACTAACAACACACCACTGACACATCATACATGTCGTATGAGTGATTATAATGGGTTGTATGGATATTGACCCAAAGAACACCATTGACAAAGGTCAAACTGCCCGTATGACCCTTTCTTACCGTATCCAGCCCATATGATTATTAGGGTGGTGCACGTATAGTAACACATTAAAAAACTAGGGATTTGCACTTTATACCTGAAATCCTGCAACAAAAAGAGTACCATCTGCCGAAAACTGAGACACATAAGCACAACTGTCCATCCTATCGATTACAGAAGGACCGTTAACCGGCAGATATCTGCTTGAGAGATGGCAACGATCCGAAGACGTGAATTTAGCCCTCCCAGTGTAATTACCTTCTCGAGCGGCCAACAATTTAACCGGGGAAAGCGGTAATTTTTCTGATTTCCCTGGTAACACTCGGCTAAAGTAGGTATGGGGTTGTGACCTAAGCTTTGTTACTACCGCAATCTCCGGTAACCCCTCACCGGAGGCTGCTGCCCTACCAGCTATCCCACCACCATCATCTACGACACAGTGCCGAACCGACTTTCTTGACCTGTTCATTTCCTAAATTCCGGAATCCAATATGTTTAACTAATTTATCCGCAGCATAACAATTAGCAGCAGTCGATTGTGATAAAGTAGAGCCCTAACTTCTAATGTTATTCCTGATAAAAGCAAATATAAACGAAATCAATAACAGATAGTAATGGCTATAGTCTACTACTATTGTTGTCATTTAATCAATAATCATAAACCACAAAAAAAATAAAAGAAAAAACGAACGAGTGGACTTTATTCAACTAATTACAATCATCAATTACAATAACACAGAAAAGGATTATCAATTACCGGTATGTATGTGTTGTAAAAGCTTCAATTGAATTAAGAAGATGATTGATTTCAGATAGGGTTTAAGATTATAAACCGATGGGCTTGATCGATCATACGTGTTGGCTTTAATCAACAGAACGGTGGAGTGTGTATCTCTAGGTAGAATGATCGATTTGGGGTTTTTGTATTTGACTATAAACAATATCCTACGACAGGAATGATTGGTAAATCTTGTGAATACGTAACCAATTAAGGCTTAAGTAGTCAAACCTGTTGCGGTGGAGACGTAAAACCGTGTTAGATAATATCAATGATACATTATTGTTAATGACCCTAAAAATAGAAAAACTCGAAATCAAAAGAAATAAGAGAAGAAAAAATAAAATTGAATGAAAAATAGACGTAAAAATGTTAAACTATGTCCTGTTACAGCATGCTAATGAATGAAATTTAGGCCAAAATCTATCTATATATATAAAAGAAACGTATATGTTGACGTGGCGTGCAATGGAGGCCTCAACCTTTCCTTGAGAGTGCCACGTGGCATCATAATGGAGAGTTTTTGGTGTTTTTGAATTGTTTCCTTTTTTAATTAAATTGAATTATTTTAGGAAAAAAGAATTTAAAAATAAATTTAAAATTTTCTCTCTAATATTTCTTCCCATAATTTTTGAACGTTTATATCTTTTATATAGGGGATTTTTTAAAGAAAAAAATTACACCTAATTAACGAGCGTTTTATTATCTTTCCAACGAGTACCATAGTGCTATATAAAAAACGGAGAAAAATCGACTATTTTTTGTGGGGTTTCATTCATACAGGAAAAAAAATACACAAAGTGTTCATGTTATCACGTAAAATTAGATTTTGTGGGGAATATGAGTTATTACTGATTAGAATACTATGAACATGCAATGAGTGGGAGATTTTGTGGTTAGTTAACTTGAGCCATTTACAATAGGTTATCACGTAAAATTAGATTTTTCAACCCCGGGACCCTTCCGGGGTAATCAGCTAGTGTAAAAATAAAAGAGAATAACTAAGTTGATCTAGGATGGTTGTTAAACTGGGAAAATAGACGTAAATATGTTAAACCACACGTACGTTTTGCACCGTTTGCAGCGTGTTAATGCGCAAAAATAAACTGAAACGTAAAACATATAAAATAATAATTAAGTCGATCTAGGACCCACGTGTTGCAACAGGGTTGTTAAACTAGAAAAAGTAGATGTAAAAATGTTGAACCACACATGCACGTTGTACCGTGTTTGTAACACCCCAACCGATGGCGGAAACATCGGGATGTCACGTATTGATGATTGTTCAGTAGCTCATGGTGAATAATAAATTTCATTATATGTTTTAAATAAATTACATACAATTGTTCTACAAAAATTCGTACATCAAATAATCAAACAAAGCTTCAAATATCTCCTCATGCTAGCTCTAGACTTCAAGCATCAGTATTTCCTTGGAAAAATGGGGGGGTCAACTAGAAGTTGGTGAGAATACATAAGCCATGTCAAGCAAATAGTTTTAGTATAAAAGTTTAGCAATTCATATGTCTATCGTAAGTTTAAGTCTACATGAATAAACATGATATGTTGAATCGACATAATCAAACCTTTGACTAGTTTAGGTCCATCCCGTCATCCACGGTTCACCTTAATAATATGTTGGAACGATAACAATCACCCACGCTACCTATGTAGGAGGTACACGTATCCGGGTGGGATTGTCAATCCAATAGATCTATTATTGAGTATCGCCGGCTTGGCCATAGCTAATGATTATGTAATGTTGAAACTCATTGAAACTCGTTGAAACTGTTGTTGTCTAATTCATGAGGCATTAAAGTTTACAACTAGGCATGTATGTAGAATTGCTTAAGTATAATGTTGCAAGTATGAAGAATTGCATAAACATGGTTACGTAAACTCACCTTAGCAAAGTATTAAGTCTCGAGAAATAGAATATGTGTAGCCCCAAAGTTGCCAATTACAAGAGCTTATAATCAAAGCTTCAATTGTAGAAGTAATAGACTATAGAAGAAAGGTACGAGGGAAAGTTTAATCGGATTGAAACAATTGATTTAGAGGTGCAAAGTATAATGGGTCATAGGTGGGTTTTTATACTAGTTTTGGAGTCAATTAGCCATTAAAATTGGTCAACACCATAAAGTAAGGTTTTATGATGAATTGACTATTTGACTAAGACTTTGACTAGGATTTTGACTATTTGACTCAAGGCTTTAAATAAAAAAAAATCTTATATGTGAAAAAAAAAAGAATTTAGAATCATATTATTATTATTATTATTTATATACATTTATGTATGTATATAAGTTGTGAGTTAGGATAAATAAAGACTTAGGCACATTTGTATAATATTAATGATAAATGTGTAATAAATAAATATATATATATATAAGGGCTTTTTATGTATTAAAATTTTAGGGAAAATTTTGCAATGTTACAGTCTCCCCTACTTTTGGAAACTTCGTCCCGAAGTTTATGGAAAACACAGGGTTGAAGGTGATTGGGTAGAAATTAGGACAAGGGTGGTTTGGGAAGTTTCGAGTTAAGGCATGACATAAATTTATAGGTAACAGAATAAACTGTTTCGAATAATTTGGGTAAGAGTTTTGATATGTGTGAGTTTTAAGGGTTGGATTAGGTGTGTCTTGGAATCGCAAGGCGAATAAGAATCTTAAGTTTTAGAAATCCTAAAAGAAATGCATGAGTTGATGGACTATAGAAAGGCTAAATGAACTACCATGTAACTAGAGTTTATAATTAGTTTCTCTACCGAAAACCTTGATAGAATTTCACACCACCTTAACGTACCTGTAAATTCATGATTACGTTCCGGACCGCAATCACCAATTTACCTTACATTAGGGTTTTGTGTCCTTCTATGACTCTAAACACACATGTAAGATAATATGATTAACCATGTATCCAAAAGTGAGCCCAACTGTTGAGCAGGAAAAAGACTTCTACCAGTCAGTGAGTAGGAACCTCTACCGATTGTTGAGCAGGTATGATAGTCTCTATCAGTCGTTGAGCAGGTTGTAGGGCCTCTACCGACTGTTGAGCAGGCATGATGACCTCTACCAATCGTTGAGTAGGTTATTTTGTACTCTACTAATTGTTGAGCAAGTACTTCATCCTCTATCAGTTGTTTGATTAAGTGTACCAATTATTACACACATGAATTGCAAATTGATAATATGTACATGTAAGCAATCAAGTATCAAGTATAGCATACGAGTTGTAATAGAGTTGCCCTAGATAAGGTTAATGACTCTAGGTGTGTCTATAGTAAATAGTTTATATTCCATGAATTCTAGTTTCAAATGTTCAAATAAGGCAAATAGTCGAATCCTCATGTATAACTAAGGATTATGTTTGATGCAACACACAATCAAGTTTCAATAGTTTGGTTATCATGGGTAACTAGCTCATGTGTGAGAAGGTGAAGGATATGAATTTAGTTCTTGAGAGGATGATGAAAAATTCTTGAAGCAGAATCAAAGTTGTGAGAGATAGTGAATGTGAAGATAGTTGATAAAGAGTTTATTTTATAGTATGGAGATTATATGATTTGGGTAGGGTGTTGAATATTTAAAAAATGACTAAGATGGTAAGGTGAAGTGTGATTGTGAAATCCATGGATGGTTATGAAATGAGATTGATTTAAGTTGTAAAATTTTGAGATTTTTTAGCTTAGTTTAAGGAAGGTGAGTGTAATCATTTATTCATTAATTAAAACGAATAAACGAAAACGTTGACTTATCAAAACTTCTAGATTCTAATAACATAGTGAAGACATGCTTTAGCCTATAAGTGAACACTCATCCCGAGAATTCCCAGGTAGGCATCCGGGTCCCTCGTCTGATTGGGATATATGCGCAATGCCAGTCCTAGACAGAAAACTCAGAATACAGGCGTTCACCCTTCCAGATTGCACGTGTTCGTTATTAAAATCTAGAACTTCGACGAGATCTCAAGGTGGTTCAGGCTAAACCTGAGGATTGTCCTATTAGTCTAAGAGTAGATCTTGTGATGGAGAGCAATCTTCTTGTAGGGGTTGAAGTAGGGATAAGAAGTAGGAGTGAGATAGAGAATAGCAAGTAAAAGGAGCAAATACTGGTTATATTCCTATGGTTATAGACTAGATTATTTTTTTTTCTAATAACCTAATTCCCTATAACCAAGGCTCTGATACCAATCTGTAACATCCGGCCCCTCTCACCACCAATATTGTCCGCTTTGCCCCGATGGGTTGCCCATCCAGAGCTCACGGATTTGTTTTTGGTCGCCCCGGTGGAGACTTCCCAGGAGGTCACCCATCCTGATACTATTGGTGGTGAGAGGGGCCGGGTGTTACAGTGTTACTCGGAAAGTGTAGGCCGTAATGTAAAATGAAAAATTAATGGAAATAAATAATCTCAACTATTGCTCTTTGGCCGGTAATGGTCCCAACTACGAAAATAACCACTAACGGTCCTAAGTTTTGACATATTGGCCACCAATGGACCCAAACTAACTAAGGCTAACTCCGTTAGTGGGATGCTGACGTGGCACGTTTAGGTGGCAAAATGATCATACGTGGCATCCTATGTGGCAAAATGATCCTATGTGGCATCCTGTATGGCATGCCACATCAGCATCACACTAACGGAGTTAGCCTCAGTTAGTTTGGGTCCGTTAGTGGCCAATATGTCGAAAGTTGGGACCGCTAGTGGTTATTTTCGTAGTTTGAATCATTATCGGCCAAAGGGCAATAGTTGGGATTATTTATTTCCATTACTCCAATCTGAAGTAATAGACGTTAAAACTTAAAAGTAAACTTTTTTTAAAAAAAACAAAAAAAAAATAGATATAACAAATCAAACCCAAAGTACAACCAACATTACTTAAGCAACTTGGTAATAAAAAAACCAACCATATATAATTACAACATATGAAACCAAAGGTACCGAAAGTGTTCGCTACGGTACTTACTGTCACACCTCAACCGATGGCGGAATATATCGGGGCGAGACTTGTGGTAGATTGTTCAAAGACTTCATGACACTAGAATTCGTGACAATATAATTTAAAGATAAAATTTCATTCATAGCATAATTATCGTCTAAAAAGATAACAGAACAAATTGTTTTCATGAAAAGAGAAATACGACATCAAAATATAGAACTTAAACTAGTGTGAGTTTCTAGTCCAATCCTAAGTAGATTTCTTGAATATCCTGCATCAAACATTTCCTGCAACATGTATAAAATATCCGTCAACACATAAAGCATTGGTGAGCATACTAGTTTTAGTTTACATACATAGTATTTTAGAATGGTTTACTCAAATCTCATACTATAGCATTGCACATACCTATCGACATAACTCAAACCCGCGAGTACCACAGCGTATACCTAACATATTCATGTTAGGCCGTTTAAATCTTAACAATGACCCATAAAGGGGGCGGTGTGCTAGTCCTATAGCGTTATACATGTTAAGTGGGCTAATAATAGTTAATGATTTATGTCTAAGTATCTAAGAATCATAAGCATGGCAAGTAGCATATAAGTATGTTTAATAGATTGAGCATGAGTGTTTATGAAAGCATTAGTGTGTTTTGCATAAGATACATGTTTACACCTCAAAAGTGATAAAGAGTAAAAAGGGGACAAGTATGAACTCACCTTTGGGTGCGTTTAGTAAGGTTCCAAAGACGGGTTTTGGGAGATTAGTTCCTTAGCCTTGGTTAACTAGAATTAGAGAATAAAGGGTCTTAGGTTTGAGTTTAGATTATAGATTCACGAGAGTCATGCAAGCCTTTTAGGCAAACCAAGCACAAATTGCCTTTAGGGCAATCCGGATGGTCATGAGATTAAGTTAGACCAAACACAAAACCATCATAGATGATTCGGATGGTATAAAGTTAGGAATGTGAATCCATTTGATAGGTTCATGTCATAACCACTTCGCTTATGGAATAAACGTGGGTTTTGGACACGGGATTTCCCCTTTCTAGTGTGGATAAATCCGTAGCACAAGAAGGGTCAAGAGAGTTGGTAAGGTAGGGTGTAACCACAAACCTTCCAAAGATTAATAATAAACTAGTAAGATAGAAACTTGAAAGTATATGTTTATATTATTATATAGTATAATTCAGAAAACAACCACCTTTGGAACCTCTTTTAGGTGTTCTACCCTTATCACACTTTTGTGGATAAATATGGGAAGATCCTAGAGGTTTCTCCAAGGGGTTAGAAGAAGAAAAGAAGTGAAGAAAGAAGAATAAAGTTGGAGTTTATGAGAGAACTCACTTAGAAGTGGACTTCCACTCTTGGGATTTCTTTGGGGAATTGGGAGGTTTAGAGAGGATTTAGAAATGAGCAAGTGTTAGAATGGGTAGGAGTGGTGTATTTATAGTTGGGGTGAAGGGGTTGGGTATTTAATGAATTAATTAGGGTGGTTAGAAGTTAATTAAGTGGTAATTATATCTTTAAAAAAAAGAAAAAATAAATAAATAAATAAATAAATAAATGACTAAAAAAATGGACGGCAATTTTACATAACATTTCATGTTATGTTTTTTTATTATTATTATTATTATTATTATTATTATATATATATGTTTTATTAATAATAAATATATATTAAGATCTTAACTAAATAAGTTTCTTGTTATAAAGTCTAAATTGAATAGGATAAATTATAATGACGACCCGTCAAGAATTGGTAGGAGTAACCTAAACGAAACGAATAAAGGTGAACTTAGAATTTGTTAAATACAGAATTTAAAATACAAGAAAATTAAAAAAAAAATCACGCGACGTTATATAAAGTTTGCGTCACGTAGAATTTATAGAATAAATGAAATAAATTAAGATTAGATGCAATTGATAAAATACTTTTCCATTGATCATAAGCTCGGGATTACAAGGGTACAAAATAGAAAGATACAAGAATACAAGGACTAGAACAGAAAATACGAAAAGTACAAATGTTACACTTACGGGTATTTAGAGGTAAATCCATCCAAAATATCGTACTGTACCGAACCAAATTTACCAATCCCAAAAATGCAAAAAGTAGCACTGAATTCATACCAAAAATGACTTGGTTCGGTACTCAATACCAATCGTTCATCCCTAGCTAAAAGATGCATCTTATGAACTCTTTGGTCTATCTGTATTCGGTTGTGTTGTAAAAGTGTTCCTCCTCTCAAGATTACATACTATTAATTTGCAAACCTAATGAATAGTAAATACAAATGAATAGTAAAAATAATATTATTTTATTTATATTAACTATATTAACTGTATTATTATTTTATTTATATTATTTTATTCAGAAACTTTATTATTTTATTTACCATTTGACCTCCGGTTCGTTTCTGTGTGGGTTGTCGTGTACCCATTAATGATGACTAAATACATGGCTTCTGGGTGAGGTTTATTCACATTTGACCTCCGATTCCCTTCTGTGTGGGTTGTTGTGTACCCATTGATGATGACTAAATACATGGCTTCTGGGTGAGGTTAAGTCGAATGATTGTGGGTTTTCATCATATTGGTTGAATTTTGAATTAACATATTTGTTGTGGAATTGAATGATAACATGTTGGGCATTGAGTAAGTTTGTTTGTTTAAATATTGAGTTTAGAAAATCCGCATTAACGCGTCATGTGAAAAACGCGCAACGCGCATATTAATACACCTAGTTAAGATTCAAGTATCATAGTGAAGAATGGTTAGATTTTAGAAATAGTATTAGATTGTCGTTTAAGAAAAAAAATACTAATAATAGTCCTAAATATTGTCGTCTAAGAAAAATTACTAATAATAGTCCTAAATTTTTATACATAAAAAAGTAAGCAAATCCAAAAATAGCCGATCAAGAAAATACATAAGCAACTGACATAAAAATCTTTAAAAAGTACAATGGGTCCGCAAAACAAACCAATAATAGCATGTAACAATCGGTTAAGTTTTAGTTGGCACTGAAAAAAAGTCGACTCAATTTTAACCAACTAGAGAAGTGTCATCATCATCATCTATCATACTCAGTTAATCCCGTCTATAGCAAAAGCTATTGTAAAGTCTGAGGAGGGTAAGATGTATTGTTTGATTGAATGTATTTGTGGAACCTTGGTGCTTTACTTATATGTTGCTGATAAACACTTACTTTATTATCCACCAAATTATGTTGGTGTATAAAAACAAAAGAAATATGGTAAAATAAAGATAAAAATGATAGATTAGATATGAGATGTTTTTTTTTTAAATTAGGATAAATTTGAGAAGTATGATTTTTAGTTAAATTATAAGGTGGAAAATAGTGGAAGGGGTGTGATGAATGCTAAGGCTTTGTCTTGGAGAAATTGATATGCTTTCTCTTTGCAATTCCTTTGTTGTTGTTTGCTCTAGCAATGGCAATGTTGTAGTACTTTTGAAACGGTTGATGAATAGCAACAAAACCAACGATACCAAACTATGTTTTCATCGGATCAACACAACTGCATATCATAAGGAAGTTGAATCTTTATAAATGTTTTCTTAGGATTGAGTTTAAAACTATAAATGTTTGATTAATTATAAGTTAATGAAATCAGACCTAGTGTTGGAATGTTGCATCATTCAAGCTCGAGCTTGAAAACCAAAGCTCCAATGCTCGGTTGATGTTGAGCCAAGTTTCAAGCTTCGAATATTATGGTCAAGTCGAGCTCAAGCTCAGCAGTCGGGGCAGTGTTTCAGCTCCACTAGGCATGTCCTAGCAACTAAAATGATCCTCAAAACCAAAACCACCCGCCAATTCCCTAATCCCCTTATGGTGGAGTGGCACCCTCCTTGCTCTCCTTATGGGAGGTGGGGAGTTCGAGTCCTACCGGCAACAAAATGCTACTGGTGGGCCGGGTTTTACCGCAGTGGACCTTCGGGCGGTGGGTTTCCCCGGGAACTGATATGAAATTACTGGTGGACCCGGGTTGCTCTCGAAGTACTCCTTTGTCTAGTGGGTACTTCGAGAGTGCTCGGGATTGATTTGTTGGTCGTCAAAAACAAAAAAAAAAATACCAAAACCACCCAACCCTTGTGTGGGGTCCGCCAAAGCCACTAAACCAGGCACCTCATACATATGGCATCAACATTGTGACACAAGACATAGGTCTTGTAGAAATGAACAATCAATTATTACAAAAACATAACAAATTCATCAACAGTGGAGTCTACATTGCATAATTTCCAGTTCCTTGATGAAATTTGTTCACCAAGAGACCGAACACTATCGCCCATTATTTCTTTTGATGTTTCAAAAGCGAACATCACAGATAACAATGAATCATACAGTAACCGAACGTTTCTAGTACAATCAAACTCACACCAGACAGAAAGAGTACACATAATTGAACCTACTAAGCAGAACTTCAGCAAACGAAATCAATCTTCAAATTCAAGGAATGAATGTGAAATTGGTACCTATTAAATGGAATGCAATCACTTTGGATTATGTTCCTTCTTTTGTATAAGTCCCCAGTTGTTCCATCTGCCAGCTCTCATGAGGTGCAACATGCTCATGCTCGGGTGTGTATTGCTGTACCCCGAAAATAAGTTAAATAAATGAATACACAAAGCAAATATATGATTTTAAATTGCTCCATACCTCCATTTTAGTCAACAAATCTATTGCATTTGACGCTGATAAAACAATGTCTCTAGCACTTGGCTTGATGAAACCTTCCTTAACTCCATTGTCAAATAGAGCAAGCAAACTGTTGTAATATCCATCAACGTTTAGGAGGCCAACCTGGAAGATAAATTCAACGGTTATGGAAGCAATCCTGAGTTCAAGAATCTCAAATCGTTGTAAAATGGCCGGTTGGGTAATGGGTCAAAATCGGGGATTATGTTATGTATGGAAACGGGTCAGGTCAACTGATCCAAAACAGTTTTTGCGCTAACTTTTTTTTATGAATATTAGTTTCGAAGATAATTAAGATATGATTACATGTTTATCCCGTTAGAGATGTAATATAGCCTGAACCGACACATACATAAGTAAACGAGTCAAAATTGCACCACTAATCTCAAAAATTAAAAATGACAACTCACAGGTTTTTTATGGATTCCAAGTTGTGACCATGTGATCATCTCTAAGACTTCCTCCATGGTTCCATAGCCTCCTGATAGCAGTGATACTATGAATAATACGACTTAAAATGTAGGACAGTTCAAGAAATTTGAACACGATTATAAAGATACCAGGAAGTGCAATAAAGGCATCTGCTTCTCGAGCCATTTCAGCTTTCCTTTCATGCATATCTGAAACAATGCGCACCTCTCCAACACTTTCACCAGAGATCTATCAAGATTAGCAAATTATATCTATATATTAATTTGTAATTTGTAACATATCTAGAAACAGTAGCTTCTTTTGTCTTTTCTGATTTTTTTTTTTTTTTTTTTTTTTTGCAAGCTTTATGGTTAATTCATTTTTGTAAAAAAATTGGGTTTTTATAATTTTGTCACCACAAACGTTAAACAAGTTTGTTTTTTATTAGTTATTGTGTTACGCTTTTTCCTAGATTTTATTTGGTCGTCGTTCGGTTGCTACGTATGATAGTGTTTGGTAGTCATAGTGTCATACTTTGTCCCTTGAGGTTTTTTTAGTTTGGTTGCTACTTAATACGGTGTTTGGTAGTCTTATTTGGCCCGTCAAGTTTTTGTACCCCTCAGCTTTCTAATATGTGCCGGTATAAATTTGACTTTGTCTACTTTTGCGTCACATGAGTCATATGGTGTTAAAAGATCGTTTCTTGGGTTACGCTTTTTCTCAGTTTTGATCGTCGTTTGGTTGCTACTTAGCAAGGTTTTACACCCCCAGCCCCGCAATGCTAGTAGCTCGGTTTTACACCCCCGCAACGCGGGTGCTTAAGAGTTAAGACTAGTTAAACTAAATTTCACTAAAACATGCAAAAAAAAAAAAAAAAAAAAAAAATCAACACACCTACTTATGTACTATCACACTCAAACCTCAAGGAGCGAACCTTGGAGCAACGGTAAGTTTGTTGCCATGTGACTTGGAGGTCACGGATTTGAGACGTGGAAACAGTCACTTGCATAAATGCATGGCTGTGAGAGCCGCGTGCACTAGGATTTCCCTTCACATACTCAACCTCAAGAAAGTACTCGGCTAAGGAAGTGCAACACAAGGACAGGACACTTGACTTTAAGGTTTTTTGTTATCTAATTTAAGTCCATAAACCATAAACCATAATCTATTAAATGAACTCTAATTTGGCTTTAAAAAAGATGGAGGTACTAGGTAACTTATAAAAGTCCCAATTTTTAAATTTAAAGGGAAGATACAATACCTCAAGAGGTACAAGAGCTTTTGGAATAACCCTGCATGTGAGTAAACAACAATGATTTTGTTTAAAACCATTAACACACTAATAAGCAAAGTTTAAGTAATAAGAATTACACACACAACAAGAAATGCAGTCTGCGTATATTACCCAAGAACTCGACAACCACCATCGAAAACTCTCTGAGCTATCATACCCATTAGACCAATACTTCCACCACCATAAACCAAGCTAATCCTCCTATTAACCTGTATTTAATAAAAGTTGCTAATCACAAACTTTGATCAATAAAACAAGACAAAAACACTTAATGATAACAACAAGAAGACAAGAAAGAACAATAACATCAATCAGAAAAACAATACTTATTAATGAACACATCAAGTTCCAAAACCATGTTCTAAGAGGCATTTTATCAAACAGGTGGTGTGCTAACAAGAAGTCTCTTATATAAAATACAAAAATCATCAAAATAAGATAATAAACGAAAACCAATTAACCAATTCATCTCCTAATTCAGTAGCAGCAACACTGAAGACTTCTCGATGACCAGGGTGGCTTCCACAGAAAACACAAATCGTCTTGAACTTGCTGATGGAACCCTCTTTCCATTATCAAACCCTTCAAAACTTTATCAAGAAAGATTGTTAAAGTCTGCTCATTTATCTCTTTAAAACGTTGAGGGGACAAGACTGAGATTGCACACTACAATATTGGAATATCTTTTGATTTTTCAAACATGAAGTGACATGGGAAATGATAGGCGTTTTGATCTCACCTGAGTTTTACTGATTCTCTATTGTCGCGTCTTCAGACGAGTCAGGGGTCGGTTTTCCTGGGAATCGGTGGTTTAGTGGGTTTTGGCTACCCAACACTATCTGTGAGCGGAACCTAATGACGTGTCTTCACCCAGGGACGTATGGATATTTTTGTAATCAAAAGGTGGGTACCCTAAATAGTCGGGATGTCTGTTTAATCTAAGATAAAATAATTTAATTGAAAACACAAAAGTTTGAATCAAATTTTGGGCATATATGACGAGGGGAAGCTACAAAAGAATGACCCGCAAGCTCGATTGTGGAGCCGTGTAAAGAATATTTAATAGTGGAAAACAATAATAAAAGAACAGCAAAATTGGTGATTTTGTAATCTTTTCATGATACCCATCATTGCAATTTGTAAGTTATGGTGAATGGGGTCGTAAATCATTCCCTCAAATCCAATGTTTTCGTAATCATGCTAGGCGGTTGAACTAGCCTTGTTACCGTGATGTAAGAACCAGATAATGTCGTAGATATTAAAAAACTGATTATCCCATGGTGCTTTTTCGGGATAGACAAATTTAATATGAATACAAAATGAGTGTATCGTAAAAAGAATATATGTCGTTTTTTAGAAGATTAAAAAAAATTTAAGGGTCAACACTCGATGACTCATTAAAACCTACTTATAACTTTACGTGTGCACCTTTTGGTTGAGTGAAGTCTTTGTACAACTTTGTCACTTACTCAACGTTATAAAGATGTGACGTGAACCTAGGAAAAAATAACCAAATTGGTATAAAATGATATATCAAGATGATGATTGATTTAAGAGGTGTGCATGGTTGGGTGATTAATTATCACTTATTAGCTAGAGATTTACCTTGTGTCTAAAAATCATATGCTACATCTATCCAGCTTAGCATCTTTGTAATTAATGTTCCTAGCAACACCAAATGAAATGCAAAAAAATTAAATTCTTACCAGATTGATTACATCTGTGAATATATATGTAGTTAACGGGTTCTTATATGTAATAGTATGTTCAGAAGCATGTATATAGTATTATAACATGATTAGTGACTTGCCTAGACATGATGAATGAGTAACCTAAACATATTGTGTGTGTTTTCCTGTATAAACAAAAACTCATTAAAAAGTCATTGTTTCGTTATTTGTATAGCACTATAGTGCTCATTTGAAAGATAATAAAACGCTCGTTAATTTAGTGTATTTTTTTTTTAATGTCGTATGTAAAAGTTACTAACGTTTTAAAAAATGTGAGGGGAAAATAAGGAAAAGATAAAGATAAAATATTAATAAACATATTTGAAATTTTAAAATAATAGTTAATAGTTATTTTTATTTAAAATATAATTAAAAAAAAACTTTTTAAGAAAAACCAAAGGGTGTGAAGGCCTCACACAGTGACATGTGACATACCCCTTTTTGTTTATTATAAATATAGATTAATAGGGTAAAACTTGAAAATATACATAAAAAACGATCCAACCCCTTTAAAAAATCGGTTCGACCAACCGGTTTCCCATTCCAACCTCCGGCTCAATGCAACAGATCATAACTAACAGAATGCTAAGAGAGAATTTGACACGCAAAAAGGAATTTGATACACAAGCATGCCACATAAGTTTGGACCAGTGGCGGTCAATAGATGATAGTTAAAAGATGTACAATATGTTAGTCATGGTCCGTTGGTGGACAATATGTTAAAAGGTGAAACCGCCAACACATATTTCGTTAGTTAGGACCGATAACGGCCAACAACTTATAGTTAGGATTATTTAAATCCAATACTCCTTTTTATTTGTTACACCATATAGAATTGGACATAATATACTAGTGTATAATAATAGATGTGAGGGAAAGTTAAAACATTTTAAAATCATGAAGTACAACCTTAAGTCACCATCGAGATTTCTCTTAAAAAGAGAAAATTGCAATTTTCGTCCATGTGGTTTGCCTAAACTAACAGGTTCAGCACACGTATAACACCCTGAGTACCTGAGGTTTGTTTTTCTAACACTTTACGTCCCTCGTTTTAACGGCCGCTAGGTTTTCCGTTAGTTTGTGGTGAAATGACTATTATACCCTTCAGTTTTTAAGTGAAATGACTTTTATACCCTCCCATCTTCTTCTCCAACCCACCCACCCACCACCACCATCACCACCACCTGCAACACCACCACCATCTCCACCGCCACCACCAAATCAGACACCACACCACCACCTGTCTTCGAATTTGTTTTCGGGTCACATTCCTTCGACTTATAGTTTTCTAAAGTCGTTGGCTGTTTTATCTTTATCGAATAACAATGTGTCGGGCAACATTTCCACCAGAGCTTGGCAATTGCTCTGTCCTTCAGGTTCTTGATTTGGGTTCAAACACTTTGAGTGGGGAAATCCCTGCTGATGTTTCACATTTATCGCATTTGACCCAACTTTGATTTGAGTAACAATAATATTTCCGGTGAGGTGCACCGGAATTGTCCAGCATCCCATCCCTAAACTCCATAATGCTAAACTCCAACCATCTTTCTGGTAATATACCGGAGTCGCTTTCCCATTTGTCTAACCTTACTTCACTAGATCTCAGTTCAAATGACTTGAGTGGTGAGATTCCAGCAAATCTTACAGCGATTTCAAGTTTGATGTATTTTAATGTGTCAAACAATGATCTTGAAGGGCCAATTCCTGAGCCATTGGCTTCTAGGTTCAACAATGAATATGTTTATGCGGGTAATGGTGGTTTATATGGGAAGCCATTGGATCAAAAATGCAAAGGGATGACTAGTGGTACTAGCAAAAGAATGATTTTGCTGATTGTTGTAGCTGTTGCTGGAGCGATTTTCATGTCTCTATGTTGTTGCTTCTACACATACAGTTTGTTCAGATGGCGAAAACATATCAAAGAGAAGTCAAAAGCAGGGGAAAAGAAGAAAATGAGTCCACAACGAAGCTCTGGGACTCGAAGTAGTGGCGAAAATGGAGGCCCGGAGCTTGTTATGTTCAATGACAAGATTACTCTGGCTGAAACCCTGAAGCAACCCGACAGTTCGATGAAGAAAATGTTTTGAGCAACCGGCAGTTCGACGGTGGTCTGATTTGGTGGTGGCGGTGGAGATGGTGGTGGTGTTGCAGGTGGTGGTGATGGTGGTGGTGGTGGGTGGGTTGGAGAAGAAGATGGGAGGGTATAAAAGTCATTTCACTCAAAAACTGAAGGGTATAATAGTCATTTCACCACAAACTAACGGAAAACCTAACGGCCGTTAAAATGAGGGACGTAAAGTGTTATTAAAAACAAACCTCAGGTACTCAGGATGTTATACGTGTGCTAAACCTGTTAGTTTAGGCAAACCACAAAACGAAAATTGCAATTTTCTCCTTAAAAAACAGTATTCTAGGAAACCATATAATTAAGGTTATTTTTGGGTATCATTTGTTGATCCGAAGATGGACGCTTGAAAGTATGGAGAGGCCATCAATTGGATCATGTTTTAAATATTTATATATCTATCCGTACCGTGTTCCTTCTTGTCTTTTTAATAGACGACGAAAAGTTATAATCCAGCTAAGATTTAAAATGCAATTTAATCATGTTACATCATTTCTAATACAGTAGCATTTTTTTTAATAACACTAATATATATAACAAAACTTAAAAAAATTATTATAAAAGGCTTAAAAGCTATTCTATTTCGCAACTTGAATCTGGCTTAAGAATTTCCACTTGTTGATTAGAAAGATTTAATTATGTTGTAAGTGGGATTGTGATTTGTGTATCTTCTTGATCTGATACTTATTAATTTAGCAAGTTGAATTACATCCTATGTGTTAGTAGCTCATACTGTCTAACGAATACATAAAATAAAGACAAAACTGCAAAAAACAATCTTTATGTATACCCAAAACTGCAGCTTTCACCTTTATATTTAAAAAGCTCGATAATCAACCTTAACCTATGTATTTTATTGCAAAACCAAACATTTATCACTAAGTGAGTTAGTTTTCCAAGTTATGTTGCATGTGAGGGCTTTTTAGTCTTTTTCTTTGTTTATTTTTTAAAAATGTTTTGGGTCTAGGGTGATTAAATATAAATCAGACCCATATAATTTAAACATGCTCACAAGACTCAAAATATTAATTAAGTTTAACCATTTAAACTTCATTAAACTTATTGTTATTGGGTCTAATCTTTTAAACAAATTTGGCCTTTATATATCAAAGTATAAAAAAATAAGAAGAATTGGATTTTAATAATCCAAACTTTGTCTCATTAACCGGCAATAATCTGTACTTAAAAATTCCCTACAACAGTCCCGACTTTCAAATCAGGTATTGAGAGAAACCAGGTAGGGTTTGGGCACGAGTATTGAGAAGAAAAACAAAACCCTATTTATCCAGGTAGGGTATAATCGGACTCAGGTATAACCGGATATTGAAATCAGGTATAGGTCCTCGGCTATTAATACCCGGTTTAAAAAAAATGTTTGGTTTACAATATGCATGTTTAAAAAAAACATAAATATAAAACTTGTAAAGTAAATATAAAAATATACTTTAAACTAGATCGGGTATTAAAAAACCTATAGGTATAAGGAACATTGGGTTCAGGTATAGGGTGTAACCGTTTTCATGTATTTTTGGGTAAAAATTAGGTATGGTTTCAGATACAAAAATAACCGGTTTCATGTATTTTTCTTGGTTTCAATTCCAATTAGTTTTTTTTTTCACCTCTATCCTATATCATTGCCATCAAGCTTATTTTACAACACAAGTCGGTTTTATATTCATGTCAAAGGGGTTAGTCCGGCATTCAACAAGTTTTCTCATAAATTTTCTTGAGTTTTATAACCAATCTATTAATCTATTAATTAATATATATAAAAGAATTGAACATTGCTGACGTGGCGTGCAATGGTGCCTTCATCCTCTCCATGAAACTGCCACATGGCATCATAATTGAAAGATTTTAATGTTTTTTGAATTATTTCCTTTTTTAATTAAAAAAAAAAAGATAAACATATAACCCTAAATTTATCTCTCTATCTCTCAATTTTTAATTACTAAAATTAAATTGAGTTATTTTAGGAAAAAAAAAATTTAAAAACAAATTTAAATTTTTCTCTCTTATGTTCCTGCCATAATTTTTAAACGTTAATATCTTTTATATTCGAGATTTTTTAAATAAAAAAATTACACCAAATTAACGAGCGTTTTATTATCTTTCCAACGAGTACCATAGTGCTATATAAAAAACGGAGAAAAAATGACTATTTTTTGTGAGGTTATGTTCATACAGGAAAAAAAAAACACAAAGTGTTCAGGTTATTCATTAATCATGTTTTTTCTTTTAAACCAGGTTCTTATCTACGATGTTGAAATTCAGCCCAATCACCATGCTATCATTGGAATTTTACTCTTCTAAAGATGGATAGGTATACTTCATCAAAAGAAGTTAGGAGAACGAATCACGCAACACTGCAACACATGGTGTCACCTTATAACAAGGTTATTTTTTATTTATTTAATTACAAGAGTAATAATTATTACTATTAGTATTAATATTATTAGAAGTGTTATATTTTTCAACCCCCATCATGAATTCTACATCTATATAAGTCAAAGTCAAATTGTAACATATTTTAAATTACGTGAAGATGATTATATGTTGAAGGTTATCCTTTTAATACTGTATTATGTTTAATATGGTTTATGCTTTTTATTTTTTTAACTTTTAAATAAATGTTTTTTTTAACTAAGATTGATTATGTTTAAGTTATTTACGCTTTTCGTGATTTGAGTTTTCTTCTTTTATCATTTTTTTTATCATTTTTTATTAAATCATATTAAATTTTTTAACCCCGGGACCTTCCCGGGGTAATCAGCTAGTTTATACATAAAATATAACTACAAAACCGCATTCTTAAAACACCATTAAAACAATATATAAGGGTATACGTATCTCCAAACATGTTAACTAACTTTGGCATGTTTCATAAATTCAACTATTTTGACGCCTATCATTTTTATTTTTTTTTAGTTTTTTTTTTTTTTATTTTT
The DNA here is from genome assembly GCA_030844895.1 of Ambrosia x helenae. Lineage (NCBI taxonomy): Eukaryota > Viridiplantae > Streptophyta > Magnoliopsida > Asterales > Asteraceae > Ambrosia > Ambrosia x helenae. The sequence continues at coordinate 89,664,000 of CM061230.1, read as the reverse complement.
TTTGAACATTTGACGCCTATCATTTATAACTATGTTTCTCATACTATGTATGTAACCATTACCAATAATTTATAAACACAAATTTATAATGATCAACTTTAGCTAGACTTCTACGCAATGTTGTTAATCTAACTCTTTCTATGAAATTAGGTAGCAATCTATCTATATATATATATATATATATATATATATATATATATATATATACTAGTTTTTATCCCGGGAGCGTCCCGGGTTGAAATATCTAATATGACACAATAAAATATATTATTATTATTTTAAACAAATCACTGTCATAAGATATCATATTCAAATATAAAAAAAAACCGAATCTCTGCGTCGGGGTATAAATCTAGTGTCATTACAAATGAATTCGGAAGTTTGTAATCGATCATTCTAAAAAAAAAAACTAACATGAAATAAGAAAAAAAAAAGTTAATTATTGAAATATCAAACACATTAGTCTAAGGGTTATGTGATGCGTTAAAAAATTCATGGGTATATGATCGGGTATATAGTTCGGGTATTTGGGTATGTTGTTTCGGGTAATCGGGTCGGGTATCACCTAATCCCAGACCCGACCCAAACCCACAATTTTTTTTTAAACTAATCCCAAACCCGACACAATACCTGTCGGGTTACAAAAAATAGTCATTTTTTCTCCGTTTTTTATATAGCACTATGGTACTCGTTGGAAAGATAATAAAACGCTCGTTAATTTGGTGTAATTTTTTCTTTAAAAAATCTCGTATATAAAAGATATTAGCGTTTAAAAGTTATGGGAGGAAACATGAGAGAAAAAATAGTAAAGTTTTAATATTTAGATTTAATAGATTATGTATTTAATAAATTAGGTTAAATATTATAATAGATTAGGTTAAATCATATTTATTTCTTTTTTTTAATTGGTTTAAAGTTGCCACATCACATCCTATGTGACATCTCTCAAAGGAGAGATTGCATAAGAATATGACATGTAGGATTAATCCCTTTGCAATATATATAAATGATGATGATATTGCAAAGAGATTAATCATACATGTCATACTCTTATGCAATCTCTCCTTTGAGAGATGTCACATAGGATGTGATGTGGCAAGTGTAAACCAATTAAAAAAAAGGAATAAATATGATTTAACCTAATCTATTATAATCTTTAATCTAATCTATTAAATACCTAATCTACTAAATGTAAATATTAAACCTTTATTATTTTATCTCTCGTGTTTCTTCCCATAACTTTTAAACGTTAATATCTTTTATATACGAGATTTTTTAAATTAAAAAATTACACCAAATTAACGAGCGTTTTATTATCTTTCCAACGAGTACCATAGTGCTATATAAAAATCGGAGAAAAAAATGACTATTTTTTGTAACCCGACAGGTATTGTGTCGGGTTTGGGATTAGTTTAAAAAAATTGTGGGTTTGGGTCGGGTCTGGGATTAGGTGATACCCGACCTGATTACCCAAAACAACATACCCAAATACCCAAACTACATACCCAATCATATACCCATGAACTTTTTGACGCATCACATAACCCTTAGACTAATGCGTTTGATATTTCAATAATTAACTTTTATTTACTTATTTCATGTTAGTTCTTTTTAGAATGATCGATTACAAACTTCCGAATTCATTTGTAATGGCACTAGATTTATACCCCGGCGCAGAGATTCGGTTTTTTTTATATTTGAATATGATAACTTATAGCAGAGATTTGTTTAAAATAATAATAATAATAATAATAATAATATATTTTATCATGTTATATTATATATTTCAACCCGGGACGCTCCCGGGTTAAAAACTAGTTTAATATAAAACTAAAATATTAAACATATCATCGATATTTGAGAGTATAGGTGGGAAAACACGGCTGAGTAGCCAAATATCAGGGTGAAGGAAGGTGGTGGTGATCTTCTTTCGCTATCGAACTGCCGAATAAACATGGTAATGTCACCGTCATTTAGCTACGCCACCACTATGACAACAGAAGAAGTTGTTTGGTGACGGATTTCTTTATTAGATGACAATGGGATTAGGAGGGTGTTTGAGATTGAGTTTGGAAATGAAAACGTGTTTTTTTTTTGTTAAAAGTGTTTATTGCCTTATGACTTTTTGAAAACAAGTTTTAAAAAAAATATTTGAATTAGCTTTTATGATGAGAAACATCAAAAAGTCAATAAATTGTCTTTTTTTTTAAATGTTTCGTTTAACTTATTGTGAAGATAGGTTCTATCGCCTATAAGTAGTAGATTTGTAATTTTTTTTTCCAAAAGCTAGAATTTCTGACTTTTTAAAAATAGATTTTCCACCCTTATGGCCTTATTGAAAAGTCAAAACCAAAAGTGTTTTTTATTACACAAACAGCTTATTGATTTATTGGTTTCTTAGAGAAGTCAATAAGTCAATAAGTTGTTTTTAAACACAATCTCAAACACCCTCTAGGATGTAGAAAAAAGGAAGGTGTTTTGAGGGTGGTAGATTTGTAGAAAAAAAGACTCCATATGCTTTGCATTTCAAGTGAGTTAAGAAAGAAAACAAATTAGATTTATGATAAGATTGATTCTCACAAAAAGTTTAAGTGAAAGGATGGTTTTGAAGTTTTGTAAAGAGTGATTTATGTCATTTTGTCAATGAACATTGATCAAAGGTATGAGAAGATTAGTGGGTGTAGGGTGTGCGTGAGTTTGTCATTCTAAGAAAAGAAAATACCTACAACAATTTTATAATAGAACTAGAGTATCCCTAAGAGCTTTCTGGGATTGAAAATCTAATATGAAGTGACAAAATGTGTGTACCAAAAAAGGAATATGTCGTTTTTTCAGTTTTTTTTCGTAAAGGATCAATACTCGATAACTTATAAAACCTACTTCTAATTCTACGTGTGCCCCTCTTGCTCGAGTGAAGTCTTTGTACCACTTTGTCACTTCCTCAAGACGTTCTAAGGCTGCAATGTGAATCTGAAAAAAAAAAATCAAATTGGCATCAAATAATATGTCATGATAGGCGATTCTGATGTGTAAGGTGAGCATATGTGAAAAAATGATATACCTGTTCAATCTTAATTATGGCTATTGTCACACCCTCAAAATCCACTTGCGGAGTTTTACCGCGAGGCGCATGACAAACCAGGATCCAAACCAACGATCACAATAAACAAGTCTAAATTAACATATGCAATTTCAAAACATAGTTTAAATCTCCAGTTACAACGGAAGCTTATTCTCAAAACATAATCCCAAAAGTAAACCACATTATTTAATGTTTGAAAACCATGCAATCCTAACTAGACGCCGTGCAGACGCGTGCGCCCTAGTTCCATTGTGCTACCTTAGCGACCTGAGAAAACATGTAAGAGTTTACGTCAGCACAAAAATGCTGGTGAGTTTACAGGTTTTGTAATCATAGTACCAAGTTCAACCTGTCCATACTATAACAATTTGCAAACCAAAGTACGCTAGCTAGGCGTATGTTTTATTACTACCACGATTGGAAAACCATTACTAACTCGCAAACCAGATGTTGTGCCCGAATAGTAAACCTGTTCCTGTTTGAGACAATATGCACTCGCCCGGCCCTCCAAGCCGACGAGCGGGGTTGGTCATTCCCAATAGATCTATTCACATTTCCCCGTTGTGCTAACCCGCACATTCATGGTTTCCCCCGGGACTTCCAAAGATCGTATAGTAAACCATAGAAACCCATAGTATGACAGTTGTTACCAAAACATAAGTTTAACACATGTTTTCTCCCCCAAAAAGTGAAACCAGTTAAAAGAGGGGCCGTAAACTCACCTTAGGTTGCGTTACTTCGAAACACGAATAATATCAGCAAGCTATGCTAGCCCCGTAAAGCGGCGACCTAACATATGACAGTTACAAGTACTTAGACTAATAACCCGTAGGTTAGTTAGTCCCTAGATGTCCAGACCATAACCAAGTTCGTTTGAAAACACCGTGACTGTTAACTTAACCCAAAGTACAAGACTCAACATCCCATTTGTGACCCGAGACTCCCCGTGTTATACTTGTACTCACAAACATACAATCATGCAATACACACTTAACATACGTTAAAGTCCAACAAGTTAGAGCACGTAGTTCAATTATCACATAAATAAGTCCGAACACATGTTACCAAGTTATTAGATATGTTACGGGGTTCCTAGCATGTTCCTAGGTGTCAAATCGGGTCCCGAAATGCTAAATTACACTTACAGCAGCAGTACAGGCGATTAGGAAAAGTCAACTAGTGATTACGTGGGTCAACAGGCATTTAGGAATGCTAATCGCCTATACTATAGGCGATTAGGGCTATCTCATATGTAATTTCTGAGTTTATAGGCGATTACGTCGTAAAGCATGCAATTCAGGGCTTAACTAGCATTTAGGATCGTAAATGCATGAAGTAAAGGGGAATAGGATCCTATTCGCCTATACTATAGGCGATTAGGGCTCCCCTTCAGGCGAATGGGCTCCTAATCGCCTATAGTATAGGGGATTAGGATTCCTATTCGCCTATAGCACAGCTGTTCCGGTTTTTCGCGCGTTTAAAACTCCAATTCCAATCCAGAATGTGTGTAAACATCAAATATCAATCAAACAACTATATCAAACATATTTCAATCAAAATCCTTCGTTTAACCTCGTTCTATCAGCCCTGCATGCAACCATGTATCCCAAAAACAACACATATAGCATGAATCATCACATTAACATGCATAACCCTAACCCTAATGAACAATTACTCAGATTTCATCAACATGCTATCATTACTAATCTGTAACTACCTTAATATCATGTTACTAATCCTTCTTGAATCATAAAAATCCTATCTTTTAATCATAAACCCACATACAACAAGCATGATAGTTAGAATCCAATTAACAATGATTATTAACGAATTTCAGAAGACATTTACGTTTATAAACAGGTCTGGACCATTAGGGATTTAATAAAACGTTATTAGAGATTGCATGAATGAAAACCACGCCTTAGATTTGTAATAGATTGATGTAATAGGCTTGAAATCTTGTGTTTTGATCCAAAATCGTGTTCCAGAGGTTGTGTGTGTGTTGGGACGAGTTGTGGGACGACTAGGGTTGATATAATGAAGTTTAGGAGGTCAAGTATTGTATTTATAGGCGTTTCTAGTCGTCCAGCACGTTATAGGCGATTACGCAGCAACATCAGGCGAATAGGGATCCTATTCGCCCCTAGTATAGGCGAATAGGGCCTATTCGCCCCTATGGGGACCATACTCGCCTACCCTATAGGCGAATACAGCCCCTATTTGCCTATAGGGTCTGGTTCAGCACATTTGGCGCGTTAAACTCCGTTTTAACATATGTTAACACATTTTCATATACCGACAAGTCACATAATGATTGTAAACATATAATACTTGCAAACAAACACATTCACACTCGTTCACCAATTCCCGGGACTCGAGACTTGTATATTCCCTATGTTCTGACGATTCTACGAATCGTCACCCTTTGTACACTTGGTTAAGGACCGACATCTAATGAGCCTCTAGACTAACATCTAATGATCCTCTATACCAAACTAACAGTTCCCGAACCGTAACACGACTCAACTATCCCAGTTAAGTATAATATACGCGTGACTCGCTAAGGTAGACTTTAATCTAGACAACGTTGTTAATCAGAATTTGCCGGGTGTCACATCATCCCCACGTTAAAAGAATTTTCGTCCCGAAAATTGCACAAGTACCAAAAGGAATAACAAAAGAAACAGACAAAAGATAGAAACCAAGAGAGAGATTTACCCGAGTTGTCACAGCTATACAATCGATTACCTTGGTTAACACCGAATAAAACAATATTCTTACCAAATTGACTACATCTGTGAATATATACATAGCTAGCTGGTTCTTATATCTAATACTAAGTTCAAAAACATATATACTATCTTAACATGATTAGTGACTTATCAAGATATGATTAATGAATTACCTAAACACAAACACAGTGAATACCTCTACAAAGCCATCATGACCAATTTGGCTCTTATATCTAATATATGTGTTTTTTACCGTATTGTGCATTGTATATTTAGATCGTTTGGCGCTTGCAACCTCGTTTGGAACTGGCGCCCATTGGCTAGATTTCTTCAAAACTAGCCACGCCCGGACGTGAGGGAAGGATGATGATATTTGTCTTCAAATTTACGCATCCCTTATTGGAAAATGTTTTCCTCGTTCCTCCCACCTGGTTTATTTACAAACAATGGGTTATAATACCCATAATAGTGTTGGACCACAGTATTTATCTTTCAAAACTTGGACCTTATAGAATCGATCTCTCGATATAGACCTTGCTTCATTATGTCGTGGAATTTGTCGTGAACTTCGGTCCAAAAACTTTCTCCGGTTTGAGTGTTTCCTACATTTTATAAATGTAATAAAAATAAATGTAACAAACATTTTAATCAATGTACAATAAATATTCATAATAATACTTATTTACCAACTATCGGACATTTTGACGAAGCAACAACCTCTTTAGCCAATGCCTCCTCTTCGATTTCTGTCCAAGGAAGTGACTTCGTTTTGGGGCCTTCGTCACGTACTAGATTCTTATTTTATTTTTTTTGGGAAGTTTGGGGTTGGGTTTCGAGCACGAATTCTTCAACGTCATCTTCTACCGGCTGATATGGTCCTACCTTGGGTAGTGGTTGTGTTTGTTGATTCGGTTGAAATGGCATCTTAAGCGGGCTTTGCATTAGTTTGGTAAAAGAGTGAGGTTTTGGTGCATTTGCATTTGGTTCATTTGAGTGAAAGCATGGGTGTTTTGGTGTATTTGCATTCGGGTGAAAGCGTTAGGGTTTGTTGGCTAAATTGGTTGAAAGCGTCGGGGGTTTGTTGGAAACCCGAAAAAGTTGACCAATTCGGATCGATTGGTACCGGGTCACCGGGTGTCATGGACGGGGTTTGATTTCGGTTGTTTTGGTATGGATCCATGATGAGTTGGTAAAAAAAATTGTGAGTTTAAGATGAGATTTTATAAAGATTAGAGAGATTAGAAGAGTTGGTGTAAAAAAAAAGGGTTAAAGATTGTTATTTATGGTTGTAAAATTGTTTTTTTTTTTTAATAAAGAGCCGTGTGTTTTTTTTGAACGTTGACAACCCCCCCCCCCCCATAATCCTCAAACCCCCATAATCCTCAAACGGTCACAAGCCCCGTTGCCTCGTCGTTTCCTTGCCGGTGAGGACGGGACGAGCCACTGGGAGGCGGTGTAGCCAACCCGGGACGGACCTAGCCAACCCATGGCAGTCCCACACACCTTTAGTCTTATACAAATAAACAAAACATATACATTTAACTATACATCTTTTACAAAGTACATGAACTTTTTAATCTCCTTATGAACTATAAAATCTAAAATACACAATAATTAATTAGACTCAATGGTATGGTCTCGGGGAATAGCTCGGTGGGCTGAGGTGGCATAGACCCCCGAAAGGGAACACCGCCCCTCCCGAATTTTTTTCGGTGGTTTCGGTGAAAAAGCCCCCTCATCACCGAATGTTTTGATTGGTTGGATAATATGAATGTTGGTATTTTTTTAAAAAAAGGAAGGACGGTAGGGGAACCATTTCCTTAATTTGAAAGTAACGAGAAAAATAATGAGACGACGTGACATTTGAAGGAGTTGGGAGAGGGTATCACCACACCATAGATAGATGAACAACAAAAATAACCTTAGTAGTGTGATATAGATAGATGAACAACAAAAGATGACAACAAAAATCCAAGACTCAAGTTGACAAAGGACAAAATCCTTGTGCTAATGTAGGCGCCAGTACACACAGAGCCACGTCAGATACAGCTTCCTCTCACATGCAGTCATCATCTTCTTCCTTCTCACATGCACACTCTCTTATTATTTTATATCATTAATATCTTATATCTTCTCCCTAATCATTGCACCTTCCCCATAAATATCTCCCCTTTAATCTTAATTTCCCACAAATATCTCCCCATCTTCCCCTGTTTCCTCTGTTTTCAACAAACTCATGGCGATTACAGAGCACAGGGACATTGAGAAAGGAGACAACAAGGGTCTTGACGATTTGGTTGACCCACTTCTTGATGAGAAGCCCAGTTCAAAAAACGTGGATGCTTGTCAAGAAAGTGAACAGAGTGGGTCAATTGTGATGGTTTTGTTAAGTACTGCTGTTGCTGTTTGTGGGTCTCTTGAGTTTGGATCGTGTGTAAGTGAATGTGTTGGATTATTATTAATTGGTTTGTTGGTTTGTCTGATTTTGTATGTGTTTTGTAGGTGGGATATTCGGCTCCTGTTCAGACTGATATCAGCATTGATTTGAATTTATCTGTTGCAGAGGTTGTTTGGTTTTATTATTATTAATATTATTATTTATGGTTGAAGAGATTGTTGAATATTGATTGTGACATTGGTTAATATTGGTTTTTTGCAGTATTCTCTTTTTGGTTCGATAGTTACTATTGGTGCCATGATTGGTGCAGTCACGAGTGGTAGAATTGCAGACACAATTGGTCGAAAAGGGGTATGAAATTTGTAATTTTTTTTTTTTTTTTTTTTTTTTGGGTGGTGGGACAATATATCGGATATGTTGTGTCACGTCTTGTGTCTAATCGCCTTTTTTTTGCATTGAAGACTTGTGCGGCTAGGTTGTAGCGTGTACAAGTCTTCAATGCAGGTGACGACGGACATAGAAAAAATTCATTGGTTATTGTTGTTTTGGACTATATTTTTAGAAAACAAAACAATGACAATGACTTTGAGCATCCTAATTGAGACGAATGTTACATCATGTCATTTTTTTTTCTCACTCCTGCTTGTCTCTTTCGCATAGGCGTGACGTATCTCACAAATAGCCAAAAAAACGCTCACATACCTTTCGCCTATCAAACTCTACCGTCCGTCTCCTTTTCTCTGCCAGCTTGAAGCTACGTCAAGACATAGAACTCCGCGTTTTGGGATCAATAGTTTTGTAAATATTAAACTTTTTATACGATTTTATTTATATATTAAAACTACTTTTTTGGTTGATACAATGGATATGTGTACCTTTTAGGTTACATGAGTATAAATAATTAAATATGTTAATCTATTTTATTAATATCAATTCCCAAAAAAAAAAAAAAGATATGTTTATTATTAAATCTTTTATATATTTTATATTATGGGTATACAACAATTTGCTTTTATTGAAAAAAAACATGCATGTTTATAAAAATATGGATAGAAATTGGCTTTAAATATTTAGCATGTGCATATGAGTCATGTGTGCATGGTCACCATGATCCATAACCATGCATGTATAATACAGACAGAAACATCCTTTTAATATCTGAGTATGTACACATGACTGTCCTAAACATGTGCTTATGTTGTACAACATTATCTGCATGAAGTACAGTTTCATTCTGTCATCAATCTTTCTGTGATCTGAAAATATTTTTTATGTTTTGTTGTTGGAACAGGCCATGGCATTGTCAGCTGTATTCTGTATAGCAGGATGGCTTGCAATCTTTTTTACCATGGTAAAACACAAACTATTAGTATTCATTACAACAACAATTGCACATACTTAGGTGTTGTTTAGTTTATAACTAAACTTTTGGTGGTATAATGTTTCATTTAGGGATCTCTTTTACTTGATACGGGTCGGTTTTTCACTGGATATGGCATAGGAATTTTCTCTTTTGTGGTAAATGGTCAAGATTGAATCAAACTTTATGAATTATTTATAAACCACTTGCAAGAATGTTTATATTGGACATTTATAAATAGGTTCCAATATATATAGCAGAAATAGCTCCAAAAAATCTACGCGGAGGGCTCACTACTCTTAATCAGGTTAAAATCATGGCATATTTATCATAAAACCGAGTTTTGTTTTACCTTAATCAGGTTAGAATCATGGCTTATTTATCTTAAAAAGATTTTATTTTTATGTCGATTTGTGCAGCTCATGATCGTTACTGGTTCATCTATATCGTTCTTGTTGGGAACTGTTGTTTCATGGAGAACATTAGCTTTAACCGGTATGTACAAATATAAAAAAAAAATAAAAAAAAAATCAAACAAATTTCTACAACAAAACCGAAAGCTTAATACATATTGATTTGCAGGACTCGTTCCCTGCATTCTTCTGCTTGTTGGCCTGTTGTTCATTCCAGAGTCCCCTAGATGGCTAGTACGTTATAAAAACTTCAAAAGAATTATGGATGTTTTATAGTGTAAGATATAATAACGTTATACGGATGTTTTTATTTCAGGCTAAGGTTGGACGTGAAGTAGAATTCGAAAATTCTTTACGCAGGCTTCGTGGTGCAAAAGCAAGCATTTATGCTGAAGCCAATGAGATACATGTACGTTACTTCTGTTATATATTTACAATGTTCGTAAATCATCAGCGCATGATTTGGCCTCAAAACATTTTTTTTTTGTTTATAAGAATCTGAAGCGCGCCTAACTGTTTGTATGTTGTACAGGTGACTATACTCACTCTTCAAAGTCTTCCTAAAGCTGGACTATTGGATTTATTAGATGCCAAATATATAAAAGCAGTTATTGTAAGCACTAAGCAACATATATTTTTCTTTTCTTTTTGATATAAAATTTTAAAAATTGACACATGAAATTTTCTTTTTTTATGTGTTAGATTGCTGTTGGATTAATGGTATGTCAACAATCTGGAGGAATCAATGGAATAGGTTTCTATGCAAGTGAAACCTTTCAGACTGCTGGTTCGCCTTCTCTTTTGTTTATTAAAGTGGTTTATAACGCTTTTACGCATAGGTTGTTGGTTAATAAACCAAAAATTATCACACGCGCAGGACTTGCATCCGGAAAAGCTGGAACCGTTGCTTATGCCTTAATTCAGGTTTGTATGATTTGAACCATTTTCGTTCAATTCGTTTACATTTTGTTAATACTTAATACTGTCATTGTTAAATCCAGATTCCTGTAACGATAATCGGCGTGCTTCTAATGGACATATCAGGAAGAAGGGCTCTCCTTCTGGTACCTCTCTTGACTTTCAAAAAGTCAAAAAAGAATTCGCTTTTCACGCATTACGCATACTAACTGTTTTTCGTCCTCTCTTATTAAGGTATCTTCATCAGGGACATTTCTTGGTTGTTTTCTTGCTGGAACTTCATTTTTCTTCAAAGGTCAAGCAATTTTTCTTCAATGGGTCCCACTTCTTGCTGTTTCCGGCGTTCTAATATTCATAGCGTCGTTTTCAATCGGGATGGGAGCTGTACCTTGGTTGATCATGTCTGAGGTAACCATGGTTAACCTATACCATACCCTTTTCACTACTAGAAAAGTGGCATTTTGCTACAAAATTTTCTTACGAAAAAAATGCGTCACAAATTTTAACAAAGTTGCTACTCATTTGTGACGACAAAAAAACTATATTTTTTTTAACAAATTTGCGACACAATATATCTACAAATACTTAGGAAATTGCGTAGGAAATGGGTCACAAATTTCCTACACCATGTTTTCGTAGGAAATGCGTTGAAAATTGCGTTACAAATGTGTAGGAAGTGGTTTCCGACGAGGTTTTTTCTAACATCAAGGTTTTGTTGCAAATGCGTCACAAATTTGTGACGCATTTGCATCAAAACCTTGATGTTAGAAAAAACCTCATCGGAAACCATTTTTTACACATTTGTTACGCAATTTTGAAAAACATGGTGTAGGAAATTTGTGACCCATTTCCTACGGAATTTCCTAAGTATTTGTAGATATATTGTGTCGCAAATTTGCTAAAAAAAAATTGTAGTTTTTTTGTCATCACAAATGAGTAGCAACTTTGTTAAAATTTGTAACACATTTTTTTCCGTAAGAAAATGTTGTAGCAAAATGCCACTTTTCTAGTAGTGTTTTTTGAAGTTTTAACATCACAACAGTCTAGTTTAACATGTTCCCTATGGTTCACAGATATTCCCATTGCACATAAAAGGTGCAGCAGGGAGTGTAGCCGTGCTAGTGAATTGGTTTGGCGCGTGGGCAGTTTCATATAGTTTTAATTTCCTCATTAACTGGAGTCCTGCTGGTACTTATTCACCATCCTTCTGGTTTAATAATTATTCTTGCTTTATATTCTTGATCTAAATTAAAGTTATTGGTTTGTTATGTTTTAATGTAGGTACATTTTGGTTGTTTTCGGGATTTTGTGTTCTCACAGTTATATTTGTAGCGTAATTAGTGCCCGAAACGAAAGGAAAAAGCTTAGAAGAAATTCAAGTGTCTATCAACAAGTAATGATTGTGTTTGCTGCACCAAAAAAGAAGTTATATTAGTTGTAGGTAGATATTTTATAAAATTGTAACGTCGAACAGGCGATTATAGTTGATTCATAATTCACTAGTTTTTTTTTATTATTAATTTTTTTTTAGTTGAGTTAGAAATCTATCTCATTATTCATTTTTATATATAGATTTGACGCGTATTTTTGCATAGTTTCGCTGTTGATAAGCACATTGTTTATGTGATTCTTTGTGTATGCAGTTCTCATGATTCCTTAAGTAATTCAGTTTTGACTATTTGCTGACTTTTTCCTTGGTTCATATTATTGTAATATTGTTATCATCCTATCCATTTTGTAAAAAAAAAAAAAAAAAAATCCTATGGGGAGGGTACAATCAACAAAGAAAGATTCACTGGGTCGCTTGGGATAAGATTACTACAAAAGCTAAAAGATTGGGAGGCTTATGTGTTGGTTAGCTAAGAACAATCAATCTTGTTCTGTTAACTAAATGGCGGTGGAGAGCGTTAACTGAAGACAAGGCGTTATGGGCAACATGTGTTAAGTCTATTCATAAGGTATCTTTACAAAACTGCAAGTGTAACAAGGAACAAAAGGGTACAGAATCTTACAAGGAAGGCGTTTTGTTTGGAGCGCAAAATGCAATATGGTGAACGGGATTAGAGCTATCAACGCAAACATGGTCCACGCGCTTCTTGACATGGGATTGTTATTCAAAAAATAATCTAACCAGATATACAAAATCAAAGACTCAAGTTTGTTAGAAATGTTTAAAACAAACAACAAAATCCAATTTTTCAACCTCATAATTTACACAAACCATAACTGGATTAAAAAATCTAAATTTTCAACTTCTATAAAGACAACATAAAACTTCAGAACCATGGCATTAAAAAATGGCCTTTTTTAACTACTACTTTCATCAGGGATCAGATTATGAACACTTTGCTCTGTAGGTGTTCCTGGGGCGTAAGGTACAAAACCACGACCACCAAAAACCGGACGCATAAACGCATCATCAAATTTTCTCCAGTAATAGTGAACTGTGTGAGAAGGTTTTGAAAGGAGCACCCGTAAGTGTGACGGGTAGAGTCCTGATCCGCTTTGACCCGGTTCAGCTTCTGGGTCCCGCACATTGTCTAGAAGAGGAGCAATGAAAGATCTTCCAGGGGTTGTTGGCTCAGAGGAAGCCATTCGGGACATGTTTGTAGATGGCGGCAGCAACAGTTTCACCAAAGGCTTAGTTATCAATCCAAATACCTGCAAAATTTTATAAAAAAAAATTATATAGACAAAAAACATGAATTCTTTCTGTATGATATTTGATGTCCGAAATAAACTTACCACTGTACTAAATAGAACAACGGTAATGGTACTTGTTATCATGATCGCATTCCCCTGTATTTGTGTATGACCTGACCTTGTGAACTGCAAGATCGAATTTGCGTATCATATACGAAATCACATCGTGGCCATTGGGGGGCAAAAGTAAAGTTGCACTAGTTTTAGCGTTATTTTACTAATTTCGTGAACATAGTGTTAAAAACGACGGACGGTTAATCATGCATCATGTGGTGGCGTGAATGGCCAAAAGACAAAGGGGTACATGCACCGATCGGGTTTGTCCCAATTGCTAAGTGTTTTGTGCCTTATGTCCAAGGCTTGATACCAAACCACATCGAGCCGGGGGTCTCACTGGAAGCAGCCTCTCTATTCTTAGGGGTAGAGGTAAGGCTGTCTACATCTTACCCTCCTCAGACCCTACCTTAGCTTTGCTATAGGTGGGATTAACTGAGTATGATGATGATACGAAATCACATTGTGGATCATTTACAAGTGGTTTTGTTATTAACAAGTATTATTAAAACCATAATAAAAAAACAACTGACCTGGTTATAGGCAAGGGCCATAGAAACAGCACCTCTCATAAGACCAGCCCACCAAATCAAAACCTTAAAGCAAACAAAAAGTTGACATTAAAACGTTAAAACTGTAGTTTCACATGCGTGTTAAACTGGAAACATGAGGGACGCGTGTAATAAGATCGTACTTGCTGCCTAAAAGTGATTTTCTCTCTTTCATTGTTCTTTGTCAAGTTGGATAAATATGATAATGGGAAAACAAAGCATCCTCTTCCAACCAAAACCAATCCCAATAAAATGGCGCTCACGCCCAGTGATTTTCCGGGGCTGACGGTTAAAAAAAAAAACAGGGATTATGGCTGTTAAAAATCAACATAGATGAAGTTTAAGAATTTGTTTTTAAACAAAATACCTGTCCCGTACGAAGTGCCACTTTTCAATATCCAAAGCATCCATACCAACATAAAGAAAGATAAACAGCTCTGAAATAAATGATAGTGTTGCAAAAGCATGCCTGAAAGAATGAGTAAGTAGATACAGATGTAAGGAATAATTATATAATCACTTTCAAAACGTGTATCCAAACACCCTGTAATAGAGTAGACATACTTGGTTGTGACTCTTGATTTTTCTGTGACATTATGCCAGGTGTAATGAGACATCACAATTCCACAGAAAAAAACTGTAAGAATGCCACTCAAATAAAATAACTGCGAAAAACGTTAAAAATAATCGAGGGTTATTTGACGATATAAAGGAAAACAATGCTTGCAAAGTCAAACATGGAGGAAAATCTTACTTCAGCTAACATATATGAAAGGTAAGCCATTAAAATCATGATAGCAACTTCTCGATCCGTTGAATGCCTATAATTTAGCAAGCCAAATATGATGCGAATATTCTTCAAATAAAAATATCTTTTTTTTTGTTACTCCGTATAACGTTAATCTATATACCTTCCAAAATATAGTCTTTTTATGACATATGCACTTAGTAGCCCAGCCTGTAGGAGTAGAAATAAAATGTTGCGCGATTATGTCATTCAAGATAGCATTTCAATGCATACCGCAAATGGAAATGCGTAAGCATGTAGACTTACACCAACTCCTAGAGCTGTACTCGTGATAAATAAATAGAAAAAATTTCCAATTAATTGGAACGCGTCGCTTGTTGTGATCCGAGATAAATCAAAGTATTGGACTGCATTGAAAATCACAACTGATGTAGCGTCATTCACTACACCTTCACCAAACACCAAACTGTATAACAAAGGAGTCTCATCCTGATTGAGCACCTGCAAAGTGCAAACAGAATCTGTTGCAGAAAATATTGCTCCAAGGGCTGGAAGACAAAAAAAAAAAGTTGAGAATTATAGAATAAAATTAAATATTCACAAAAGGTGACGAAATAAAACAGTCGAATGATACCTAGAAAATCGCCAAGATCAAGAGAACCGATATTCATTCTTTTAAAAATTTGTGTAGCCCCTGTAAAGAAGTTATTAGAACTTGTTTAGATTGACAAACCATGCAGTGTTCCCAGATACGATTATAATGAAGACGAATATTCTCATAAACATAATTAAAATCAACAATTCCCATTTCAGGATATTGAAAATGTCAATCAAAGGTTGCAATTCTAAGAACCTAGATACAGTCACTATGATAAATATAAATAAAATGAAGATGTGTTTAAGTGAAGAACTTTAGTGTGTACCGATTGATATGACGGTGAAGGATATCACAGTACCAACAGCACCAAATAACACAATGGTCATGAAATTGCGAAAAAACTGTTTCTTCTTTACTTGGAACCTATTGATTCATCGTTGCAAAGACAATAAGACAAGGTAACAACCATGAAAAATTAAGAATTAACAAAACAGAAACCAAAAGATAAATGTATGTATGTATGTGCTTATACTTTAAACATGTGCATGTGTCTCAACAAAGAGTCATAGTGATCACACAATCACCATGAGGTCTCATCTTTTGTGGTTAAGCTTCTTTGAATGATGAATTGCATCAGTCACCAAGCAAATAAATTAAAAACACAAGGTCAAATTCAACACGAGTGTCGTCCATAGTTATCAGAGGCGTGAGGCGCACTCAAGGCGCTTAGGCTCCGCCTGTGGACTAGGTGAGAAGCGCAAATAAAAAAAATAAAAAAAATCACCAAATCGTTAAAAATAACAATCATCTTATAAATATAAAATGATTGATTTAGCCATACCTGCTAAAAGAATTAACACACCTTTGATAACTATGTGGTAGATAAAATCAGTTGGTGGTAAATCAATGAATTGAGGTATTTATATATCGAAGAATAATTCAATAGAACTAATTTGGGGATTGATATACATATTTTTTTTATATTTGTTTTTATCTATAAGTGTTATAAAAATCAAATATATTTAAAATAGAAAAAGATTTGATTGAGATTTATATGTATATCGCTATAACGGGTAAGCATTGGTCAGGGGATTAGGTTTATAAAATCAGATCATGGCTTTTTTTTATCTAAGGAGGGAAAAGCGGGATCTGGTGGCTTCTAGGAAATTGGTCGCCTAGGCGGTCAAGGCAATGGCCTTTGATAACTATAGTGTCGTCACGTGTCAAGTGACAAAAATATCCCGCTAAATTTAAATCACCTCTCACCTCTTCACTATGCAATAAAGATCATAACTATTACTTTACTTATAACATCATTGATTACTAGGTAACATACTAGCAATACACTTGTTCACACAAACTTTCTAGTAGAATTTCCATTCAATGCAAAACAGACATGACTTAATTAACAAACAATCTTCTATTAATTCATCTTACTATCTTAGAATCTTGTCATGTCTAAATCAAAACCTTGCTACCGAATAAAAACGGAATATACTAACCGTAAACCTATAAAACATACCCAGCATTAAAGATGATAGGAGGAAGAAGATAAATAAAAAAAAGATCTTCACTAAACACAAACAAATGTGAATTTCTTCCTCCAGTACTCAACAAAATAATAGCACCTGTACACAGACCCTGCATTGCCACCATCCAACAAAAAATAACAATTAAATCCAAATCCCTTAACATTCCGCATTATACATTATAATAATAATAATAACAACAATTTTTTTTTATGATTTTTTTTATCATTAAATTAAAATCAACACATTACAAGTGGACGGCTGGTAAGCGGGCAACAAGTTGCGCCGGTCTCTGGCTGTCGAGCAATTACTATGCATCACCTTTTACACCCTATCCAGAAACCGGATGGCTTCGGGGGCAAGGCCCCCAAAGGTATCAAAAGCAAAGGGTACGAAGACATGCTGATTTTCCATGCAGGCTTTTTCATGTTTAGCGGCTTTCTTAGATTCAGCTTTCAATATTGTTTGCCCTACTACAAACCCCGAATCCCGAAGCCCCACCAGAGGGGACACCCCGGTGAGGTCAACGCACGCATGCTTACCTTGCGCCCACCCGAACACAAGGACATCCGCTGGCCGTAAGGTGGACCGTTCGTCTAGCGGGTCCGTCACAAAATAATAATAATAATAAAAATAACAAATTATAAAGACACTTACAATAACAAGAGCAGTGATTGACTCATTCATCCATCTACTCTCCTCCAAAAGATGACCAATAATAATACAAGCACAAAGAAGAGCCACAAACAGGTTCATATTCACAACAGCACCATACTCAGAGGCAGATAATGTAGAATTATACATCCTTCCCACTAATAATCCCAAATCAACCCCCATTGTATCCAATCTATTCCATCAACAAATAATCATATTAAAAAATAATAATAATAAAAAAAAAACAAGATTCATGCAGGGATTGAAATTTACCAAAATGTGGACGTGAATTGATGGAATTGAGCAATGAAAGAGTGAGATGAATGAATGTTGGTAATAAAGTTTGAAGCTTTAATGTGAATGTTGAAGAATTAAAGATGAAGAGCATTAGGTTTAGAGGTGTAGATGGTATTCATATATGGAGGGAGGAGAGGAAAAGGAGGGGGTGGGTGTTTAAATGTTTGTTTGATTATTTAGGACCTTAAATTATGTTACTTTTTATAAAATTTGGTCCATAATGGTTTTGGATATTGTCAATCATTTACAAAGTGTGAATTGGATATGTTTAATAGCGGTGGATATATTTTTGACGCAGTCTGAATATGACACGAGGAAATATAGGTTTGGAGTTGGCTTACACGACATGTTGTATTGAATGGGTCAATCTGAACACGACTTGTTTTGTAAATGGGTTAAAGATTGTCGATTGTTAACGAAGGTTGAATAGAATATGATATTTTGAAAGTGGTGGTTGGAAACAAAGGTGGTGGAGTGCAAATGGAAGAATGTGAGAGTTAAGAAATGAAAGGGACTGAAATGGAAGAAAGTGAAAGTTTGAGGACCTAATAGTAAATAATGATGTCTATATAATGCCAAGATCATTCCCTTTTTTGTATGGTGACCACTCATTGATTATTTAGGCACTATCTTTGCCCTTCCCCACACAACCTTTTACTAAATCCACACTCATGTCTATGAAGTATGAAGAGAACATATAACCCCATTAAAGGGACAGGCAAAAATACATGAACTTGGTGGACATGTTCAAAATATCCAGGACTAGTATACTTAAAGCTGACGGATATAGGATTAGTTTTATTTCACTGGTGTAAACGGATGTGGGATTAGGTGATACCTTATTCAATTACCTGAAATCAAATACCTATCTACTCAAATCATATACCCCCAAAAAATAGTTGTATTTCCCCTTAACCTTTGTGTCACATGTACCACTGTAACAGTACTGATTTCTGAGAGATTAACATGGACCTTTGTATGACACCCTAGGCAAATCCCACATCGGCCGTGGTCAGGAGAGATCCTTGGTTCATAAGTAATCCAAAGCCTCTTAAATCACCAACGCGTTTTGGGCTTAATGCTAGTGGATGAGAGGAGAACTCCACAGTTAAGTGTGCTTAGGTGGGAGTAGTATCAGGATTGGTGACCTCCTGGGAAGTCTCCACCGGGGCGACCAAAAGCAAATCTGTGAGCTCTGGATGGGCAACCCATCGGGGCAAAGCGGACAATATTGGTGGTGAGAGGGGCCGAATGTTACAACCACCCAGCCTAATAAGCAAGTAATATGTCGTCAAATTTCTTATTATTTCATTATTTGATCAATACGTAAATAGTTATTTTTATATTTTTAAGCATTAAAAATTATCTTAGTTTTACATTTATAAATTAAATAATTTTAGTTTAATTTTCCAATATAATGTGGGTCATTTAGATTCTTGTAACCTTGGCAAACTAATATTGTTTTGCCACTATACATGTAACATGTAATAAAGAAAATAGAAGAAAAAGATGCATGTTTAAACTAAAATTATATTATGCACTACACACCAAGATACTTCTCAAACATATCTCCTTAGTTAAATATGTGTCCTTTTTTTTTTCTATTCTTTCTCTGTTTTTTTTTTTATGACGAAACTTCTATATTACATAAAAGGGCCAACAAGAAACTGAAAACCCACAAAAACAACTACATAACGTCACGCACATTGAAGTCATGCCATCTATCCCAGGTCAAACTACCAACTTTAGATCTACAATTAAGCCATAAGAAAGAATGCTCCTTGATAAGATCCGAAGTTCGATTAAGGGGAATGAAGTTGTCATTGAAATCCATCTCGTTCCTTGCCTTCCATAGCTCACGAATAGTAGTTAGTTAAACATGTATGTGACCCCAATCCTAGACAGGTCTTTTAGGTAACGGGTCAAAATAGACATATGATTTCGTTTAATTGGGTTGATAGAAATCCAAGAACCGACACATAGTGACCATAGTTACTTCCATCCACATCTCATACAGGCATGCATATTGTGTTAAATCAAAAACAAGATTCAAGAACAAAACTTTTTATTGATTCTTGAAGACTCTAAAAAACAAGAAAACATGACCTCTATTTATACTAGTTCAATAAACCAACCTTAACCTATTCAACTTAGGAAAGATGATACTAAAACAATTAAACTAGACTTATCTAAACAACTAGATAATGATCAAACATAAATAAATACTAGATAATTCAAATAATAATTAAACAAACTTAATTATTATTTTACTCGTTTAGCCCTTCGACTTTAACCCTTCAAGTTGATATCGCCACAATTTTAACATATTGTACAGTAAACAAAAACAAGCATCTATTCAAATACCTACAAGAAATACAAATGAATACAGACAGACAGACACATCAGTTAACTCAAATCCATGATATAATTACCAAGTTTGCATCAACAGTCAAAGCAAATATCAACTTTTTTTTACAAAAGTCAACACCCCTCTCAAAGTCAACGGCACTTCCCCTTTTTTTTAACCGTTAAAACCAACATACCAGACAACCAGCAAGCAAGCAGAGCTACAACTCAACTCTTATTTGCTCATTAAAAAAAAACACAAACACATGATTACCAACCTTAAACTCCATCACTCATTTGTAGCATCAAAACTACCACCACCACCCATTGTGTTTGTCCTCTTTCTGTCTCTCCAATTCTCTCCCCAAACTTTAGCCTCCGCTACGGCCCGTTCTCTATCAAGATCCCGGTTCCTAGCCCGACCCACATTCCCAGGACTGTTCCTTTGAGAATCTGGGTCATCCACCAAACCCCATTTCCGACCCGACCCGTTACTGCTTTCACCGTCCCCCACATCCGGACGAGTGTTGATTTTTCTGTAGTCAGGAGAGTTTCTACCGGTAGAAGGGGACCCGTGTGGGCGTGGCTCAAGCGTGTCCAGACCAGCGTCACTAAGGTTCCTACGGTCAGCCCGGCTCCTGGGAGTACCTGACCCGCTGCCTCGGCTGGCTCGCTCGGCACGGGCCGCTTCGGGGTCGTAGGGTTGAGAGGCTAAGTAGGTTAAAGCGGTTACAACATCACCGATTAGAGGCCGTGTGGCGGCTTGTTCTTGTAAACACATTGCTGCAACTGCAAGTGCTTGGTAAAGTCCTCTCACTGGATAACGCCCTTGCAATAACGGATCAGCCATTTTCGGGAATTTCCTCCTGTCTTTGAAAAGTGGCCGCGCCTACAAAGTACATGAAAAGAGTGAAATACACGGACTCTAATGAATTCCAAATACCTGATTCTTTTTCTTCTACTCTTTTTGGGAGGTAGCAAAATGGGTTAGGTTGGGTAAAGTGTCAAAACATTTACTGAAATTGATAGCTTTTAATTTGGAAATTGGAACAACAGTCCAGGTTGAAAAGGGTTTCCTTGTTATATAGTCAAAATACGCGGTGCAGGTTGGTTTGATCTGTCAGCATACGATATTTTGGAATAATGTACGTGGGCTCGTGGAGACCACCCAACTACCCAAGTATTCAAAAAAAAAATTCACTAAGGTCATCCATATATTGTAACTTCTTTACAGGCCATCTGAGTATGTATCTAGTTTCGTTTATACCAGTTCCAGTCAAGGACAATGAAAATGCCTTTAATTATTATTTTTTAAGAGACAACAATTTATCTTATACACATTGACACCTAATCAAAGGTACGTACGTCGGCCCTTTTCATCTAAATGGCATTTTTGTCATCTGGCAATCTCGCGTGTTTTTGGCTGATTTGGTAAAAAGGAAATTAAAAAATAGCCTATAAAATACTTTCAATATATCGGTGACCTTAATAAAATAAATTGAACAATTGGTGGTCTCCACATCTTTTGTTTAGATCTTGGAAAAGGAAGGCTTCTCTAATTTACACGACTCACAGTTTCGTTTATTGACATGTTCTTGAAACCAAAAAAGGAATAAAATCATTGCAACATGGGTAGCAATATCAACTTTCAACCAATTTACTTATGAACAAGTCGATTCCAGTTATGTTTTTATCTCCAATGGCCATTATAATATAAAACTCTATCATAAGAAATTTAATTTCGTGTGACACGGTATTTTGACACAAAATTTACCCATTTTGACCTGTTGTATGTCCCTCCCATTTTGCCACCTCTACATGTAGATTTAACAACTGAAACTTGAAAGTTAAATGCATCAGTAAACGTACCCAAGCAACAAGATTATGTTCTCCAGGAGCACGGGTATTGTCAATGGCTTTTCGTCCAGTAATAAGTTCAAGAAAAACAACACCAAAACTGTAGACATCGGATTTCAAAGTGAGTTGACCAGTCATGGCATATTCAGGAGCACAGTAGCCGTACGTGCCCATAACCCTGGTGGAAACGTGCGTTTTATCACCTACAGGCCCCAGTTTTGCAAGTCCGAAATCGGAGAGTTTCGGGTGGAATCCTTCATTAAGAAGAATGTTGGATGATTTTAAGTCTCTGTATATGACAGGAGGGTTTGCTTTGTCATGTAAATATTCCAAACCCTTGGCTGCACCAGCCGCTATTTTCATCCTTGTGTTCCAGTCCAAAGGTTCTTTATCTGGTGGAAGATCTGAAGGAAAAAAAAAACAAACGATAATTGTAAGCTACTAAGTTCTAAGCAATTTTATTTCAAGTTCATATGATAACATGGTTTAAAAAACGGGTGAGGCGTACGCCTCAAGGTGCGCCTCGAGGCGAAACTCTAAGAAAACGAGTCTAAGGCGCGCCTCACGGGGTTCAGATTGTACATACGCCTCTAAGGGCTGAGGCGCTAAGAAAATGTGCGCCTCAGGTGGTTTAGGGTGTTTTTGATGTGCTCTTTTTTGGTGCTTTAGACTTTGGGTCAATTATTTTATTTTTTATGTGTTTTTGATGTTTTAGACTTCTCTAGGTCAAGTATTTTATTTTTTATAGACACATAATTTTTATATTTATTTTTTGACCGTTCCTCGAGTTTACGCCTCAGTTCGCCCTGAGG
Source organism: Ambrosia x helenae (assembly GCA_030844895.1). NCBI lineage: Eukaryota > Viridiplantae > Streptophyta > Magnoliopsida > Asterales > Asteraceae > Ambrosia > Ambrosia x helenae. The sequence continues at coordinate 89,640,948 of CM061230.1, read as the reverse complement.
CGAAGGGAAAACGCCTCGAGGCTCGTATCCGTTCTTTTAAACTTTGTATGATAAAAATATGATTACCAAGATTAGATAATAGAGGCGGAAATTTCAGCCCAATTGCTTATGAATGGGTTGATCTGGGTTGTGTTTATCTCAAACGGGTAAAGATAACTAAAATAGGAATATAGGCCAAACATGTGATAGTCTCTCAGTGTCTATTTATAACGCATATGTATACAACCTCCTAGATCCTTTTATTCAAAATTCAGATTATTACTGGTTAAGTGGTTAACTATTATATTATAGTTGTTTTAATCATATTAACACACTTGGACGAAATATGTTTGCTAGTCAACGCAACCCTATCAGCCCATTTCGGCATGTACCAATTACCAAAATATGACATGTTTCAACCCGGACACCAGTTTGATGTGTTACCCACGTACCCACCCGACATCAGAGGCTTAGGGTTCAATGTGCTACAAAAGCAGATATTGAAACTTGCAGGGTTTGTATCTGAAAGTTATGAGAAAAGTATTCTGCTGCATTCAGAAAGTTATGACAAAGGTACCAAACTGGTGTTTCACAAAAGCACGCAAATTAAGAGAAGTGGCTATTTTCAATATGAGATCTCTACAAATAACTTCGTTTAACACTACAATATCATTAAGTACTAAACGGTGTGTGAAGGGGATACCATGAGTATATTTCTTTTTCTTATATATGCTTTAATATTGAGAGACGTAACAGATAAAAATAATAAACAACGAGAGGCAAACTGCTCCCAAGTGGAATGAAAGTTATTCAAATTGAGTTCTTCTTATGCCTCCTGTAGATAATGACTACTAGGATGATATAAAGAATTATAGACCATAAACCAAAGGAAACACCATAGAAGTCTCAACTAAAAGATAATAACACTCAAGGGCCTAGATATACCTAGGTAACAAATGGGCAGATTAAGTAACGGGTCAAAACTTGAAATTTTGGTACGGGTCAAGGCGGATTGATCATTTGACCCAAAACGCGTATTGTCAAAAAAAAAAAAACCATAAACGTCTAGTGTGTCAAATATGATTACAAAAATGACATCTGGAAAATAAACTTTGAATAAAATGATTTGGAAAGTTTAATTCATAAAAATACACTTTGAGCATGACCGGTTTCTTTTGGCTAAATTTTCGTTTATTCCCCCCTTTGACCCGTTGGAAATAATGCATGAACTGAATCAAAATTAGTACTGTTACTCAGGGCCGACGTATCACTAAATATTCCAATGAAAGTATATTTTCCAAAACCTAGTTTCTTTTCTAGCTTTACTATCCAACCAAACAAACAAATTGAGCTAAAAAGTAGTCAAAATCTTCACAAACCCAAAAAAAACACTGAATCAAATCCACACATAGTCTAAATAAAGGATCTTATAGATGGCTTTGTGCCAAAGGTGATGCTTGTTGCAAAATCTATGGTAGATTTGGTAAATGCTAATAAAAGTTGTCTATAATGATTGTTGATCATCTATACATGGTATGAATAGGGTTTTCTCTTTTTTATTCCCAAGAGATTAGGCTCAAATACAACATGAAGAATGGCCCTTAAAAATCACAAATAATCTCAAATACAACCAGTCAACCATACTGAATGATTAACATTTCTAACCCTTGTCGTTGGCACATACTATCGTTGGGAACAAGCCCGTTCGAACTAACGAATTCCTAATGGTGTTAGATTCACCTAATGGTTATAATTATATATAGCAAACTTGCATCAACAAATAACTAAACATGGATGATCAAAAATCATGAACATGCTTATACAAAAGCTCTCTATTTGTTTATATAAAAATTAAACGATATTAAAGTTAGGCATGATCGCTAGTGCAGAAATGCATAACTACAAAACCTGTTAATGAATTTAACAATATTAAAAGTCCATCCATTTTCTATTTCTTTCACCAGTGGTCATTCTGAAGAAAAATAATTTTTTTTCAAGTATAATGATATAAGATGTTAATCTCTCCAAACTCCAAAGTGTTCTATTATACACCAACACTACACGTTGACTCAATGTTATAACTTCCCTAATAAACAAATTCAAACCAGGTCTGATATGAGGAAAATTTCGTGCATTTTCAGTGTTGTAAAAGGCGTCCTAGGCGGCCGCCTAGGCGCTAGTCGGAGGGTAAAATCGGAATAAGGACCTAGGCTGGGTCCTAGGCGTTTTTGGGATTAGGCGGTCCTAGGCGCTAGTTTTTTTTTTTTTTTAATTCCACAAATTTCTAAGTATTATGTGTATACATCTTAACATATTTTCAAAAAAAACCTAAATCTGTGTGTGTGTGTGTGTGTGTGTATAATATGTGTAAAAATCCCTAGGCTAGACCCCACCGTCTGCCTAGCGCCTTCTACAACCTTGGGCATTTTGAATTGTTCCAGGCTTCTAGTTAAATCCAAACATTAGAAACAGAGGCAAGTATGTATATATGTACAATGTAGGGATGGAAAAGAGTATGCGTGGGTGGGTGTTTGGATTTGCGTGTTGGAACTTGGAACCGACTATCTGCTCAAGTCACAAATCACAATAATCAGTGCTTAAAGTTTGGACAAATTTATTCCACTTAGTAAAAAAGTGTCTTTTTAGCCATTTTACCTATTAATCCCTATAAGCTAGAAATGTCAAACACTTAACATTTCATTGCCTATTGCCGTGCATGATGTGCATCAAGACACTATCTTCTACAGTCCATTTTACCATACTGTGATTTCAACTACCTTATATGTCAAATCTATAAACTCCAGTAACAATCTTAACGCTATTGAAAAATTGCTAACGAATAATGATGTATAATAATTAAATAGAAGAAGAGATAAATATGACCGTGTAAATGATCCTCGAGTGATCCCAAAGGCATAAACTCATAAACAAGAAGGCGTTGGTCTCCATCTGCACAATAACCTATCAAATTCACCAGATTTGGATGATGCAAGAGGCTAAGCATCAAAACCTCCACCAAAAACTCTCTATTCCCTTGAAGACCATTTCTATCCAGCTGCTTCACTGCAACTACCTGTAAAAAAACTTAGTTTTTAGTATGATGATGATTAAGAGTGACTTTGACTATCACTATCACACTATGTGGGTGTTTGGATTTATGCTTTAAAATGATTATCTGATGATAGCGACGCGTTGTTGCAGTTGATCAGAATTTGAAATAAACAGATTCCGCTTCTGATTATATGATGACTTAGGGGCCAATTTGGTCTGGATGATTAGTGAACAAAATTCAATAAAAAGGATAGAACAAAAGACCCCTTATTTAAACCTAAAATAATTACAACTTCAAACCCCAAAAGCACGCCCAACCTATGTTGTCAAAGGTGTGCACCTCGGCACCTAGGCGTTGAAGCACAGCCCAACGCACCATATGCACTACGCCCTAAATGGCATGGTTTCAGGATCTCAGGAGTCAGGAGCAAGTTGAAAGCATTTTCCAGCTAAATACTGGCCAAAAATGGTAATAATAAAAAAAAAAACCTCAATAAGGCTAGAATCAACCTACACTAGCCCTAAACAAGCCTAAAACAGGCATAAGACCCTAAAATTGGTATTTCATAATTTTATACTATTCGCCTAGTTTTACAGTTTTACAAAACACTTGCTTTATAAGCTTCTGGCGCAGTGGCGCCTAACTCCGGGCTAGGCCTATGCGCCTTGACAACATAGCGTCCAACAGTATTATATGATCATAGTTATTCAACATCACAAAATTACTTTCAAAAACAACCATTACGAGGAAAATTAGGGTAAGACAGTGACACTGTGAAATTATCAAGTTGACTAATAATATTACAATATCCGTTGTCAAAACGTAAGCATGTGATGACGGTACATTAATATTCAAACGCAATTCACCTGTCCTGTGCTATCCAAACGACCTTTGTAAACACGCCCAAAACCTCCTTCTCCTAGCAACGACTCGGGCCTAAAATTCTTGGTTGCTGCAGCAAGCTCACGAAAAGTAAACGTCTGCGCGGCAATGTTCGCCGTCTGTCCATCTTTCACAACCACCTGCTCTTTCTTAGGATCCAAACTAACACGAGATTTCGATTTTCCTACAACAATCAAACACACATAAAACCAAACCAACCTAAAACATCAATAACATATCAAATGTGAACTCAATTCCCATCCCCATGACCCCATTATCCCAACCACATTACTTCAAATCAAGAATTCAATCAACTGAACAGATCACATAAAAATCAAAACTTTAAGATGAAAAAGCAGTGAATTACCTGAACTAACCCTACTAACATGATGAGCAACAGAACCCTCTTTCCCTATGTCCTTCTTAACCACTTCTTTGACAGCCTTCTTTGGTTCATCATCTGATTCACGAAAGCATGGAAAACAGCCACCCATGCCAAACCCACAAATAATATCAGATGGGTATGTATAAAGACGCCTCCTTTCACAATCTTATGCTATACAAACACAATTATACACAATAAAGATTGGTTTTCTTGGGGTAAAGAGGAGGCCATAAGTGAGCGATCAACAGTAAGGTGTGTGTGTTGGTTGCTCAACGAATAAGGAAAGCAGATCAACAAATGAGAGAAGAAAGAGGAAGTGATGGAGGAGGAAGATGAAAATAAATAGAATAAAATAAAGAAATAAAATAATAATAATAATATATATATATTGTGTGGGTATAGGGGTAGAATGAGGAAGTGAAAAAGATTATGTTGTTATTTGGGGCGCCAATGATCTCCAGCCCAGCTGGTTTGAGGTAGGGTGGGTTTTCCCTTAGGGGTTCCCATCCTGGGGGTAGGTCACATGTTCGATTCATGCACACCACAAAAAAATTCCCCGTGATGGTTTGAGCTTAGGCAAGGAGGACACCAGTGTGTGGGTAGGGATTCGAACTTGAGATCGCTAGGTTAGGGTTGTACAAGGATTTCCACTGAACTAAGCCTTTCAAAAAAAATGTTGTTATTTGGGGCGATTAATGTAGAAGAATTAGGTGAAGAGATTAGTCACTTTTTGTCCCTTGGAATACGAGCAAATTACGGGTTTGGAACATTATTAACGGCTTCGGTGGTCTTTGTGTTGGTGGGTGGGTCCTATATACATATGTGCTTTCGTATTTTGTTGTGGGTATAAGTGTAACACTAAAATTATAAATATACCAGCTAGCAAGGTGTTTATGTAGTACTATGGTCTATGGTGTATCCTAAGACGGAGCGCTATCAGAATTGGGCACGGGTACCCTTTTACCAGCACGGTAACACCACCGCCACATGTGCTGGTAGGGTTCTCATGGACCGTTTTCTGGTTGTTGTTACCGTGCTGGTACAAAGAAACGGTCTTTTTCTTGACCAATGATAATATGCCACGTTTTACCTTCACCTTTGACCGTGATACTTTGACCGTGTTATATTTTTGACCGTTTACATTGTGACCTTGGTTTATGTTTTACCCCTATACAAATCATACTTTCACATAACATAAACACGGTGAACTTTCATTAAAAATTTAAACACCATTACAAAATAAACATTAAACAACCGAAACATTAATTATTAATTATATCTCGCAACAATCGCCATGACGCAAAATGGGTGAAGTTAGTCATTTGTTCACGGTAGTAGTCACCACGAGTGAGTTGGATTGCAATGTCTTCTTGAACATTAGGGTGTCTCTCCATCGTCGCTTCATAAAGGACGTTCCAACGGAGACACCTGGACCAAAAAATAAACCACCTACGAACGATCGAATCCTTGGAGCGGTCATTTGTGCCGGTTAAATTATTGAATATCCCCGACACCCGATGCCAAAACAAAATTGGGGTATCGACTTCATCAACCCATGTGTTTCTCACTACGAGGTAGGCCCTCATTAACGCGATATCCTCATTTGCATTCCACGGGACCATTTTTACGAAACGATTAAAGTATAACCGGGTTATTAGGGATGGCAATGGGTCGGGTTTGGGACGGGTTTAGGTAATCCCAACCCCATACCCGGTTTGGTATGCTTGTCCCAAACCCGACCCAAAACCGTCGGTTTGTGTCGGGTAATTACCCATCGGGTATCGGGTATACCCATTAATTTTTAAAACTTACCCATTGAGTATATCCGACCAAAAACCCGACGGATATTTATTAGGTAACTATTAACTAATTACATTTAACATTATTAAATATATATGCAAACGATTACAATGTATAAATATAAAATAATTAAATCATATAAAAACACTCAAAGACATAGATAACGAATAGTATACACTAATTTTTTTATAATTTTTAGCACAAGATGACAATTTAGATGGACAATTAGATATATTATGCATACATATTTAAAAAGATATATTAGAAATTATATTGGGTATTTAATCGGGTAAATGGGTATACGTTATCGGGTAATCGGGTCGGGTAAAAGGGTATATCATCAAATCCCAAACCCGTCCCAAACCCACGAAAAATATAAAAACTACTCCCATACCCGATTACCCGACCCCAAACTCATCCCAAATGTGTCGGGTTTCAGGTTTACCCATCGGGTTCGGGTTTGATTGCCATCCCTACGGGTTATTGTGTGATTTTGTTGTGTTGGATTAAGGTGTTTTTATAGACCAAACCGTACCGGTACAGATTCCAATAGTTGCAACGGTTTAAATGTAACGGTAACAAAATTAATTACCGTCTGACTGTACAACGGTTAGTTTTCTCAAATTTAAATGAAATATAATGAAATAATTAGTGGAGTGTTGCCTACAAAAAAGTGTTTCAGTAAAGTAAATCAGTGAAGTGATATGGCATTGCAGGATTGGTTAAAATCAGTGAAAGAAAAAACAAACTCTACAAGGGCCCCTTATACCCTTAGCTTTAAGGATGTTTTGTGCATTTGTGGGTTGTAAGGTGGGTTTGAGATGTCCCTAAGGTGGATAGCTTCGGGAGCTTACACGTGTTATTGCGAATTAGGTATTAAAACGGCTTTGTCAGAAGAGAGACTCTTTTATACTCTCACCCATCTCTCTCTCTCTTTCTTTGTATGTAAAATGGTCTCTCTCTCCCTCTCTCTTTGGTTTCACTGATCGATTTTGCTAATGATTTGCTCCTTGCAAGGCCAAAGCGGACAGGGTGAGAGGCATGAAAGTGGTTTTGTGAGCTGTTGCGTTTTGTCGGTGGCGGGTGAAACTCTGGGACGGTTGTAGATTGACAGTAAGTCGGTGACGACGACCCTTATGTCAATCCGATGAAAATGGAGTGGAGTGGTTATAGATTTAGCAAGGTGTCAAAGAGCGTTTTTTTTTTTTTTTTTTTTTTGAGTTGAACTTCCGATGACAAAACCTAGGGTTCCAGTGAAGCTCCGATGAACCGACCAAGGCTTGCATGTCTCATATCTGTGTTGATCGATGAATCTGAAGCCACCCTCAACAGGTTAGGTGAGTCAACTATGTTTCGATTTAGTTTTCGTTCTTGAAATTTGCTTGGTGTGAGTAACTAAGTATTATTATTTTGTTTATTGACAGATAAAAGGCACCTTGATTAACCTATAGATGAGAGTTTGTACGTGGATTGTGTTCGGAGATGGTGAAACCAATGGCCGCCACCACACACCTGGTCATTAATCCACTTCTCAGCTTCTCACTTAACCAGGTATAATGTTTCAATGATCTTTTAAAAACTTACAATTGTATACCCACCAATTTTTACTCAATTTGCTACTTTTTATGTGTTTTTAGGGTTTTTTATACTTCTGGAGCTTATTGTGCTTTATTAAGGAGTAGGGTTGCAAACGAACTGAACATTCAGCAAACAGTTTATGAATCGTTCGGCGGGAAGTTCATTTGTGTTCGTTCATTTAACATGAACAGAGGTCGCGTTCGTTTGTTTATGTCAATAACCATTTGGCAACGTGTTCGTTTATATGTTTGTGTTTGATAGTTTAATAGGGTTCTTTAATTTTTATATTCTTTATTTTTTAATTATTCTACCCAAATAAATAAATAATTTATGTGCCAATGATCTCCAGCCCAGCTGGTTTGAGCTATGGTGGGTTTTCCCTTAGGGGTTCCCATCCTGGGGGTAGGTCACACGTTCGATCCATGCACACCACAAAAAAAATCCCCGTGATGGTTTGAGCTTAGGTAAGGAGGACACCGGTATGTGGGTAGGGATTCGAACTTGAGACCGCTAGGTTAGGGTTGTACAAGGATTTCCACTGAACTAAGCCTTTCAAAAAAAATTATGTAAGGTAAGTATATGGCTATATGAGATCAATAAACCATGCTTTTAGCATAAACATTAAATAAATAATTAATGAAGTGTTCAAGTTTAAGTAAATATTTAATGAAGACGTCAAATTTAAATTGCGAACTTAGTTTTTTGAGACTCTACTTTACTATGTTTACCAAAAATATGTTAAATACTAAGTATGTTAGTATAACTAGGTTATATTTTTTGTGGATCTAGTTAATTTCTCAATATATGTGAATTCGATGTTATTCAAAAGTTAATATATGTCCATTTGTATTTGTTTCCGTTCATGAGCCACTTCTCTGTGTTCGTTTCTGTTCATAGACACTTGTTTGTGGTCATTAATGTTCGTTTGTGTTCGTATGTATTCATGAACAAAATTAACAAATGAACACAAACGAACATGAACACAAGTGTTTTCTTAACAAACGAACACAGACAGAAAATCTTGAATAACATGTTGAGTTCTCGAATATCATGATGAGTTCTCGAATAACTTGATGAGTTCTCGGATAACATAATTAGTTCTCGATTGCATGATAAGCTCTCGAATGCATGATGAGTTCTCGGATAACATAATGAGTTCTCGGATAACATGATGGGTTCTCAATAACTTGAGGTCGACATTATCGTCAGTGTGTCCGGGTTCCCTTTAGGGTACACGATTATGATGGATTGTGATTCTTGGTGAAGAATCGGTTATGTAGAAAGGGTAGGGGCGAAAGTTATTAGGTGTTATGATAATAATTTTTGTGCAACCCCTAAACCCTAGTAATATCTCCTTATATATACATACAAAGGGTACACCCTAATAAGGTCCATCTAATGATAAATCCGTCCATCAAAGATATAAATGATTATAATGCATATCGATATGAAGAAACACGAATGCTGGATCACCGTACAGGCACTAATCCAGTATGTGATCCTACGGTATTTTGCAAAGAGAGTGTGTTTGGAAAATACGTGAGGGTCTAAGGATAAGACAAGGGAGTTTAGGAGACTACCGATTAGAAGAGCCGAGTCTCTAAAAGTTAGTATAATAAACAAGGGGTTGAAGAAGATACGAAGGAGTTCGTGTTCTTCTTGAGTGAAAGTGTGAGAGATTAGATGCCAATAAAAGGAGAAGGGGCTCCTCCTTTTATAGTACTTAGGTCCTCTACTTTCTCAGCCCATCCTCTACCTTTAATGGGGCCCGGCCCAGGTAGAGGCGTCTCCATAATCCGGCCCAAGTCCTTAAGCCCACTTGGTGCAAGTGGGTTTTGATAAAAAGGAGAAAGTAAAATGCTAAGGGGGGGGGGATGTTATCGTCCTGACAGTTGGTACACGCGGCGCCCATTGAGTGGACGCTGGTGGTCGGCGTACACGTGGCGCCCGCCTATTGGTAGACCGAGGGCGGTGAGTAATCATACCTTTCTTGGACTTCGAGACGGGTTGAGAAAGTCTGCTTTGTCAGGAAGATATTTTGGCTGAGAGGCCGCCACGTCATCGTCCTTTCTCTTCGTCAGACTGGGAGCAGTCTCTGATTGGAGAGGAACTCTGACGGGCCGCCTGCTGTGTCAGAGATATTTCTCCTGGGGCAGGGGTGAGTCCCAAGGCTGCCCCAAAAGGTATCTTCCAGTTGTGTTGGTGAAGCTTCCTTTGGTTTGGTGGAGAAGCTTCGTAGTAAGTTAAGTCCGCCGACGTATAACGGGCGGACGATGTTGCGCCTGGCGTCCGTTTGGACGCCAGGGTGTATCGCCTACGTTAAACGGGCGGGTAGGCGCTGCTTACTGGCGTCCGTTGGATGCCAGTTGCATCGCTGACGTAGAGCGGGCGAGTGGACGCCAGACGTTCCGCTGACGTAAAACGGGTGGATGGACGCTAAACGATCCGCTAACGTAAAACGGGCGGATGGGCGTCAGGCGATGCCGGTTCTAGTTGGGCGATGGTATGATATTTATAATGTTTAAATACCATATTCCTTCACAATAAATATACAAACGTCATGTATGTTTATTCCAATACCAATTACTTCAATGAAAGTTGTGTCCTTTTTATAATAAAAGCTAATTTCATGTTTTATATCAGAGGATATCAAAACTCATAGGAAAAGAAAAATACAGTTGGGTTAAAAGAACGCTTTTGTTTGCTATTATATGTCATGTTGTTTTTCTAAAATAAACAAAAAAATAATCAACACATTTAATGGAGTTTCTGTTTCTTATGAATGTTCATCATATTTTTCTTTAGTGCAATACCTAAAAATAGAATAGTAAATGGTTTTGTTTGTTTTCTTACTGCATCAACGTCCAAGCTCGAATTTTATACATAGTAAAAAGGTATAGACATGTGGCAGGTATAGACACGCAACAATGTGTCGTCAACCAAAGACAATCAATATAAGTTTCATATCTTGGATATCCATTATAAACCATTTTATACATAACCCAAATGAAATTATGAAACTTATCCCAAGTGTCAGATGTATTGACAGTATAAATTCGGGTTACTTCACAATTCTACACCATCACAACACGTGATACCATTCTATAGCTTAAAAAAACTACTTTTAGGCGCTTATTTTTAAGTACGTTTCGGTATAAATCCAAGGAGGTTTAAGTTTTGACGTATATTTTTCCGTACTTATTTGTATGGAGTTAATAGCCATTTTCGTCCCTGATGTTTGGGCCAGTTTGCCACTCCAGTACAAAAGTTTTTTTTTTTTGCAATTCCTTCCTGAGGTTTGGATTTTGTTGCCAAATTCGTCCTTTTCACTAACCCATTTAAAAAAGGTCGTTAGTGTCAGGGGTATTTTTATCTTCTTACCCTAAGGACGAATTTGGCATTTAAAGTAACTACCAACACTTCTAGTAGGTAAAATTAATAAGTGATATTAAACATAATTCCATAAACTTAAACTACCCTCTCTAGTTGATATCGGAAGATTCGAGCATCAGAACAAAGACAACTGGTCTATTAAAGTAACTACCAACACTAAATCTTCCAATATCAACTAGAGAGGGTAGTTTAAGTTTATGGAATTATGTTTAGTATCACTTATTAATTTTACCTACTAGAAGTGTTGGTAGTTACTTTAAATGCCAAATTCGTCCCTGGGGTTCAAAGACAAAAATACCCTGACACTAACGAACTTTTTTAACTGGGTTAGTGAAAAGGACGAATTTAGCAACAAAATCCAAACCTCAGGGAAGGAATTGCAAAAAAAAAAAAAAAACTTTTGTACTGGTAGTGGCAAACTGGCCCAAACCTCAGGGACGAAAATGGCTATTAACTCTATTTGTATGCATGGTTTAGTTGGTCTACGTTTTGTCGTTTCTTTTTTAAAACGAGTGAGTCATATATTTGATAGTAAAAATTCAAGTTACTTTAAGTTTCGAAGCTACCACTCTACTAGTATGACATTTTTATACCTTATAAAACATTGTTAAATCGTATTTGTATATTTTGGTGCAATTTGTCATTTGAAGATTGCGACGGAGGCTATCATCATCATCATCATCTAAAAGCTATCTAGAAAAGGAATATGCGACAAGGATATGCATGTGCTCCCCTGGAAGTTTCATGATTTACGTTAATATTATTATATTATTTAATGACACCTATATTTATTTATATTTATACTAGTTTTATACCGTCTGTTGCACTGGCGAAGCTTAGTTGGGGCCGGCGGGGGCGGCCGACCCCCCGAATTTTCGCGTAGAAGTGCCGGTTATATAGTATTCGTATAGAAAATTTTGGAAATATAGGGTTTCGATCCCCCGAAACTGGTTTTCGAACCCCCGAAACTAGTGACTTCCGACCCCCCGAACCTTCGGGTCAAGCTTCGCCACTGGTCTGTTGGACGGGTTGTAAACAAATTTATACAAAAACTTATAAACTTTATATTTCTTTATTTTGGTTTGCTACAACTCCAATTTAAAAAAGCCTTTGTATATGAAAGTATATACAAAAGTAAACGGTAGTATCACTTAACATTTAATACAAATTATAAAGAAATAGAAAAATAGTTTAAATATTTAGTTGATGTGAACAATATTAATTTAAAGGTCAAATTAAAATGTAAACATGTATGTTTTTTATAGTTATTGGATTATGCGTTTTAGTCTTTATATTTTACGTAATGTGGGTCAAAAAAACTGAAACTTTGATAAACCGAACCAATCCCTTAATAAAACCGAAAACAAAACCAAACGGTTTTAAGAAATCGAACTAAACTAATATTTTGAAATCATTATTATTTAAACTGATGAAACGATAGCATCACATCTTATAAAACAAAGCTTGTAAAGCACACATTTGGTTTCATTGATCTACCTTATCTAACATTTTTATGTTGTAGATAACAATTTTTTATTAAGGGAAATGAACATTGTAAATATTTGTTTGCATGTAACCTACATATATAAAAACATTATTACAAATCTCGTGTGAAAACACGGGAAGACTAAGTCTAACTAAAGCTGGAAATACAATCATTGATGGTTGTGCTTCTGCCTTTCGTAACCACTGATGAATGAAACAGCTGATGATAAATTAACAGAAGCATGAAAAGCTCTGTTTGGATAACAGATATTAAAAAGAAAAAGATAATCTTAATCTTCAACTGAGATTTCATTACTCTGTTTACGAATATCTGTTAACTTGCCAACAAAGTTGTCAAACAGTAGTTATAAGATTTAAATTTATTATTACAATTACATAATTTCAATGAAATATCTGAGTTAACAAAACAACATACAAAATGGAAAACTTGGTCCGTTTAAGACAACATACTCCCCAAAATATAAAAAACATAAACAGGCGAACTTTACTAAACACCAAATTAAGAAGTCAATCATCTGTTGCAAGAAAAAATGTGTTTAGTAACGTATGTTCAAGGGCAGAGGGTCTGTTTAGGAGATCTTTTTAAAATAGTTGTTACTACAAACAGTTGTTGATTTAAACAGATATTACTTCAATAGTTTCCTTCAAACAAATGTAGCTTTAAATGGTTGTTACTAAGCTCTGTTTCATAATCATCTAAGTAAAGTAATACTCTTTACATATTCGTCTAATTTGACAGGTTTATTATAACAAAAGTGTAAACTATAACCATTACTTATATGTACTTGTTGGAAAGATAATAAAACGCTCATTTTTTTTCGTTTTTTTGTATAGCACTATGGTAGTCGTTGGAAAGATAATAAAACGCTCTTTAATTTGGTGTAATTTTTTTTCAAAAAAAATATTGTGACAACCTACACCCTACACTTTTCATAAATATACACAATTGGTCCCTCGGCTATTTTCAAATTTTCATTTTAACTCTCGTAGTCTAAAAGGATCAAAAGTCGCAATTTAATAAAAATTATAATTTTAAGTATTCACGTTTTATACTCACATCTACACCCGAGCACGTATGTTTCTTGTATATCAAATGAGGCACAAAGCCTAATTTTTTTACAAGAACAATTAGTAGTTGAAGAGTGTAACTTAATTTGAGTCATAAAACTCTAATCAAGTAACATAAAGAACTCTACTAAAGAGTCTTTTAATGGTTTCACTAAATTTAATTAAATTTCCATTCATCATCATATTAAATTTCATTATTTTCAACTCCCAATCACTTCAAGTCTTGACTTTATAATGCTATTTACTTTGTCCATTCATTTTCCTTCCATTTGTATATAATTAATATTAAATATGACAAGAATTACTTCAAAATTAGTATAAAACTTCATTTTTTTTACACATTATCAATTCCACCACAAACCATTCAATTATACTCCAATTACACACAATGCTCTCATGTGTTTTATCATTTCTTCACTTGAAGCCCAATTATCATCTTGTTTTCTGACGAATTTGGAAGCTTATTATTCTATTATTCAGTTTTCTTTTCTTCTTAATTGGACTAACCACATTGTAAGTTTTTCCAATTCCTTTTTGCAATACTCTTAGTTTTCATTTGTAGATCAAAAGCCCCCTGTCTGTTTGGTTGATTATATGCTTTAAGGGCTTCAATTGAATTTCTAAGGCTAGGGTGTTCTTAGGAGTATTTGGGATTTTTTTTATTTAAAATCTTTTGAACTTAAAAATTCATAACTCGGTTATTATTGACCTAAAAATTATGAAATTTGACATGGTGATTCATTTGGCCGATTAGGAATTTTAGAACTTAGTTTTGGCATTTTATGCGTTATATAATATTTTTAGTGATTTTTATATGTTTTAATCATATTAAATTCATATTAAATCAATGATAATGTGTTTGGTCATGAAAATTGGTGGAAATATTTTCCATTATATTAGAATAACTTTCATAACCATTTTCCTCAATTTTGACATGTTTTCACATGTTATCATATTTTTTATTTTTTTTGTTTTAATAAGCTTTATTCAAATAAAATTTATAAAAAATCTATTTTTTAACCTCAAAAATTTTATAAAAATTATGTTGGGAAATTCTAAGTCAGTAGGTTGATGTTTCATAAAAACTTTTATTTTTCAAAGTGAATTTGGTTTAGTTATGATTTTGTGTAATTATTAGTGATATAAAGATAATAAAAGATTTCTTAGATATTATTTCAAATATTTTTCTGAATTAAACTTAATATTATTAACCTTAGAAAAATGAATGTGTTAGAAAAAAAATACCAACTTATATTATTTTCTTTTATAACACATGATAGCAAAAAATCATAAATTTTCGCGATGATCGATAAACTTAAAAACCCAAATATAGACCTAACATCCTAAGTGCCTTAGAATAGAAACCCTAGACACTTTTAAGTTTAAATACTTATTTTGGGAACACTTTAAACTTTAGGTTGAACTTTTGGATTTGCTCGCTTACGCTCGCTCACTTAGTCAAGTTACTAATTGTCGAATGTGAGTACATCTTTCCCCTTTTTCACGTTTTACTATTTTGGGGCTATTCATGTACACTATTATCAAATGTTATCTTATACTTAATGCAATTCTCATGTGTGTTTGCTTTATGTGAATTTGTGTGTATTCTTAGTCAAAATCATTAACCGTTCTGCGGCCTAGCATTTCAATGAATAGTACTATGGTATACCCCCTTGAGACTCTGTTAGGAGAATCTTGGTCATTGTCTTGTTAATTCATTATTCAGTTGGTTATTCATGTGTTAGTCATTATTCATCAAGGCTTGGTTTTGACCGATACCATTTATTACATATTTGCAAACGGTATACAACACAGGAATTGCGAAAAGTTTACATATTATATTTATCAAACGGATGTACTCACCAATACATTTTTGTATTGACATATACTATTTTCGTACATGTTTCAGGTTATTTATGAGATGACTTTTAAGCATTTGGAATTTTTACTTAGATTTTGGATTCATTGTATTTCAGTTTTAGTTGTCACTTTAGAATTATTGTATATTGTATTTTTCTTTCAATGTAATAAACTACTTAATCAATATATCAAAATTTACACTTTTAGTCTATGAGCTATTGAACAATCGTCACTACGTGACACCTCGATGTTTCCGTCATCGGTTGGGGTGTTACAAATATCGTTTAAAAAAGTTATTAACGTTTAAAAATCATGGGGGAAAGTGCATGTGCTATGCATATGAAAGAGAAAAAAATAATTTAATAGTAGATGGAGTATCCATGACCCATTTAATTGACCCGGTAAAATGAGCGGGAAAAACTTAAAGGAAACCCCTATAAAGTGACATGTGTCCCTCATTAGCTTTCATTTATATATTATAGAAGATTTATTATATTGTTAACCATAAGAAAAAAAATTATATTTTATAAGAGTATGTTAATGTATTAAATGCTAATAAATTTAAACAATCTCAATTATCATTTGTATGCGAAGAGCACTCCGCCACTCCTAACTAGGGTGTAATAGGGTCGAGCTGAGCTTGAACCCGAGCCTAACTAGGCTCGTGGTTGGCTCGTCATGATTTTGTGAGGCTTGAGCTAGGTTCGGTTTGAGCCTACTATTTTGAGATCTATCTCAACTTGAAAGTAATACCCAAGTGTTTAAGTTTGGCTCGAGCCCGCTTCAATAGCTTAAACGAGTCAAAGCAAGCCTCGCCGATGTTATTAGTTAAAATCGAACCTTTTCAAACGGACAAATTGCATACATACAAAAAAACAATATAAAATTTGTTTGATAACTAAACGAGTCATATTTCAAGGCTTGAGCTCGGACTCGATCTCATTGTCGTTACAACTCAACTCGTTTGAGTATTTTACCGATCTGATCCTATCCTGAGTAGCTCTCGAGCTACTATGCCTCATTTTCACATTTACTCCCAACTATGGAAAAGTTTATAACAACTCACAAGTTTCAACTTATTTTTCTTTGTCATTTACAAATTAACTAACCTAACCCTGATTCAATTAGTATCCTCTCTTGTCATTTTTAATGACGTTGCATCTTATGTGTAAACGAAAACATTGAATGAAATCAAGTAGGACCCACTTACATAATTAAATAAAAAAATAGAAAAAATATACAT
The DNA here is from genome assembly GCA_030844895.1 of Ambrosia x helenae. Taxonomy (NCBI): domain Eukaryota; kingdom Viridiplantae; phylum Streptophyta; class Magnoliopsida; order Asterales; family Asteraceae; genus Ambrosia; species Ambrosia x helenae. The sequence goes on along the minus strand of CM061230.1, from coordinate 89,624,202 downwards.
ATGTATTAATCAATCATCTCTCACACACAGAAAGGTGGACGGCGAAGCCACGACAAAACACGATGGAGCTGCGGTGACTACTTGTGAAATCAAAAACACAATCGTCACTTCGGTGACTAGGGCTGTTCAAATTACTCGCCGCTCGTTCGGAAAATGCTCGAAAAATGCTCGCTCGATCATTCGCTCGGTTGTAAATGAGTCGACCGGCTCGGTTCGGTTTCTAAACGAACCAAGCACGAGTAAAGGTCCGCTCGGCTTTGTTAGGCTGGAATAAATTATTATTTATCTATTATATATATATATAATTATATAAATACCCACAAATCATCGTAGTATTTATAGCTTTATACATAACATTTGGGCCAATATATGACTAGCCCGCTTTATCAAATAAAAATTTAACACTAAGTTTAATAGTAAAACCCTAAGTCTTAACGTGACAACATTGACTTCTTTATGTTATTAGTCGTCCGTCGCTTGATATCACCCTACGCCACAATGCGACAATTATTCTCTGAACTATACTCATTACCTCACCAGTCTCAACCTAAGCCACATTCTCAAACACTCGGACTTCAATACTGGTGTCCTCATCGAACAGTTTGACCTTAGTTGTCACTCGATAATTACTGCCCCTAAATAACACCAACCCCAGTCTCTACCAAAAGGGTGAGAACATATCAATATCTTAAAAAGTAATCAACGGTGGTGTCTTTTGGCCAAAACACAATTACCCTTCTTTGTAACTTGAAAGAAAACTCGGGCTACATACAAATTTATTACTTTTATGTACTCACTCAACAGTTAAATATTCATGTTCCATTTCGTAACATGAATACTTAAATCAAAATAAAATCGGGAGAAATCATCAAATACATATTCTCCTACTTGACCAAAGTGTTCATCCATATCTTCTTTAAATTTACTACAATTGTCGTAAGATACAGTGTCACACCCCGCCTAGGCGGAAACACGGGAATGCAACGACCGAAAAGTTTTCAAGCACAAGGTTCAAGCAATACACATTTATTCAAAATAGTACCACCATAAAGATGGAATTCGTCATAATCTTATTGAAAATTAAGCATAGTGTAAGCACATGAACATTGTTTTATGGAAATTGAAAAAAAACGTTTTGAAGCTGACAAAAGCCATCAAAGTGATACCACGGTGTGCATGCTCGAACCCTTCCCTCAATCCTCTGTGGCCCTCCATTAGTTACCTGAAACACATGCATAAAGGATTTTGTCAACAATAATGTTGGTGAGTCTATGGGTTTTGAATGTACTGTGAAATGAATGTGTCATCCGTGTTTGACCAATCATGAGCTAGCTAAGCAAATGATCACTGTGAGAACCATGAGTCCTGTAATCAAACCTCGTGACTGTGGTGCCTCGTGCATTGTACACTAAAGACAATGTATGTATAGTAGAATACTAACACTCTTTTGCATGTGGCCGGTTAGCGCGACAAACCAAGAGTGGGGGTGTCAACCCAATAGATCTATTAAAGTGTTCCATGGCTAAATGTCTAGCTAATTGTTACAGTGAACGATGTGCGAGGACTAGTGAGCTCATGAACCAAAATGTCTCATGTTCCACATGGTAGTCATGCTAGAATGTACACACGCTTGAAATTGACACAATTATTTATGCATGTATTTCCCCCAAAATGTAAAATAGTAAAATGGGGCCATAGAAAACTCACCTGTTTGAGTCGTGGGGGGTCTAGTGAGCTAGTAAATGATCACCCCCCTGACAAATGATACCCTATGATCATTATGGACATGGTAAGTCATCCCGATGTTGTTTATCATACAAATTGTTCACCTGACACTTGTGGACCATTGTGTTTAGTGTGTTTCATTGTTCATGATACTTGTAAATGTTCTAACAAACATATAGTTCCAAAACTTTGTTGTTTCGAAATGTAATATCCATGGTGAACCATATTGGGCCTCACATGGGGTATTTGGGCCGTATATTGGCATCAAATCGCCATGTGTGGTTGGTTTTTGAGAAAACATCGTTTAACACATGTTTAGAACCCTTTTTCAAGTCCATTTATAGTTAACACATGGTTCGGCTTTCATTAACATATGTTAGTTGAGTGTAGCCGATTGGTTCCATGGTACAATAGATAATGCCGATTAGTTAGTGTGTTAAACTTGCTTGTTTTAAGGTTAACAAAGCCTTGTTGAGGTATCCTATAACATATTCATGAGTTTTGTAAGGAATTCGTGCTTGATCATCATGTTATAAGCCTTAGCTTTAAACTTAAGCCAAATGAGCTTGTATCTATTAAAAACCGATCTATTGTATGGTGATCTAGGTCGTGTATAGATCCTAAAGGTACAAATTGACTACTAAAAGTTATGTTAGCGCCGATTATGGTTAATGTTAAGACAAGATCATATGAACAAACACTAATACTAAGACAATGTACCTATTGAAAGGAATGTCTTGTGAATCATTCTTTATAGGTGTCGTGTGATCACGAAGTGTGGAGTATAGGGCCGAGGGTCGGGTTAACATCCAGAGCCGAATAGAGTAGATTTATCAAAGGTTAAAATGACCAAGAGTCTTACCTAGTAGAAGCAATGTGAGATAGGTTAGGTGTATGATCCTTGATCCTTCTCTTGGCTTCCTTGTCTTCGGTCGAGATCCTCTTGGAGCCGAGATATTAGTGTGTGTGGGAGTGAGAGTTGTGAGTGAAGAATGGTGCAAGAAATGAGGTGAAGGGTGAGGTCTATTTATACTAGTTTGGATGGCAAACTATCCTCCATGGATTGAAGTTCATGTATAAAGTTTCTTACTAGTTTAGTGTAAGTTGTGAGGTGTTCTTGGTGATGGCCGATTGGATGAGGATGGACACAAAAGTGGGTGTTGTTCTTGCATAGGTTTGTGTATTGTCCATGTGTCTTATTCTTTATTTGGTGAAAAACATGTGTTTAGTGGCTAGGGGCTTTAGGCGATAGGTTAGACAAAACAAAGAGGAAAGGTTGACTTGAGTAGAAGTATGTTTAGGCTTTGGAAGCTACTCATTTTGGTGTAAGTGCTTGACAAGTCAACTCTTCACTTGTTTCTTCCCTAGATGAGCCGATTTCTAGATGGGGATATATATAGAAGGTGGTTAGCTAGGTGTATTAAGCTCTATGTTTGTCTTGTTCCCTTCTTTGGTGATAGTTCACAATTAAGCACATGGCATGTGCCTTCTTGATTATTCGGCCGATGTGAGACATAGAGTAGGAATGTAGCTTAGTCTTTGATGGTGATGGATCATATCTAAGTTGTTTCTACAAGTTCCAAGGTGGGTGATGCTCAACCAATGATCTACCTACACAATGAGGCCTTGGGAATTGTTTTTCGGCCGCCACCTTGTATGAAGGTGTGCTCTTGGATAGTGACATCTCCTTAGTGCAAGTTTTGTTTCTATGTGTCCTATGGTAGCCGCAAATCTAAGTATAATAGGAATGTTTGTTCTATACTAGATGTGGAAAGGGGTAGGGCCTTGGATAGTGTCATGAACTTTTGTTTAACTAATTAGATATAAACTTAGGGTGGTAGTGTATGCTCATGACTTATGGATCGGCTATGATGGGTTAGAAACCTTAGGTTTAGGATCCACATTGTAACATCGCGTATATATATATATATATCTATATATTTTTTTTTAAATCGTCACTTTAATTATATTAAACTTCTTGGCTAGCCATGTCTAAATCACACTTATTTCAAAACATTTTAATAATAATAAAAATAGTATTAATAATAATAATAATAGTAATAAAAACCTTAAGGATTTATACAATGTTAACACTAGCCCACCTCTCCTTGTTTTAAAAATTTTTCGGAGCCCATTCTGATGATTAGCCCAAAAAGCCGGCCCATGTCCCACCTTGTTTCCTTATTTCCTTGCTGTTCCTTTTTTTGCGCAGACCTAAAGTCTGACTCACTCCTTTGACCACGATAATTGAAGCTGAAATGGAAACAATTGATTAAATTAATTTGTGTTATGGTATGGGCAGGGTATTACGCGTATGATACACAATTAATACGGTCAAAAACCTTCTCCATTTGGATCTATACGCGATTTACATTAAGAATGGGTCAAATCTTCTAAATATATGAATGATATGTAATAGTATAAATTGAATCCTCTACCAGAGCCTAAAGGTGCCGAAAAACAAACCCCTACCTTCAATTAGCTCTATTCCTGTGTTTAATCGCACCAAATCAAGAATTTTAACCTCCGCGTTGACCCATTGATTCACGAACATCTGAGCATTGTAAGTTCCAATTAATTCTTTTGTTTTGTTAGTTGTTGTCGTGCAATTGAAAGCCCTAAAGGTTCTGTGGGGTTTGGTTGTTATTTCACTCGATTAGAATTCTAGTGTTCTTGTATAAATGGGCTGTTCGTATCAGTTTAAAAACATATCAGAAACAAATTAAAACACATATCTGATCTAGATCAGATGGGTAAGCTTGCAGACATGAAAACGCCGGGTCTTGGGTTCCATACTGGGCACCAACGTTTTTATTATTTTTTTTGTATAAAAGGAACCATATTACCACTCAAACTAACCATATAAGATATGAAACCAACACTATTCTGTTCTCAGGGTCCAGACCAGTTGGTCTGGACTTGTGACTTAACACTCGGGGACCGGCCCTGATGCGGGTTCGAATCCCATAAGCAGCATTTTTTTTAAAAAACCCTTTATCTATATATTTAACCTTCTAATTTTTAAAATAGTTTTAAAATACCAAAAGAGGTTTATAAATTCTACAAAAATTATTTTATGTTATTCTAGTAGAAAAGTTTAACATACAATTTTTAGTTTTCCAAAAATTATTTATTTAATATATATAATAAATATTGCAAGTTTAATCTATTTTATTTATAAAATTCTATAAAAATATCAAAACAATTATATAAATTTCCACAAAAATTATTCTGAGTTTATATAACATAAAACATTTCTGAAATGATTTTTATTCCTGAAAAATCGTTTATTTAATATTTTTAATCAATTTTTGTTAGTTTTAATCATAAATAAATCATAATAAATTCATTTTTCAATATTTTTGCACCAAAATTTTATATAAATTATTTCTATTTTTTGGAACAGAAATAAAATTTTTAATTTAATAATTCTTTAATTTTAATATTTTTAAATATTAAAGTTATATTTTGACAAATTGTAATAAATAGATTTCATATTCTATTTTTAAGAAAATAATTTTATAAAAATTATTTTCATACTTAAAACTTTATATTGTGACCATCTTTAATTTAAAATTTACAAAAAAGACTTTTGTTTATTTATTTATTAAATTTCTCTTATTTATTAAACATTTTATTTATTAATCAAACGAACACTTATCCCCAATACGAAACCCTAGAAAATATTTGTAGACTAGAAAGACTTAGACATATTTATTACTGTAATTATAGGGTAATACTTGGCATCGTTGGGCAACACATATTCTATTTTCACGAGACTAACATTTGCTAAGGTGAGTTTACATAGCCCATTTTTCTGTTTTACATTTTGGGGTGAAACATGTTTAAACATTTTATACACTATCATTTACTCATTCTTACATTGTTGAAACTTGTGATTCAATTACACTATCACTTACTCATTCTATCATTTGACTGTAACAAAAAGACACAGTACAATCATTAACATTGATCAAGCCGCCTGTTTAGATTATAGCGCTATAGGTCTGGCAAACCCATCCCCCCGCATAAATTCAGGGATGATCGATAACAGTAACAACATTTAACTAACTTGCGAGTTAGTCCTCAGTCGACACAAGGTTTGATTGTACAAAGACGCATTGTTACATGTCGGGCTCATTCTCTATCATTATACAACTGTGATTGTTATACAAACTATTGTTATCTACTATATTCGAAAACCTATGTATTCTCACCAACTTCTGTTGACCCAAAATATTTTCAAACTTAACGTGTTTCAGGTTACACTTGCATGAAGATTTGAGTTAATGCTTGAAGATGTGTAGCTAGTATTTTTCATCTTGTGATGTACAAATTCTTGTAGAACAATTGTATGTAACTTACTTAATTCATTTAATTAAATTTATTATTCACCATGAGCTACTGAACAATCATCAATACGTGACATCCCGATGTTTCCGCCATCGGTTGGGGTGTTACAGATTGGTATCAGAGCCATGGTTATAGGGAATTAGGTTATTAGAAAAATAATCTAGTCTATAACCATAGGATTTAACCAGTACTTGTTTCCCTTACTTGCTTCTCTACTTATTCCTATTCTCTATCTCCCTCCTACTTCTTATCCCTATTTTAATCCTTACAAGAATATTGCTCTCCATCACTGGATCTACTCTTAGACTAATTGGACAAAATCCTCAGGTTTAGCCTGAACTACCTTGAGATCTCGTCGAAGTTCTAGATTTTAATAACGAACACGTGCAATCTGGAAGGGTGAACGCCTGTATTCTGAGTTTTCTGTCTAGGCTGGCATTGCGCATATATCCCAATCAGACGAGGGACCCGGATGCCTACCTGGGAATTCTCGGGATGAGTGTTCATTTATAGGCTAAAGCATGTCTTCACTATGTTATTAGAATCTAGAATCTTTGATAAGTCAACGTTTTCGTTTATTCGTTTTAATTAATGAATAAATGATTACATTCCTTATATTACCTCATTCATTTCATTGTGTCTCTTACAGATCATGCCTTCACGTCGCAGCACTCGCAATAACAGTGGTGGAAATCAAGAGGAAGGTAGCAACAACCATAACCATGACCACGACACTAATCACAACAACAACAATAACAACAACAACAATGGAGTTGATGCTCAACTGGCTGCGATCATTTCCCAACAAATGGCGCAACAAATAGCAACTCTTGTTCCTAACTTACTAGCCCAAGTCATCCAAATGAATGGAAACGGCAATGGAAACGGAAACGGCAACGGAGACGGCAATGGAAACCACAATGGGAACGGGAATGGAAACGGGAATGGTCTCCCAGCCTGCACTCTCAAACACTTTAATACCTGTAATCCTCCTAAGTTCAGTGGAGATGAAGGAGCTACTGGTCTTCTACAATGGTTCGAGGGTATTGAGAATACCTTCATTAACAGTGAGTGTCCCGATAACTTTAAGGTCCGTTATGCTATGAGTGTTCTTCACAAACGAGCACTCATTTAGTGGAATGAGGAAAAGCGCACCCGCGGAGCTGAAGTTGCACTTACTATGACGTGGGATCAAGTCAAGGAGATAATGAAAGCTGAATTTTGCCAACGTAACGAGGTCAAGAAATTAGAGGATGAGTTCCACACCCTTGCTCAGGATAGTGGGGAAAACCTTACTTATAATACCTGCTTCCATGAGCTCAGTCTGTTGTTGCCCCATAAGGTCACTCCCCTACCTGTAGCCATTGAGAAATATATCGGTGGTTTACCCATGCAAATTCAGGACACGGTATGGGGAAGGAACCCTGCTACCCTCGAAGAGGCCAAGCATCTAGCAGCTACCTTAACTGACAATCACGTAAAGAATGGGACCTTAGTTCGGAAAAGCGAGAAAGCAAGTATTATAGCCGCGGTAACTACTGAGAACCAGAAGCGTAAGGCCAGGGATCCTGATGCCAACCTCACTACACAAGCTTCTAACAAGAAACCCTATATAAGGAACTATCCATTGTGTAACACATGCAAACGACATCATCCCACTGCTTCAGCGTGTCGCTTGTGCACCAATTGTGGTAAGTATGGACATCTAGTCAACACATGCCGTGAGACCCCAAATCCTAATGCCAACCAACCCACCAACCCTGCTCAGGCTACTAATCCTAATCGATACAACTATGGTCAGTGCTATGAATGTGGAGACCCAAATCACTTCCGTAACCGATGCCCTAAACTAAACAGAGATCAAGACCCTCCAGCTACCTAACAGCAAGTCCCACCATTTGACTATTGGTTGCTTTTTATTCTATGTATTGACGCTATTTGATTCAAGTAATAAATTCTAGTATTGAAATTTTTGTCTAAGAGTTGTTTACATGGTATAATCATAACACTTGAATGCATGCTTGTTTGAATGTGAACTAATTATCTAAATCTATACAACTACAACTCATATATTGTGCTTGTTATACTTATAAACTTGCTTGCATAAACATGTTATCAATTTGCAATCTATGTGTATAATAAATGCTGCACTTAATAGAGGTCATCATGCCTTTTCAACAGTCGGGAGAGGCCCTACAACCTGCTCCACGACTGGTGGAGGCTATCGAACCTACTTAACGATTGGTAGAGGTCATTATGCCTTTTCAACAGTCGGGAGAGGCCCTACAACCTGCTCCACGACTGGTGGAGGCTATCGAACCTGCTCAACAATCGGTAGAGTCATAGAAGGACACAAAACCCTAATGTAAGGTAAATTGGTGATTGCGGTCCGGAACGTAATCATGAATTTACAGGTACGTTAAGGTGGTGTGAAATTATATCAACGTTTCGGGAGATAACCAAATGTAAACTCTAGTATTCTGGTAGTTCATTTAGTCAATTAACTCACACATAACAAACCTCTTACCCAAATTATTCGTAACGGATTATTCTATTCATGTTGTGCCTTAACACAAAATTTCTCCAAACCCAATCACCCTCAACCCTGTGTTTTAATAACTTCGGGACGAAGTACCTAAAAGTAGGGGAGACTATAACATCGCGTATATATATATATATATCTATATTTTTTTTAAATCGTCACTTTAATTATATTAAACTTCTTGGCTAGCCATGTCTAAATCACACTTATTTCAAAACATTTTAATAATAATAAAAATAGTATTAATAATGATAATAATAATAATAAAAACCTTAAGGATTTATAAAATGTTAACACTAGCCCACCTCTCCTTGTTTTAAAAATTTTTCGGAGCCCATTCTGATGATTAGCCCAAAAAGCCGGCCCATGTCCCACCTTGTTTCCTTATTTCCTTGTTGTTCCTTTTTTTGCGCAGACCTAAAGTCTGACTCACTCCTTTGACCACGATAATTGAAGCTGAAATGGAAACAATTGATTAAATTAATTCGTGTTATGGTATGGGCAGGGTATTACGCGTATGATACACAATTAATACGGTCAAAACCTTCTCCATTTGGATCTATACGCGATTTACATTAAGAATGGGTCAAATCTTCTAAATATATGAATGATATGTAATAGTATATATTGAATCCTCTACCAGAGCCTAAAGGTGCCGAAAAACAAACCCCTACCTTCAATTAGCTCTATTCCTGTGTTTAATCGCACCAAATCAAGAATTTTGACCTCCACGTTGACCCATTGATTCACGAACATCTGCGCATTGTAAGTTCCAATTAATTCTTTTGTTTTGTTAGTTGTTGTCGTGCAATTGAAAGCCCTAAAGGTTCTGTGGGGTTTGGTTGTTATTTCACTCGATTAGAATTCTAGGGTTCTTGTATAAATGGGGAAGATGATACCTGTTCGTATCAGTTTAAAAACATATCAGAAACAAATTAAAACATATATCTGATCTAGATCAGATGGGTAAGCTTGCAGACGTGAAAATGCCGGGTCTTGGGTTCGATACTAGGCACCAGCGTTTTTATTTTTTTTTTTGTATAAAAGGAACCATATTACCACTCAAACTAACCATATAAGATATGAAACCAACACTATTCTGTTCTCAGGGTCCAGACCAGTTGGTCTGGACTTGTGACTTAACACTCGGGACCGGCCCTGATGTGGGTTCGAATCCCATAAGCAACATTTTTTTAAAAAACCCTTTATCTATATATTTAACCTTCTAATCTTTTAAAATAGTTTTAAAATACCAAAAGAGGTTTATAAATTCTACAAAAATTATTTTATGTTATTCTAGTAGAAAAGTTTAACATACAATTTTTAGTTTTCCAAAAAATATTTATTTAATATATATAATAAATATTGCAAGTTTAATCTATTTTATTTATAAAATTCTATAAAAATATCAAAACAATTATATAAATTTCCACAAAAATTATTCTGAGTTTATATAACATTAAACATTTCTGAAATGATTTTTATTCCTGAAAAATCATTTATTTAATATTTTTAATCAATTTTTGTTAGTTTTAAACATAAATAAATCATAATAAATTCATTTTCCAATATTTTTGCACCAAAATTTTATATAAGGAATGTAATCATTTATTCATTTAATTAAAACGAATAAACGAAAACGTTGACTTATCAAAGGTTCTTGATTCTAATAACATAGTGAAGACATGCTTTAGGCTATAAGTGAACACTCATCCGAGAATTCCCAGGTAGGCATCCGGGTTCCTCGTCTGATTGGGATATATGCGCAATGCCAGCCTAGACAGAAGACTCAGAATACAGGCGTTCACCCTTCCAGATTGCACGTGTTCGTTATTAAAATCTAGAACTTTGACGAGATCTCAAGGTGGTTCAGGCTAAGCCTGAGGAATTTGTCCTATTTAGTCTAAGAGTAGATCCAGTGATAGAGAGCAACCTTCTTGTAAGGATGAAAGTAGGGATAAGAAGTAGGAGTGAGATAGAGAATAGCAAGTAAAGGGGCAAATACTGGTTAAATCCTATGGTTATAGACTAGATTATTTTTCTAATAACCTAATTCCCTATAACCATGGCTCTGATACCAATCTGTAACACCCCAACCGATGGCGGAAACATCGGGATGTCACGTATTGATGATTGTTCAGTAGTTCATGGTGAATAATAAATTTCATTACATGAATTAAGTAAGTTACATACAATTGTTCTACAAGAATTTGTACATCACAAGATGAAAAATACTAGCTACACATCTTCAAGCATTAACTCAAATCTTCATGCAAGTGTAACCTGAAACACGTTAAGTTTGAAAATATTTTGGGTCAACAAAAGTTGGTGAGAATACATAGGTTTTCGAATATAGTAGATAACAATAGTTTGTACAACAATCACAGTTGTATAATGATAGAGAATGAGCCCGACATGTAACAATGCGTCTTTGTACAATCAAACCTTGTGTCGACTGAGGACTAACTCGCAAGTTAGTTAAATGTTGTTACTGTTATCGATCATCCCTGAATTTATGCGGGGGGATGGGTTTGTCAGACCTATAGCGCTATAATCTAAACAGGCGGCTTGATCATTGTTAATGATTGTACTGTGTCTTTTTGTTACAGTCAAATGATAGAATGATGATGTAATTGAATCACAAGAAAATATGAGTAAATGATAGTATAAAATGTTTAAACATGTTTCACCCCAAAATAGTGAAAATTATAAAATGAGCTATGTAAACTCACCTTAGCAAAATGTTATGTCTCGTGAAAATAGAATATGTGTTGCCCAACAATGCCAAGTATTACCCTATAATTAAGGTAATATATATGTCTAAGTTTTTCTAGTCTACAAATATAATCTAGGGCTTCGAATTGGGGATAAGTGCTCGTTTGATTAATAATTAAAATGTTTGATAATTGAGAGAAATTTAATAAATAAATAAACAAAAAGCTTTTTTATAAAATTTGATTCAAAGATGGTCACAGTAATGAGTTTAAAGTATAAAAATAATTTTTATAAAATTATTTTCTTTAAAATTGAATATTAAATATATTTATTTTCAAATTGTCAAAATTTAACTTTAATATTTAAAAATACTAAAATTAAATAATTATTAAATTAAAAATTGTATTTCTGTTCAAAATAAATAGAAATAATTTATATAAAATTTTGGTGCAAAAATATTGATAAATGAATTTATTATGATTTATTTATGATTAAAACTAACAAAATTGATTAAAAATATTAAATAAATGATTTTCAGAAATAAAAATCATTTCAGAAAAGTTTATTGTTATAAAAACTCAGAATAATTTTTGTGGAAATTTATAAGATCGTTTTGATATTTTTATAGAATTTTATAAATAAAATAGAATAAACTTGATTTATTTATTATATATATATTAAATAAATAAATAAATTTTTGAAAACTAAAAATTGTATGTTAAACTTTTTCACTAAATTAACATAAAATAATTTTTGTAGAATTTATAAAAGAGTTTTAGTATTTTAAAATGAATTTTAAAAAAATATAAAGGAATATATACATATATGTTTAGTTAAAAAGAATGTTTGTTGATGCCGTGGTTCTGTGACATCCGTCTCCTTCGTTTATTATCTATTATACAACTTTAGCTCTTATTTTTTATTCTAATTACACTTCGAGTCCTTGTAAATCATATTGATTATAAAAGTTCATTATTAAATCGTCGCATTTTATTTACTATTTTGTTAAACCCGAAATCTTAAACGATAAATTTAAAATGAATATTAGTAACAAATTCTATACAAGTTGTTAAATTATAAAACATAAATTGAAATCGGTTGTCATCCTAGGAAGCTGCCGTTCTTTTCGAATCCATAACCGCTGTCATGTTGAATGCCATTAAATGGTTTTAAACGGGTAACTTACTGCAAATTGATTGTCATTTAAATTCACCTAAAATCATTTTCTCACTCACACTAATTTGTCAATGAAGTATTGCAAACGTCGTAGCCGTTTTCTAATCATCGCATACATTTACTCACCTAAAAGCAAAAGCCATTGGCTGTACACCACCTATAAATAGCAAGATAGTTGCCACACCATAACACCTCGAACCATCCGCATTACTGCCATCTTATTCTTTTTATTGTTCGGTCATCGTCATCGCACCAAGTGTTTCACCAAGGGCAGTTGCAACCACTCATGAAGGCGTCGTTGCTCCTCGAATATTGTCGTCGATTATTGGTTTCACAGCCACCACAAATCAACGTAGATCACCTCCACTTTGTACTTCGAATCCCAGACTTGGCTCCTGAACCGTTCATGTATTAGCAGTTTTCTCGTCACCACAGAGGTAACATAGTTTCCTTTACATTTATCTCATTCTTGAGAGGAACTTCATAAAATAAACCAAATAGCAAACAAGAGTTCTCTGACATCATGCCTTGTTATTAATAATGAAGAAGATGAACACATTTTTTTAGTTATTTTTTTTAAATCAATTTATACTAAATGCATGGATATGTTTACACTTAAAACTCTCTTGTGCCGCCACGTGCATAGCTCAATGTTACTATTATTATTACTAGATTTTAGCCCGCGTGTACACGCAGTTCACCAACGTACATCTATTTAGGGAATTATAACGTATAAGAAAAATACAGTAGAAATATTGTATTAAAGTATAACACAACGAATACAAATTTTATTCAAATATCACTAAATATATCTTTATACACCACATTTCTGGTTTTAGTTTTCACATTCACATCACCATCAAGTATAAGTAATTGCACTCTTGTTCTGCTTTTAACTCTTGAAAATGCAACATAAAGTTGGCCATGTGAGAAAATAGGTTCTCTTAAATACAATCCAACCTTAGATAAAGACTGTACTTGCCTTTTATTGACGGTCATTGCGAAACATACACTTATTGGAAATTTACTGGAATCTTGATATCAGATGGTTTAATATTTATTCTAGTAATAAGAGTTTTGATACCAATGTTTCCACCTGATATGAAATCTAAAAGATACGGGAGAGTCCCGAGGCTGAAATCTAATAATATTTAGTGTAAGAAATGTGGAATGTGTCTCAAAGAATACGAAGCTGAATATATGATGGGAACATTAGAATGCATACATAGGTAAACATATTGGTGAGGTTATTATTTAGATGTATAAGTATAAAACAAATTAAGAAATTATAAATTTATTATGAAATATATGAATGAGGAATATATTATCATAGATTAGATTTGAAGAGATGATTTGGCAAAAGTAATTAAGTGTTAAAAGAATTTGATTACTATGCCGAAGAAGGAAACGAATTACAAAATTAAGTCATAGATTTAAGAAAATCTTTTTGTACACAGCATTTGTTGTCTTTGTTTGTGGTTTACCCTCTTTATTAAGTATTAACAATTTAACTCCATCTCTGCTAAAAATCCAGTTGCAATAACTAAAAAGGTGTCACCACTTAGTGCAAATTAATATAACACGATCAAAACAGTTTTTATAATGTTAACAGACAATACAAAGAAGATGCGACATAATATAATTTTACTAAAAGTATAAAACCCATGGCTACTAACACTACTGGGCTTATCCAATAATGACCCATGGTGAAAACTTATGGACCTATACACGTACTTATATTTTGAAACAAAGTTTTATGAATTGGGTTGGACTTCTATAGACAATTTAAAAGAAACCAATACACGCGTTGACACGTTTTATTAGGTGTTCCATTTACGATACATTGCGGCGGCCATGTAGTATTACAAAATACAAAACATCGCGGCAGGGATCCAATATTTACAAAACGTGTCTCGACAATAACATGTTATCAAAATGTTTTTAAAAAATAATATATAGTGAACCGAACATCCATCCTTTGACAAGCGTGCCGGATTTTTTCCATTCTTCGTAATTGGGCTTGCCAGGGTTTTTCAAGCTACCATCGATGAAGACTCGCATAGCATGGCTGTCTATGAGGCATGTCATCTGTTTGCGCCACTGATCATAATTGACTTTACCGGATAGGTTGATGGAAACAAAGCCGGATGGGTTGACGTGACACGGGTATGGATATTGTTGTGTACCTGCTAGATCAAATCAGAATTCATAATCATCATATATAGTCAGTCAGCTGATATTAATTCACAGCAGAGATGAAAAACTGAGATCAAATGGTTGGTTGTAAATAATGTATATGCATTCGCGTAATCTAAACACTATACAAATATGATGACACTTTAAAAAACGTTGGAGAAGAATTGAAAGATGATACCAAGTTTTTTTCGTTAAATGTGCCTGCTGCTGAAATGAATCCACCGGTCCATGTCAAATGGTTCGCGCCTCTCAAACTTGTATTTGGATTTTTTTTCCCTATGAACTGTGCTTCTCTGCTCATTTATACTGAAAATCAATAACTTAGAAGCTTGATAATTTGCAGTTCAAAAATTTTATATTTGTATGAGGACATTATGTGAATAACATACTCAGCAGCTGGGGCCATTCACGATAGACAATGCGCCCTTCTTCTCTATTGAGCCTGAACTTTAAATAACCTAAGGCGTGTCAGTGATTAGTAAAAGATGTGAGTAAATAAATGAGAATTAAATAACTCTATACAATATACTTAGAAGCACCATGGCGCGTTGTGCGATTGCAAATTAGTTTGTTACGACTCATGTAGTCCAACTTGAGAAAAAGAAAAAAAGAAAAAAAAATAAGATCAAGCCTATGGATTAATAACTCTTCTAATGCAAAAGAGTTCTATTATCAACATCATCATACCTCATCTGTACAACTAAATCACCACATGCATGCATGCTTTACACCCTTATCCATCCACACCTCATTTCTCAATGTCCATACGTGGCTCATCCAAAACCATACCCAAGATTATTTATTTACCATGAAAATGTAAGAATAACATTCACAATCCTACTGTCTTTTGCATGCATGAAGCCACCATCCCAATATATATATATTTAACCATAAACTCTCCATAACCATTACCTACACCATAGTTCAATGCAGTCACGTCCCCACGCATACACCTCCACCATTGCACAAACTGACGCCAAGTCCGATCCCGCGCCTAAGAATCTACCGGTAATTGGCCGGTTCTCGATTTGGTTCTCAACCGGTCTACACTACCAACCGCCATACGCCATTTCACCACAACCGGCCGTAATAGTAAATTTATAAACTTTTTCGAAAGATAATAACCTGGAAGTGAAGGTGATTGATGGTAGCAAATGCACCCAAGCTATTATAGCCTAGACGAAAGTAAGGACTTCCAGCCTTGTGTGCCATGTGCAGTGCAAGCAAAACGCTTTCATGGTCAATCCTTTGAGGTAATTGCTCAAGAATTTGAGGGATAAGAAGCACATGGTCGTATTCTGAAAGCAAACATCCTGAGAAAACTAACGAAAAATAGAAGTTGTATAAATATTGAGTGAGATAGTGAATTACATTAACCTTGAGAGTAGGGAGAGGAGCTTTTGACAAATGGGGTTGAATCCAGCTTCGCTCTCTGCTTAACTTTTGATATTGAAATTCATGTTGCTACAAAGAGTTAAATTACTCAAGATCAGCGACGTTCTCAGTTCAAACACGTGTGCACCCCACAGACAAAAAAAAAAAAGAATATTTGGTATCTATTTCATACCAGCATTCTCATTTCAATAAATATATCATTTAGTATATCATTTTGTGTTTACAGCAACCATATCAAAAAATATCAGTCTAAAACCCGAACCAAACCCTATAGGCTATAAATCAAGCAAGATTGGTTCTGTTGCCAATCTGAAACGAAATACGATTTATAAAGATACATGCTTAACAGACATAATCAACTAAAAACCCATAAATCTTTATAATAAAGTTACTATTCAGCAATGATCATCCCAAATTAGCAACCTATGATTTCATCCAAGAGGTATACTCTTCTTCTTAACCCTAATATCAGAGGCGTTCTACATAACGTTAGATATCAAACACCCAAAAAATACATTCCTAATCCCTCTAATAGACATTTAATCAAACACTTAAGAGCACAATTCTATGGTTATCAGAAATACATCAAATATTTGCCTTAGCTCACAAACCATATCTCGAATATCGTCGTAACCGATCAAAAACCTTATTAATTCCATAAAAACACAAATCTCCAACAAACAAACACATATACTCAGTATAAACTACAAAGACATTGTATCGATCAAAGCCTGGAATTTCTAATTGATATGTGCTGCTGTTATGTTGTTTCTTTACTATAAATCCATAACAAACCAGAATGCTCCCAAGAACAATATTAAATCATTTCATCCAAGATGTATACTCCTCTTCTTAACCCTAATATCAGAGTCAACTAAGTGTTCCATTCAACATCCAAATGCCCAAATTAACAACTACACGGGACAATAGTAACAACACCAACAAATATTCAACATCCAAATGCCCAAATTAACATCTAACGGAAAATTTCCATGTAGGTGAAGAGGGACTTACCGGAGCTTAGCCGAAACCCATATGAGGACTTTGGAAATCTATGTACCATCTTCTAATCAATGGAAAAGAACGGGTCCGGAGACCATCATCGGCTGCTGCTACTCTGTTCCTCTATCACATCCCTTCTTCGGTCTCACAAAACTGTTTCTGTCTGTAGCTATTTATGTGGGAAATCTAAAGGAAGCACGTGCCAGATTGGGGTCGGAGGTGGAGGTCTAAGAACGGTGGAAATTCAACATTTTTCTTTGCTCTTCCACAGCCCATGACTCTGTCTCGAAGGTCCTCTGCCGCGTCCTATCTGAGCGGTCATCGCACACCATAGATCATTAATCTTTTGTAGCTTCGACAAACCTGAACAATCTAAAACGAAACCCTATATTAGAATGCACTACATAAAACAACCAAGATGTAAATTATAGCCGGATAACTCGTTGGAGTTTACCTGATGTCGCCGAAACCATAGTACTTTAATGCCGTTATCTATTTCCCCTAATCAGTTACCCTTTTCACTATTCCGTTTTCTGTATTTTGCGTCTCTCCGGTTTCTTCATCTTTCAACCACCCTTTTACAGACGTATACTCAATTAGCCAATAGGATTTAGTGTCAACCTACATCTGATTATACACTTAAGCGGTGGTGGGAGGCGGCTGGTGGAGGGAGAAAACCATCAATAATTTATGAGCCCTACTTATTGAGAAATAATTGAGCAAACAGTTAAGTCGTCTACAATTAAGAGTTGCGCTAATCGGTTAGGATAATAGCAGTATGTATACACAAACAAAACATATCAATCATAACATCAAAAGAGATATAGAATGGGACCTATGAAGCAAAATGTTTGTGAACCGCATTAACCAGCTGCTCCTTTGTTGGATTGGAGTGAATATTTCCCTAAAAAAGAATTAAACTAATATGAATATATTCAGAAGTGTATGTATTATATATTAAATTTCCAGATGTGAAGAATATGATCGGTGCTATCACACGGCATGGTCCGCACCATGAAATTCATTAATAATAAGCTCAAAAGATCCAAACTGTATACAAATATGAATATAATAAGATTTTATAAAAATCTTTTTACCTCAACTTCATCCACATCAACCTTGAGGAAGGTAATATTATTTGATTACAATGACCACCTATCTTGCTAAATGTAAGTTCCGATCTTCTGCTGCTCTGCATGATCAAATGATACACATGTCTTTCTGTACACACCACCTACAAGTATTTATGTAAAATGCCCACCTATCCTGCAAGTATTCAACTTAAAAAACAATCTTCATTAAAAAAAAAAGCTAAATAAATTATATAAAGTGAACAAACAAAAGGAAATTGGTTGCCTAAGAAATTAAAAGCTAAAGTGAAGAATTATTTAGTTAACACTACAACAATCAAATCAAAAGGCCATTACTTGAATAGTAATTTAGGAGTATATAACATACACCTGTAAATGTATTTGTAATATTACAAACTGATTTTGACTAAAATGTAATTATGAAATTAATATACAAAAGGCAAAATCCATCGTATATAACTTAATAAATAACAGTTAGGATGACCAATTACCATCCTGCCTCCAATAATAGGGGTTAGTTCCTGTTCTATATTATCCCTTTCTTTTCTTTTTTCAATTTCACAAAAACCAATAACTTACTTAAATCAATCGATAGGTAAAATATCTATAAATAGAGACAAATTGTTTCATCTTCTTGCAACAAAAGGTAGACTTAAGCCTTAAGGGTACTAAATTCAACTGCTAAATCATGGAGAAAAGTGTAAGATACCTGGGTATCAAAGTTGTCATACAAACCCTCGTAACCCACCACTTCTTCTTTCGTAAACGTTTGATCGGAGAAAAACATAGCGATAAAGAGAATGATACTCGGAGAAAATGAGAAGGTCATGGTGAACGGCAACTGTGATTAGAAATCAATGAGTAAAGAATCGTTGATACAAACAAACCATAAATCCATAATAAAAAGATTAAACAAACAGATTACTCAAAATCAAGCAAATAACCTTGAATCGCCCTGATTAGGGTTGATGTTTGGAAGGAGGCGACGAAGGTATTGTGGTCTGGGGATTTGTCCAATGCTTGATTCGTACGATCGCCTCTCAATCGCCTGCTTAGGGTTAGAGTTTCGCGGCGAGGAAAATGGCTGGTTTGGGGATTAGGTTATGAAGCGTGTTATTTTTTTTACCTTATATATTTTCTTTTATTTTTGATTTAAAAAAAAGAAAATTTTATAAATTACAAGAGGCAGGACACGTGGTACAATATGGGAAGAGAGAGGAATTGATGTGAAATGAGGGAGTGCCAAGTGTCCTCATGGACTTTGTTTTATTAGATGTATAGATTATTATTATTATTATTATTATTATTATTATTATTATTATTATTATTATTATTATTATTATTATTTTCGAATTGGAATCCATGCTGCACTAAAGAAATTGCATGACACGTTTTGTGAAAGATCAATATTTTATACTTCTTTATTATTTCATTATTTTACACACATCATAATTGGAAGTAAGGGTTGGTAAAATAATATATATATGTAAACGCATATTCTTAGATAATATAGACACATCTTTAGCCATTCCGATATATATTATCATGTCGTGTAAGACGCCATCACACATACTTATTTTCTGAACGTTTGAATTAGTCTACATTTTGACGTCAGTTTTGTTTGGAAATAAATATGGTCAAATACAATACATTTTTATTCAACACTATGAAACATTATTACTCTAAGTTTCAATGTAAACTTACTTCGGAAACAAGTCAGGTTGATCGTAATCTATAATGTACCACGTCGCGTATGGCGCCGCCGCAACACGCGACAGGTTAAAAAAACCTAGTTAGTATTATATAATGAATAAATTATATATTTTTTTTTATAAATTTCATAGAATGCCTTAGACTTTAGGTCATTCAAATTTCAATACCTTTATACTATTCATATAGGTTGAATTCATTGGAATCCCATTTTACATTGCTCGCTTCATTAGCAGATTCATTTTGCTTGCTAGAGGTGAGTATATCTTTCCCCTTTTTACTGTTTTACTATTCTGGGGTGACTCATGTACTTATATATTAATCAAGTTTCAATTTCTTATACTCAATGCAATTATCATGTGTGTTTGCTTTATGTTAATTGGTGTGTCTATGGCTTGTCAAAATCATTAACCGCTGGGCGGCCTAGCTTTTCAATGAATAGTACTATGGTATACCCCCTTGAGACTCTGTTGAGAGAATCTTGGTCATTGTCTTGTTAATTCATTATTCAGTTGGTTAGTCATGTGTTAGTCATTATTCTTAGGTTTGGTTTTGAACGAATATTAATTATTACATAATTGCAAATGGTACCGCACATGAATTGCTAAACACTTTTCTACTATATTTATTTAAACAGGGTATGCTCACCAATACATTTTTGTATTGACCAAATTATTTTGTACATGTTTCAGGTTGTTTTGAGATGCATTCTTTAAGCTTTCGGATTTATATTTAGATTTTGATTCATTGTATTTCAATTTAGTTGGCAGTTAGAATCGTTGTATTTCATTTCAATGTAATAAATTATTTAATCAATGTATTCAAAAATTTACACTTTAGTCCATGAGCTATTGAACAATCGTCACTACGTGACACCTCGATGTTTCTGCCATCGGTTGGGGTGTTACAGGTTCGAACCCGGGCCCTTGGCCGGTTTGTTGGTTTTAAATCACAAGCCCAGACCAACTGGTCTGGACCCTGAGAACGTTAAGTTTCAGATTAAATTAATTATATCATGTATGAAAATTATAAAAAAATGAAAGGAAATAAATGGTTTGTAAGGGGACTTGAACCCGTGTGATTTCGTAAGACAACATCAGACACAACCATCTGATCTAGATCAGTGGTTGTGTTTGATTCCAAATCCTTTAAATTATAAACCACATGCTGAAACATGTTCTTCCCCAATTTAATATTATAAGAACCCTAGATTTTCCAATCAAAACAACAAACGATCAATAGCCATAGCAACCAAAGGGCTATTGATCGGTTGGCATAAAGGAACAAAAACAACGTAACAATTGGTACTTACAACGGGTTGGGGAGTACGATTTGTTCAGTCAACCAAATAGTCAATTGGCGAGCGATTGGGAGATTATTAGGAGTTTTTAACAGGATTTGAGAGTGGGGGTTATGTTTTCGGCCTTATGAGAACAGAAAGGAGTACCTAATTTATAATAGGGATGTATAATTGGAAGGGTTCAATCTTTGACCCGTGGTGGTCAAAGACGAGCACAACTTTATGGCTGTAATAATGGCTTTATTCATTGTTTTGGGCGCAAGGTAATTATTCGTATGAGCCACAAGTAGTTAATTGGTTTAATCATCCCTAAAATTAAGTCAATTAGATGGTCAAAGGGGAAAGCTTCTTGGTCAACTCTGCTTGCTGCTGCACATCGAACAGAAAGGAAACAAGGAGAAGGAGGGTGGGCCCTGGGCTGGATTTTGGTTGTGCAATAAAGAGGGAAATGGGCCGATTATTATTAAGTTTGGGCTGGGTTTGGATTCCGAAAAAAAAAAAATCAATAATACTAATAGGTAAAATGTTAACTTTGGAATTGGTTTGTCAAGATATATTTATTTTTTTCAAACGGTAGTTCGTATCAAAATAAAAATCTGTTTTGACTTTTTTTAATTATTATTATTATTATATATATATATATATAAATTGTGATTTAACGTAAATAGGCGTATTTGTATAAAACTAATGATAATAGGGGTAGAGATGCCAAAAAAAAAAGAGGGCTTTTATTTATTAAGATTTGGGGTAAAAATGCGTAATGTTACACCTTACCTGCACATTCAAGAAAGCAATCACTAAGTATTGTTTGAAAGAACCTACAATGTCTATTTTTTTCTTTATTTTATGTTTTTGTCAAATCTTTTGCGCTTTAACACGCTGGTTACGTGTATATTTTAATGTTTTTACGTATACTTTTCGTTCAGTTTAATTGTCCCACCACAACACGTGGGGTATTAAATACTGGTAAATCTGAGCTGACCCGATTTTCATCCGGCTGTTACTCCTGCGAGGAAACTCGTGTGGATGCAGTATGGTTTCCGGGCGAACGCCGTAGTCCCCACCGTACCTACGTGAACGGTTCAGACAATATAGTCCGGACGCGTGGGTGATTAAGGCCTGCCAAGAGGCGGGTGTGATGATCTCTGCCACATAGTTAAAAAAGTCACCGTTCAAAAAAAAAAAAAAAATACTAGTTAAATAATAAAACTTATCAATTGGGTTAAAAAAACAGGGGTTTATTATATATTTTTTTTCGTATTATAAAATAACAAACGTTTTGTTGCTATTAATTCTAGGAAATTGAGGTGACGGCTAGGATGCTTCGTGTTTTCCATCTGTGTTCGGGTTTGAAAATTAATCTTTTCAAATCCCAACTTTATGGTGTGGGTGTCGAAGAGGAGGAGGTTAATAATATGGCAAAGATATTGGGGTGTCGTGTCGGATCCTTTCCTTTCGATTATCTCGGGGTCAAAGTGGGTGCAAACATGAATAAAATTATTAATTGGTGCCCGGTTGTTAACACGGTTCAACATCGCCTAGCCTCTTGGAAGGCGAAGAATCTTTCTATGGCTGGCCGTCTAGTCCTTGTTAAATCTGTGTTGGCAAATCTCCCTATTTATTACTTCTCTATTTATAAGGCGCCTCTAGAAGTTATTAACAAATTGGAAGGTTTGATGAAGCGATTTCTTTGGGCCAGTGCCTCGCTGGAAAAGAAGATTCATTGGGTCTCATGGGAGATAGTTACTACAACTAAAGCGGATGGAGGGTTGGGAGTCTCTAAACTCACTGATGTAAACTCGGCTCTTTTAGTTAAATGGGCGTGGAGATTTCACAACATGAAGAATTTTTGGCGACGTATTATTGAAGCGTTACATGGTGGGAGGGGTCGATGGCTTTGTCTTCCGGATAACAACCAGTTTAGCGGCTGTTGGCACTCCATAGTCAAAGCTGTTAACAAAACGAAGTTGCAGAATAAGAGCATTCACAGATGTGTGAAGGCTGATGTGGGTAACGGGAAAAACACTCGGTTTTGGCTTGACCACTGGTACGGGGACTCTCTTCTTAAGGATAGGTGGCCGAATTTGTTTCAGCTTGATCTAGACAAAGGTTGCTGCATAAGCGATAGATTTATTCAAAATTCGGATGGGGTATGCTTTATCGATAAGTGGAAGAGAGGTTTACGAACTGTGGAGGAGGTCTCTGAATGGCAGGAACTTAATGAGATTTTATCCAGGTTTTCGTTTAAAGATAAGGAGGATACTTGGAACTGGTTTGTCATCAATATAGAGGATTTTTCGGTCTCGAATGTTAAGAAATGGCTTCGCCACGGTAGAGACATCAAAAGATTGTAGTCTATGAAGTGGGAGAAGTGGATCCCATCCAAAGTCAACTTGTGTATATGGAGATCTGAGATGAAACGCATTCCGTCTAGAGATGCTTTGGCTCGAAGGGGGCTTTTAGTTGCTGATCAGTCTTGTGTTCTCTATGAATCTGAGTTTGAATCAGTCGATCATATCTTTACGGGCTGCAGGTTTTCGATGGGGGTTTGGGCGGGGATCGGGTCGTGGTGCAAGATTGGTCCGATATTCTTTTTTGAGTTTTCGGACTTGCTTTCGTTTGTTGATTCGAGACTCGGCGGAAAGGCTGCTAAGCGGATTATTAGAAGCATTCTCATGATCAGTGTGTGGAGTATTTGGCAATCTAGGAATCGGAAGCTATTCGATCATAAAGACCCGAAGGTGCAAGAGGTTTTGGCGTCTATAAAGTCCCTTTCATTTTTATGGTTAAAGAGTCGATCTATGTATTCGAATCTTATTTGGAAAGACTGGGCTAGATACCCCTTATACATGATTTAATGGTTTTTGTGGCGGTCCTCGTTTTGAGGACGCGTCTTTTTTTGAATGAAAGTTGCTGTCAAAAAAAAAAAAAAATCTAGGAAATTGTTTATTTTAGGCAAATAACAATTATCTTTTTTGCTCTATTTTAGGCAAATAAGAATAAAAAAATATCAAGAAACTTAAGTTGTTATTTTACGTCAAAACAATAAGAATCGATTTTAATTTTTTAATTTAAAAAAAAAAACAATAAAAAATGTCTGCAAATACAAATGGTTGAGTCATCTAGTTGATGAACACACAAGTGCACGCCTTTGATGTGAATCCTCCCTCATCTCATCACTCTAAAAACTTCCAAAACCGTCAATTTGTCATTGTTATTCATACCCATCTCACATTTTAGGTTTATTCTTCACTGCCCCACCAAACTTATCTGCTTAGAATGTTAGATTATGCCAATCTTTAAATAAAGCAATTGTCTTTTTTATTTTTTATTTTTGGGTATTAAAGTTGTTTATATCTTGCCCAAAAAAAATCAATCTTTAATCTTTTGGTCTTAATTTTGTTTGTTTGGTGAGGGTTTTGGATTAAAAGTCTGGAACTTTTTTGCAGTTTGTATGGAGCAAAGATGGTGGATGATCTTGATGATTACAGTTTGTTTGTTTGTTGGTTCATCTGCTAGAGGTAACAACAATCCATGGACTTGATGCCCTAATTGTTGTGTTTCTGGCTTGTTTATTATTGTTTGCTTGATTTTGACAGCAATTTTTTTTTTTTTTGAATTAACGTGTATAATTATCAAAAATTGTAAAAGCATCTGATAATGTAATATATGCCTAAAAAGATGTTGCTATAGATTACGGGTGAGGTCATAATACTTACGCCATCGACTCGTAATTGTTAGTGCTATTCTTAGGTTTGAAAGAATATGCTTGGCGATGAACCGATGATAAGTTAGTTTGTGAACCGTACATGGTTTAAAAAAATGGCTGAGGCGCCTCGAGGCGAAACTCTAAGGAAACGAGTCTGAGGCGCGTCTCATGGGGTTCAGATTGTACATACGCCTCTAAGGGCTGTGCGCCTCAGGTGGTTTAGGGTGTTTCGCGCCTCATGGGGTTCAGATTGTACATACGCCTCTAAGGGCTGAGGCGCTAAGAAAATGTGCGCCTCAGGTGGTTTAGGGTGTTTTTGATGTGTGACTTTTCTAGGCCAAGTATTTTTTTTATAGACACATAATTTTTATATTTATTTTTTGACTGCGCCTCGAGCTTACGCCTCGGTTCGCCTCGAGGCTTACGCCTCATGAGGCGAAGGGAAAACGCCTCGAGGC
Source organism: Ambrosia x helenae (assembly GCA_030844895.1). Taxonomy (NCBI): domain Eukaryota; kingdom Viridiplantae; phylum Streptophyta; class Magnoliopsida; order Asterales; family Asteraceae; genus Ambrosia; species Ambrosia x helenae. The sequence continues at coordinate 89,598,830 of CM061230.1, read as the reverse complement.
GTTTTCGTTCTTTTAAACTTTGGAACCGTATAGTCAGAAGTTGAAGAGTGATTTAAGGCCTCAAGTTCATAATATAACTGCCAAAGTAACTGTAACTTCAAGTTAACTTTCCTTTTTATGGATCATTTGGCTATCTGCCATTTACAAAGTTTATTGATTTATACTTTAAAGAGCTCAAGTTTCTTCCTTAAAATCATTTTTCTCTAAAATTACTAAGAATTTTTATAATTTGTAAGCTTTTTATGGGGACAGGAATTAAAATCAAGCATAAGGTTGACGTTGACTCACCGGTGTATAATCACACGCTCACCACAATTATGGTTGAATATGCTTCTGCAGTAAGCTCACTTTATTACTTATGCACTATAAACGGCATGTGGTAACAAAATAAGTTAGCTACATATTATTGTGAATATTGTGGATTTATTGAGTTGAACACCGCTATATATGAAGTTGCCTTTATCCACGCAGGTTTACATTTCAGATTTAACGGATCTTTTTACATGGACCTGTTCAAGATGTGATGGCCGAACTAAGGTATTTGTTGGTTTGCTAACTTTATGTTACTTTTTAATGAAATTAAAATGAAATCACAAATTCTAGTCTTCCGGTTCAAATAAATGCTTATGTTAGGTGCTATCTTGAACCAGGGATTCGAAGTTATAGAGCTCATTGTTGATGTTCAGAACTGCTTGCAGGTACATCGGTTTTATTCTGTTTTAGTGGCATTAGCTTGAAAAGTTTTCTTCATTATTACGTTATCTTCCGTGGATCTCATAGTTGTATATATTGACTTAATACTGAATTACTTATTGCAGGCATTTGTTGGGGTTGCACATGATCTTGATTCCATTGTTATTGCATTCCGAGGCACTCAAGAAACTAGGTATTGATTGAATTTTCGCTCATTTATTTGTTGATGCATGTAGTATGGTCAAAAACCTCAAATTCATGTTTGAGTAACATATTTTATGGTCGCAGTATACAGAATTGGATTGCAGACCTATTCTGGAAGCAGCTCGACTTTGATTACCCTGGTTGCACCGATGGCAAGGTACACGTGGCATAATTTTGCTTATTGTGTTTGCAACTGTGATATCATTTATTTCATCTTCGGTTCCATTGTTTCAGGTGCACCATGGATTTTTTAACGCTTACAATAATACAATTATGCGTTCGGGAATTCTTGATGGTGTCAGTAGAGCAAAAGAGGCATATGGAGATCTCAAAATTATGGTGACTGGGCATTCCATGGGCGGGGCTATGGCAGCGTTTTGTGGATTGGATCTTGCGGTAACTATGATCATTCCCTCTCTTCACCTTACTATATGTACCTTGCTTTTCGCTGATATAGAGTTGCGGTTCGCCATGTTACAGTCATTAAGTCAGCAATATAGCAAGCGTTACTTCATTATAGTTTATGAAAGTGTTGGTGTGACTACGTCAATATATAGTGGATTTTTGGATGTGCATTTTAAAACCAGATATGCGATAAAATGTTTGGATGTTTGCAGTTCGCCATGTTACAGTCATTAAGTTAGCAATAAAGCTTATTATTCGTAGGGCTGACAATTTAGACATGGACACGAACAGGATAACCTGACACGATTTTAACAGGTTTCGTGTCTATAACAGGTCGACACGTTAAGACCTGTTTATTTTTTTGTCGTGTTCGTGTTTACATGTTTCGTGTCTTATCGTGTCCGTGTCTTAACAGGTCTTATCGTGTCTAATCGCGTTTCGTATCATGTCTTGTCGTGTTACGTGTTTTACTAGGTGTTCCTTATCGTGTTAACATGTTATACACAGGTTCGTGTTCGTGTTTGAAAAAAATGACACGATTAGATTTCGTGTCGTGTTCGTGTTTACATGTTTCGTGTTCGTGTCTTAACAGGTTCGTGTAACCTGTTATGCCAGCCCTAATTATTCGACTCCTAGATAATCGGATACAATCACTTTATCTACGCATTACAAATCGATTACTGTGTATTGAAATCACAATAATCAGATAACCAGCTTGTAAAGTTACATGCAGATAACAAACAACATAATACCCCCCCCCCCCCAACTTAAACCGTAATTATTTATCTTTTAAATTAGTATTAACCGATTGTTTACCTGTCTACAGCTTATTTATGGATCAAAGAACGTCCAAGTTACGACCTTTGGGCAGCCAAGAATCGGGAACGCTGCTTTTGCATCATATTATAGCCAAGTTGTACCAAATACTTTTAGAGTGACACATGAACACGACCTGGTCCCGCATCTGCCTCCGTATTATCAGCATTTCCCGCAGAAGACATATCATCACTTCCCAAGAGAGGTGATCTTGTTTGCCCCTGTTCTATTACTGTAACCTACATCTCAAATATATTATTTCTTCCAATTTGCAGGTTTGGCTTTATGACGTTGGATTAGCGTTTCTTATTTATCCAGTTGAGAAGATCTGTGACGGTTCTGGTGAAGACCCTGAATGTAGCAGGTAGGTCAACGTCAAACAACCTGACGTTATCTATTTCTCCTCTTTACCATTTAGATGTTTCGAAGAAATCTCAACTACTCGCTGAATATTTTCAGATCAGTGTCCGGAAACAGTATTTCAGATCATTTGAGTTACTTCGGCGTTGAAATGGGGTGTGATACGCCAAGCAAATGCAGTATGGTGATTACCCCTAATCTTGCTTCTTATGGAGAAGCCGATGATAATGGTAATTTTGCTTTGTATAAAGCGCCATCAAAGTTTATGCGGAGCGACCAGTGAGTCTACGCGTTCTATGCATGTCTAAGGTGTAGTGTAAATGTGTAAAAATATGTGTACAGTTCATGTTACAATGAATATTTCCACAAGTTCAAAGTGTTTTGTTGTTGCTATCAAGGTCTTCAAGAGCTCCAAATTTCTTTATTAATCAGCCAACTTATTTTAATTATAATAAATGAACAAAAAATGTATTCACAATATAAAAATTGACATATGATACATCAATTGGAGATGTTTTACAACAAAGTTCATCTACTAGAAACACTAGTAAATTCAATCTGGAGGTGTCAACGGCGTCAGGTTGATTTAGCGCGTTGAAACAATTCTTTAGACCTACAAAAGGGTTGTGTCGAGAATTACCGCCCCTAAATAACACCAACCCCAATCTCTACCAAAAGGGTGAGAACAAATCAATATCTTACAAAAAGCAATCAACTGTGGTGTCTTTTGGCCAAAACACAACCCTTCTTTGTAACTCGAAAGAAAACTCGAGCTGCATACAAATTTATTACTTTTATGTATTCACTCAACCGTTAAATATTCATGTTCCATTTCGTAACATGAATACTTAAAATCAAAATAAAATCGGGAGAAATCGTCATATACATATTTCTCCTACTTGGACCAGAGTGTTCATCGATATCTTCTTTAAATTTACTACAGTTGTTGTAACATACAGTCTCCTCCTTACCTGCACATTCAAGAAAACAATCACTATGGTATTACTTGAAAGAACCTACAATGTCTATTCTAAAAGAACGCGACTGCGACCTGGAAGCAATTGCGGCACGGATCCATGCATCATAAATTCCGTATTCTTTCACTCTGCAGAAGCAACAACATTTCAGTTGGTCACGAAAAGAAAAATCGATCAAGATCATGAAAAAGAACAATGATTATAACTTACAAGTATGCATCGTTAGGATCAATGTCTTGAAATATGTTGCTATAGAAACGAAAACCATCCGGGCTCACATCTCTACATAGAAAGCCTTGCAAGAGCAAAAAAAAAAAAAAAAAAAAAAAGTTGCTGTTAAAAACTGTATACTAAATATGTCACTAAAATTTAGTTAAAATAAATACCTTTGCTCTCTGCAGCAAGCAGATGCTCTTTAGCCATAGCTGGAGCGATTCCAAGTGTTCTCGCAGCATCAGTTGGACTAACCCCGGCTTTCAGCGCATCAGGCTTTTGTACTAATGTTCTGATCCTAGAAAACACCTACATTTGCGGTATATAATTCAAGTAAATCCTAAGGGTGTGTTTGGTTCACATGAATTGAATGGAATTCAATGGAATTGGAATTTGAATTCCAACTCTTTAGGTGTTTGGTTCATTGAATTTGTTGGAATTGGAATTTCAATTCCAATCTTGTGTGTTTGGTTGACTAAGGAATTGTAATTGGAATTTGGTATGAATTCCTTCAAATTCCCTTACCTAAGGGAATTCAAAATCCTTCCAATATTAGAAGGAATTCAAGTCAATTTATTAGAATCTTCGAATGGTTGGCATCATTTTGACCCGAACCGATTCGAACCGTACCATTTCAACGCGAATTGCTTAGATCCGAACAAATTCGTACCGTACCCGTTTCGACCGGTACCGTTTTGACACAAACCGTTTCGTACCGTACCATTTTCGACCGGTATCGTTTCGGACCGTACCAGTTTCGACCGGTACCGTTTCGGACCGTACCAGTTTCGACTGGTACCGTTTTGGACCGAACCGTTTCGGACCAGTTTCGACTGGTATCATTTCGACCCGTACCGTTTCGCCCGTAACGTTTCGGACCGAACTGTTTCGGACCGTACCAGTTTCGACCGGTACCGTTTCGAACCGAACCGTTTCGGACCAGTTTCGACCGGTATCGTTTTGGACCGAATCATTTCGGATCGTACCAGTTTCGACCGGTACCGTTTCGGACCAGTTTCGACCGATACCGTTTCGACCTGTACCGTTTTGCCCGTAACGTTTCGGACCGTACCAGTTTCGACCGGTACCGTTTCGACCGGTACCGTTTTTGACCGGTACGGGTCGAAACGGTGCACGTCGAAACGGTACAGGTCGAAATGATAGAGGTATCAACAGTTCGGGTCAAAACGGTACTGGTCGAAACGCTACGGGCCGATAATGGTCGAAACGCTACGGGCCGGTACGGGTCACAACGATGCGGGTCGTGGGGGCAAGGGTGATAGATTCCAATTTATTAACCAAACAAACACAATAATATAGGATTTGAGAATCCAATTCCAACAATTTCCAATTCCTTTTGGAATATTTGAATTCCAAATCCAATTCATTCCAATTCCAATTCCTTCACAAATTCCAATTCCAAACAATTCCGCGAACCAAACGCACCCTAAGTTTATGTAACATGAAAAAACATTTTAATTTTTTTTTTTTTACCTCTTCATCACTGTGAGACTTATTTTGTATGACCATAACACCACTTTCAAACTTCTTAAGCATTACTGGACTGCAGTTAAACCGACAAACGGACGAATATTAGTAATCTACTTCAAAATATATGAAGAAATGCAAGCATGTAGGATTGTAGTCTACAACTGTACATACACATTAAACTTATCCCATAGTGAACACGCCCGCAACAAATCATCAGGCGAAATTAATTCTGTTCCTCGCGCTCGATTAAAAAGACAGTATATATCTATCATGTTCATTATCCCACCAGCTCTCTCTAAAGGAATTTTCACGAAATCCGCCAACTAAATGTATTACAAAAAAGATGAAACATTTGTCAAATTTCGATTCATCCTATAAACTAGCAGTTAATTAAGCAAGGAATGATACCTGACGCGACAGCTGTTGGTGGTACAAGGCTCCAGCTGATTCTTTCGTGACAGGGGAGACAATACCGACGCTTAACAACCAATCTTGCATCTCTTCTTTGGAGCCCATTTCTTCATCATTTGCTGCATTGGCTTGAGACGATGATCCAGACAGAAGTTTCTGCCTCATTTTTTCAGCTAATGTCACCATTTCTTTAGCTTTACTCTGCAGAAACATATGATCAACTGCTTGTAGGCTTGTAAATGAACCAACCAAACACAAACATGGATTGTTTATGTTCGTTTGTTTAACTTTAACTGAACAAACAAACAAACGAACACTAACATCTAAACAAACGTATTTTCTTGTTCATGTTCGTTCCATAGTTATCAAAGGCGCTAGGCGCACTCAAGGCACATAGGCCTCGCCTGGCCTAGGCGCGAGGCGCAAAAAAGCGAGGGCCTGAGATAAAATAAAAGCGAACGAAAATAAAGTATAAATATATTAAAATAATACTATTTTCCATCTAGTTAGTATCAAAAGTTTTAAAATATTGATGTATTAGTGTATAGAAGTAGTTTTCCTTAGATAAAAGTAGAAATCTGGCTGGAATCTAGCCATAATTTAACGAATTTGGCCGGAAACTCTCCGAAATTTAGCTGAAATTTGCGCCTAAACAATCACCTAGAGAATTAAAGCGCAATTTCCTCGACTCAAAGTGCAAATGCATCGCCTTGCCTAAAAAATGGGCCTAGGCGCAAGAGGCGATGGCTTTTAACAACTATGGTTCGTTCATTAATATCTAAACGAATGGTTCACGAACACAAACATCCTTGAAATTGTTTGAATTCTCATCCTTAATTCTTTAATCCAAATCCACATAAGCAAAAACATACAAACTAAAGATTCTCTCCTATCTAAATGAACCTAAATGAACCAACATAGACGAACATTCATCAACATAAATAAAGAAACGGAAAATGTGTTCAAGTTCGCTCGTTTAAATTAACAAACACAAACAAACTTCCGTCAAATAGTTCACAAACGTTCCATTCATTTACAAGCCTATCCGCTCAGGCGCTTAACAAATTCCACCTATTCAAGAACCTAAACGCGCAACGAACCCTAAACGATCTCTCAAACAAGTAACCAACCACAAAACATAACACAGTAACATACCATCAAAGCATTCAAATCCTGAAAGGCATCCTGCAAGCTCTTATCAGTACTCTCCCACATCTCCTGCTCCTTCCTCAATATCCCCGAAACCCCGACAACCGGCATTCTCAACGCCAATCCGGCCTCCGACCCACCCGACCCACCCGCCTCAACCCGACCCGACCCGCCTCCTTCCTCAGCCACACCCTCCCATGCCCTTCCCCTCCAGGCCTCCCAAAACTTCCCCACAAACGAATCCGGGTCGGATTTCCCGCGAAAAACCAACATAACCGTTACAAACTTAGAACCCTTTTCTTGGACTTTACCATCGGGTGTAACGGAGACTTGGAACCTGAATCTAGGGCTAGCGAACATGCCTTTGATGGACTTCTTGGTGGGGAAGATTTGGACGACGGCGGAGAGGGGGATGGCGGCGGCGGCGGCGGGTGGTGGTGGAGAGGTGGTGGGGAGCCAGAGGAGACGGTGGGTGGTGAGGACTAAGAGACCGGACTTGAGAGGAGGGATGTGTGGGTTGTCTTCGTTGAGAAGGTCGACAGAAGGTTGGAGAGATGATTCGATTTCGTTGGGGCGGAGGACTGGGCGGCCGCTGGTGGTGGTTTCAGCCGGTAGCAGCCAGTTTCCGGCCATCGTTTGTTTGATGATGGAAGTCAAAGTGTTATGTAATGAGATCTGTTGACTTTAACATATTTGTGTGTTTTGGATGATGAATCCTTAATCGGCAAGTTTTAAAGATTCATTTTTTTAATGGCAAGCCGTTTAACACTCTGAGTTAGTCTGTACTAATTATCTATTTCATCTGGATTGGAAACTACCCATGTGATCAGAATCGAACTCTCAACCTCCACACCGCCTCTGCTACAAAAGATTTATTTTTATTTTTAGTTTGAGTGAATTACTATTTTCGTCCGTCTTATTTTCTTAAAATAACCATTATAGTCAATGTAAAGGTTATCGGTTGAAGTCTCAAGTGGAGCAAACGTATTTTAGGTTGAGTCAGAGGTATTATTACAATGGGTATTCAGGCGGTGAGTTTCCATTTGGAATGGTGCCAAGTCAGGTCACAGCATTGTTTGCGTTCGCAAGCATAGGTGGTCTTTTACCATTGAGTTTACCTGTGTGATCGAGTTTTTGTTGTCGTTAAAAATAATAATAATAATAAACTATTATGATTTAACGGTTTAAATCTTGTCAAGACACTACTAAAGTTTTGGTTGACTACATGATTAAAACTCTAAGTTGAATTTGATGCGTTTTTCCGACTTATATATTTGTCTATTTACTTTTGAAGAGTCAAGTTCATGTCCAAACAAATTTTCGGTACGAACAGTACGAATCAAACAAAAAAAGGGCGGTGGCATTTTTGTAATTATAGACAAATCTATTTTTTTTTTACAAAAACCCACAGTACCAACCATAAATCTCAAATTCATTCTAAAAATCCTAACAAAAACCCCAAATTAACAACACAATTGAAGACGATCAAGCAAGATGAAGCTCAATATCATCGAAAACTGGAAAACCGGAGGTAATATGTGATTTTTATACGATTTTTTCCAGTTTTCATGCTATGAAAAGGTGTTCGATAAATGTCCAAAACAGAGGATATGATGTTTATTTATTTTTTTTTTTTATGAACAAGATTTCAAGTCTATTGGCTTTTGAAGCTGTTCTATCTAGAGTACTTTTTGTGAAACTTGGTATAGCATGTTCTATGCAGAGTAATTTTTGTGAAACTTGGTATAGCATGTTCTATGCAGAGTAATTTTTGTGACACTTGGAGCTGAGAAAGAGACAACATGAATTTGTTTAAAGCAGAGGATCAACAAGAACATGATGAAATGAAAGAAGGATCTGCTACAAAATTACTCTACTTGTACAATAATTACTCTACACTATAAACCACTGCTGATTACTCTAGAGCATTTGTATAGCGTAATTATAACTAGAGTAATTATATAATTACCTTTTCTTCAGTAGTAATGGTTTGGTTTCTGGAGTAATTTTAGAACTAGAGACTGAATGTTTCTAGTAGAGTAATTTTTGGAGTTGTAGAGTAATTTTTAAAGTAGTTATTGCATATCTTTGTGGAGCAATTTGTGAAGTAGTTATGGATTGTTTTGTAGAGTAAATTGTGTTTGTTTAGTATTTTTGTAAAGTAGTTATGGTTTGTTTTCTAAAGTAATTTTGAAACTAAATACTGAACGTATGTTTTGCTTTTATATAAAGAGAGAGAAAGTGAGGTAAGTGAAAGTGATATAATGTCAGAGAAAAAGAAAGCTGCAAATAAAAGTTGTTATTTACAATAATGCCACCGCCTTTTTTCTCTTTGATTCGTACAGTTCGTACGGTTTTTTTTATTTGTATTTGATCTTTTATCTACTTTTGAATTTGATGTGTTTTTTCAACTTATATTTTTATCTTCTTATATTCGTTTATCGTTATCGCATGGACTGTACTAAGACGGGCATAAAACTGTTTATAGTTAGATGAACGGAAGCAATTGTTTTTCGTTCACACGCATTAGACAAAAACGTGAAAACCAGTTTTGAAATGGAGAAAATTGCAGTTTTCGTTCATGTGATTTGCCTAAACTATCAGGTTCAGCCCAGGCTTAACACCCTGAGTACCTGTGGTTTCATTTTCTAACACTTTACGTCCCTGAGTCTAACGGCCGTTAGTTGTTCCGTTAGTTTGTGGTGAAATGACTATTATACCCTTAATTTTTTTGGGTGAAATGACTCTTATACCCTCACTTCCTTCTTCTCCAACCAACTCACCCACCCACCACCACCACCATCTCCTGCTTCTCCATCACCATCATCGTCTCCTTCCTCGTGAAAATATGTGTTGGAGCTTGTCATTTAGTGGTAGTTTGTGCCCCTTATTGTGTAGAAAATCTTTTTTCTGTGTAAATTGAAGATGTTCAATTAATTTGGCCTTTAATAGTAGTTTGTTTGACATATAAAGTAAAAGCATCTTATCCAGTTGTAAACTTCCTTGCAGATGTTCCAACCTTCATTCGAAATGGAAAATGGTCATAATGGTATTCAAATGCCAGCCATGGATAATTTACAAATGATCCCGTTTGACGATAATGACCCTGAAGTGATAGCTCGCCGTATAAAGAATAGAGAAAGACAACGCAGGTTTAGGGCTCAGAAGCGTCAAGAAGCGGATTTAAAGAGAGCAGGCATTATCAGTCACTCGATTCAACTATATTTTTGCATCAGAATTATTCTAGTTTTCTCATGAAAAATATGTGTTGGAGCTTGTCATGAAGCGAGGAAGGAGACGATGATGGCGATGGAGAAGCAGGTGGTGGTGGTGTTGGGTGTTGCAGGTGGTGGTGGGTGGGTGGGTTGATTGGAGAAGGAAGAGAGGGTATAAAGTCATTTCACCCAAAAAATTAAGGGTATAATAGTCATTTCACCACAAACTAACGGAACAACTAACGGCCGTTAGTCTTAGGAACGTAAAGTGTTAGATAATGAAACCACAGGTACTCAGGGTGTTAAGCCTGGGCTGAACCTGTTAATTTAAGCAAACCACAATGACGAAAACTTCAATTTTCTCTTTGAAATGAGAAATGGCTTTGCCAATTGATATCAAATTAAAGAACGTGACAGCTAAATGCATATTATTATATATATTAATTCAAAACATTCCGAGGAACAGTATACTTCGGTGTCTTTATGTTTAGTCCACAACGTTTCTCCCCCTTTTTATAACACATTTACTCTTCTCCACATCTACTCATTCTCTATCCTCTCTCAGTCCCTCACCGCTTTCATACCACTGCCATCCATCGATATTCAGAGGATTAAGGAACACTAGCAGCGCCGTCCATCATACTCCGCCTATAGGTTGTCACGGGCTTGTGGTTCGGCGCTATACGGCTGTCACCTATCGATATTCAGAGGATTAAGGAACAGTAGCAGCGGCGTCCATCATGCTCCGGCTACAGGTTCTCACGGGCTTGCTGTCCGGCGCTACATCATCAACGATTGGGTATTCAATCCGATGAGCGTTTGTGGTTGACGATTCCGCCAGCTGTGTATATTAATTCAAAACATTCCGAGGAACAGTATACTTCGGTGTCTTTATGTTTAGTACACAACGTTTCTCCCCGAGCGTTTGTGGTTGACGATTCCGCCAGCTGTGTATATTAATTCAAAACATTCCGAGGAACAGTATACTTCGGTGTCTTTATGTTTAGTACACAACGTTTCTCCCCCTTTTTTATAACACATTTACTCTTCTCCACATCTACTCATTCTCTATCCTCCCTCACCGCTTTCCTTCGCCTACCGAACAAACGCTACCATACCGCTGCCATCCATCGATATTCAGAGGATTAAGGAACACTAGCAGCGCTGTCCATCATACTCCGCCTACAGGTTGTCACGGGCTTGCGGTCCGACGCTATACGGCTGTCACCTATCGATATTCAGAGGATTAAGGAACAGTAGCAGCGGCGTCCATCATGCTCCGGCTACATGTTCTCACGGGCTTGCGGTTCGGCGCAACATCATCAACGATTGGGTATTCAATCCGATGAGCGTTTATGGTTGACGATTCCGCCAGCTGTGTACCCTAATAAGGTTTTTAAACCACGTCTTCCTTCTTGAATATTGGTTTCCTTAATCTCTAAATTTAATTATTTGTGCCAGGTTATTGGAATGGTAAAGAATCTTTAACTGTGGAATATGCATTTGGGTTTTTGATGTTCACCTTTAATTTTTGCTTTGTGGAGAACATTATCTGAGTTAGCCAAGAAATCTGTGATCTGGACTATAACAAAAAAATTGTTTTTTTTTTTACTTGAAACGAAAGAATATAATTTTATAATAAATATTTAAATTGTTAGTGGTGGATCAGCTTTCATGATGACGACGGTGGTCCTTGGTGACAGCGAACAGGGTTGTGACGGTACACGAGTAGAGAGCGTCAAGTGCCGATACTGTCGAGGCTTCAATTGTAGGATCTACGATTCAAAAGCCGCGCGGAGCGCGGGTATTTACTGCTAGTTTCACTTAAAATAATGAATCAAAATAAGTTATAAGACGTCAATTAGACTTATGGAAAATCAAGTTTATGAAAATATAGGTAAAAACGAAGAAGAGAAAATATAAACCAATAAAGGGACGCACATTAGTATAGGACACTGGTCCTAAGAAGCTATTGTAAATGTAAGAGCATTCACATCCCTTCCACCATATCTCACCCTATAATTTAACAAAAAATCATACTTTTTAAAATTTATCTCTCATTTTAAAAAATCTCTCACATCCCATTCACCAAACCTATCACCATTTTTATTTTATATTATTTCTTTCTCTTTCTTTTATTTACAATCATAACTACTTACTATTTTGTCTTATTACTTTTATTCTAAAATCAATTTGTAATAAATGTTTATAGAACGGGTTTGGATCAAGACAATGTTCGGGTCAAAATTGGTCTCTAAAAATTGTCATTTTTATTCGGGTTTGGATGTGATATTAACTAATTCATTTTCAAGACAACAAAAAAAACAAGTAAATAGTAAATGGTAATATTTTCTGAATAACTAATATTAGCATTTTTATCTACTTTATTTTTGGAATAAATTTGTCTTTTATTGTAATAGCCAAATTAGTGGAACAATCTTTGTAAATTGATTGGTTTGCCAAAGATGTAGGCAATCAATCCTTCCTCCTGTATATACTCGGATGGTTCAATGCAGAAAGGGACAAGGAAATTTACCAATTAACAGGATTACTAGACCCTCATTCTTTTTTGAGAATTCTCTATCATCCCTACCTTTTTGTTCCTCCCTATTCTTCGACCCACCCTCTGCAACTTCTAGCCGGTCTAAACGACGCCTAAGGTGGAATCGCCACCATATTACACAACACTAAGCCACCTCTCAACATCTATGAAGAACGGTCTAAACTTTGCCTCAAAGAAACTAGCCGCGCTCATCGTGTCTCGACTGATGCGGCCCTAAATACCTCTCACCAACAAACCTCCCATTCCCATACACCATCCCCGACACCATCAAACAACTCTCGGGGTGGCCGTGATAGGGGTCGCTGTCCAATGGACTTTCCTGGCCAACAAGTAACAATAAAAAGACAAAAATCTGCATAGTTATAACCACAACAATCACATATTAAATATAAGAATCAATATAAAATCAACAAGAAGTAGTCAACTTTATGCACTTCTTTCAATTTCATAAGTAACCAGACAAGGTTTACTAACAGCTTGTTTAGTGCATACAAAATATCCATAAGGCCATCCAATGCTACAAAATGAATTTCCACATAACACCAAAATATAGTAGAATTCCATGTAGCACCAAAATATACGCACTAGTGTTCGGCCTTTATGTTGCTCAAAGTACTCAAATATTTTTTCCCAAAACTGAGAGTGTTTCTGATCCGTTCCTTGAATGGCATCAAGGCTATGATTAAGCCATCCAGAGACAACCAACTTGTCTTCTTCAGGGATGAAGTTCACGCCCCTTGTTTATTTCTTAACACTAGTTCGATTAGGGGGTAAGGGTGGAGAGTCAACAATGCTTACAGTAGAGTTTCCGAGAGAGTCATCATGGGTTACAGTAGAGTTTCCACTTAGAAGGTTGGTGAAGTACATATCTTGATCTTGTGAATCCATACTCAAAGCTACATTAGACAATGAACATTTTCTTAATGTTTATACTAACGTGAAATATATATGCATATAACTAATTCATATTTTGCACATCCAAACACCATCTTATAAGACCCTTGTCAAAGTTAATCATTTTCATCCTCCTAAGAAATCCCAAGTAGTCTGCTTCTAATTCAAGAACATGAGAAAGGAAGTATTAACTTAGGGCCCTACCATCAAACCCCCGCTGACTACTTTAAACCCAATTACTGACTATTCGATCATTCTTTTACATATTCATTCTTAAACCCCTAACTCAAGGTATTTAAACAAATAAATGACCCAACTATTCTCAATTCAAAACATCATTGCAACTATTTTCTCCATCAATCCCACTATACGCATCACCACTAGCATAAATCATGTTTCAAACAACCTATCAATGTAAATAAAAACAAAGGGGCTCACCTGGTTAAAAGCAGTCACTGTTCGAGGGGCTGACCTGGTTACTTGGTTGATTCAACAATTAAAGAAAGCATGAGATCTGAAAAGAGGGCATAATTGAGACGAGGTTTGTTATGATTTGCAATAACGAAGGCGTAAAGATGAGAGCAGTAGGCGGGAGAAGAGAAGATGGGCGGGAGAAATAAGATGATGTTGTTGGGACGTGGGAAATGAGGGGCTACAGGAACTTTTTATATATGAAAAGTTACTGTTGCATTTTTTTTTTATAATATGGGTTTGGTGTAAACAAATAATGGATGGGATGGAGTGAAGTTTTTGACAAAAACTTTAAATTTTAAAAATGGGGGATAAGATAATGGATGGGTTGTGAATGCTCTAAGATAGAGAAATAGGCAATCATAGGTAATCGTGTTTATGGAGAAATTTATGCTTCTGGTAAATATATACAAAAATCCTTATATACGTATAAAATCATTAATAGCGAACCAAGACTAAAAGCGTCGTCGGTCCTTCATATCAAATCATGATTCGCGAGACAAATTTAATTTTGAATTGCAATTTTTTTTATCTACGTCATGTGCAGGCTAACCTTTTAATAGTAACATCTTAAAGCTCCAATCATCGTAACCAGTGGCGAAGCTTGGTTCTCGAATCGGGAGGGGCCGGACTCAATTTTTTTCGATCGGTAGTGGTAAATCGGCGGGGGCCGGACTCAATTTTTTTTTATCGGTAGTGGAAAATCGGCGGAGGCCAGACTCAACCCGGACTCAATTTACCTATGAAAATCGCAAATTTCTACCACTGTGCCAAAAAAACGGGAGGGGCCAGGGCCACCCTGGCCCTTAATATCCTGCGCCCTGATCGTAGCCACCCCCTGCCACCATTTTAACACCTATTTTTCATATGATGTTTTCATGTTAGATGTGTTGAGCTTTGGATGTGCAAGGTTTGGTTTATATATAAAGTCTAGACCAAACCGAACCAGAAATCTCGGTTTGAGAATTTCTCAAACCAAACCGGCCAAATCAGCTGTCCAAACCAACTAAGACCAGCTTGCTGCGGCCGGTTTGGCGATTCAACCTAACTTATCATATATAAAGAAACTTATGTATGAAATCCCTAAACTAGTGACAAATATTAAAAACAATATATTAGTACCCTGTTTCAAACACATATTCAGTATAAACATATAAACACACTAATATAAGTGCATAAAAGAATGTGAACACGTCTGCTAACTTTACCTTTTCAGCCGGGTAATAAGAAAATTTGTGACAATAATGAAGCGTATGATGTCTTTCTCGATTTCAAGATATAGCTTTATTCATTGCAATATGATATGATCAGAATTAACAGAAAAGAAGAATAGGCCAAATCAATCGCTGAATATTATTCATCACTGTTAACGTTCTTATACAAACTGATATAACCGCTAATAACAGACTTTCCCGCCCAAACGAGCTAACCAGATTAACAACCTAACTATTACATCATTTACACTATTGACCCTTTATTATTGATTATTACAAACAGACCCTTGAATTAACTATGACAAATGACTATTAAGTCCCTGAACTATTTTTATCATATCAATACTCCCATCCTCAACATTTTTGACCTCAAAAACGGAAATCTGGAAAACGAATTTGAAGGTCTTCAGCATTCTCCCATGTTGCTTCTGTCACTGGTAAGCTATGCCACTGAACCAAAACTTCCACAGAGGCTCGATTACCCCTCTTCACCATTTTTCTTTCTAAAACCTGTAAAGGTTTGAACATAAATCTGGGCCCTTTGGAAAGAGGAACTGACTGAGTGATGTTCCCATAAGCCTTCTTAAGGAGGGAAACATGGAAAACAGGGTGGACTTGAGCATCTTTAGGTAAATCTAATCTATAAGCCACTGGTTCAATCTTCTCTATGATCAGAAAAGGTCCATAAAACTTGGGACCCAATTTGTTGAAATGAGCTGCTCTTAGAGTAGTCTGACCATAAGGATGGAGCTTAACATAAACACTTTCACCAACCTGAAACTCTCTTTCACTTCTTCTCAAGTCTGCAACTTGTTTCATTCTGTTCTGAGCTCTCAACAATGAATGTCGTAACAATTGTATAGTATGCTCCCTATCACTCATCATCTCATCCACAGCAGCTACTCTAATGTCTTTGGGAATGTAAGGAACAAACAGAGGATGAGGATAACCATACAAAGCCTGAAAAGGTGTGATACCCAAAGAGTTGTGAAAATTTGTGTTGTACCAAAATTCTGCCAATGGCAACCATTTGACCCATAAGGCAGGCTTATCCATGACCATACATCTTAAATAGGTTTCCAAACACCTATTAACCACTTCAGTCTGCCCATCTGTTTGTGGATGGTAGGCAGTTGATAAAGCTAAATGGATTCCTTGTAAAGCAGTGAATTCCTTCCAAAATTGACTAACAAAGATGGGATCTCTGTCAGACACAATTGACTCTGGCCATCCATGAAGTCTGAACACCTGATCAAGAAAGACTTGGGCTACTTGAGCAGCTGAAAAAGGATGAGATAAGGCTAGAAAATGGCTGTACTTTGTCAGTCTGTCCACAACAACCAAGATTACTTCTTTCCCTTGAGACTTAGGTAAGCCCCCTATAAAATCCATGGATATATCAGAAAAGACATGTTGTGGAACTGATAGAGGTTGAAGTAAGCCAGGAGATGCCACTGTCTCATATTTGGCTTTTTGACAAGTGGTACAACTTCTGATGTAATTTCTCACTTGCTTATACATTCCTTTCCAAGTAAAATAAGATCTGATTCTCTGTATAGTGGCATGTGTTCCTGAATGACCACTAATAGCCCCTTGATGACAAAGGGTAATAATGTCATTTTGCAATTCTGTATTCTTCCCAACTGCAATCTTACCTTTCTTGTATAAAGCATCATGCTTCCATTCAAATTTTGGATTCACTTGGCCACTTTGCAGATCTGTAATAATCTGTTTCAACTTTTCATCTGCATACCAAGAGGCCTGCACCTTCTGCCACAAGGACTCATCAAAAGTATGAAGAACAATGTTCATTAAAGCAGGATTTTGAACCCTGGATAAAGCATCAGCAACACTGTTATCTTTTCCTTGTTTATAAACTATCTCAAAATCATACCCCAACAGTTTTGAAAGCCATGCTTGCTGTAAAGGGGTGGTGATTTTCTGTTCCAACAAATGCTTAAGACTTTTCTGATCTGTTCTAATTACAAAATGGCCCATGGACAAGTAGTGATGCCAATACTTGACAGCAAACATAATTGCTAACAATTCCCTTTCATAGACAGAAAGAGATTGCTGTCTTGCAGACAAAGCCTTGCTTATATAAGCAATAGGATGGCCAGACTGCATCAACACTGCCCCTATACCTTTACCAGAAGCATCAGTTTCAATTACAAATGGTTTTGAAAAATCTGGTAAAGCAAGGACTGGTGGTTGCATCATCAGAGTTTTTAACTGATTAAAGGCTGCTGTTGCTTCTTCAGTCCAATGAAATGCATCTTTTTTGAGAAGATTAGTGAGAGGTCTAGTTATCACACCATAAGATTGAACAAATCTTCTATAGTAGCCAGTTAATCCCAAAAACCCTCTGAGCTGCTTGATGTTAGCAGGTATTGGCCACTGTTTTATTGCATCTATTTTCTTGGGATCAGTAGACACACCATCATGAGAAATGATGTGGCCCAAATACTCTACAGACAACCCCCCAAATGTACACTTTGACCTCTTAGCAAACAACTTCTGGTCTCTTAATGCCTCTAACACTTGTTGCAGATGCTTCAAATGGAGTTCCCATGATAAACTATACACTAAGATGTCATCAAAGAAAACCAGAACAAACTTCCTCATAAATTGCTTAAATACATTGTTCATCAAAGACTGAAATGTAGCTGGAGCATTGGTCAAGCCAAAAGGCATGACTACAAACTCAAAAAGGCCTTCATGGGTTCTAAAAGCTGTTTTATGAATGTCTAAATCATTCATTCTTATTTGATGGTACCCTGCCCTCAGATCCAACTTTGAAAAAATTCTTGCTTGTCCCAACTCATCAAATAACTCTTCAACTAATGGTATGGGGTAACTGTTCTTGATTATGGCATCATTAAGTCTTCTATAGTCAATGCAGAACCTCCATGTACCATCTTTCTTTTTCACTAAAACTACAGGGGCTGCAAAGGACTTGAACTACCCCTGATTACTCCAGTTTCCAACAACTCTTTTGTTAAAGTTTCTATTACATCTTTCTGAGTGGCCTGGTACCTATAAGGTTTCAAATTGACCACCTGTGACTCATCTTTCAACAGGATTCTATGGTCAAAAGCTCTCTTGGGTGGTAAGGAAGTAAGAGTCTGAAAAACATCCTCATACTCCTTTAACAACTCTTCTAGATCTTCATTTGTTTCTGGTTCTAAGACTTTTGTTTCATGCTGAAATTCAACAACAGGTTGTTGTAATTGAATGCTAAACAAGTGAGCTTCAACTACCTTATGTTCCTGAGTTAACAAGTTGTCCATTGTGTTAAGGGAACACAAAGACATCTCATTATTACTGACACCCTTAAGTTTACATGGAGTGTTTCCTATTGTAAACTGCATTGTTAAATCCACAAAATTCCATATTATCTCACCCAATGTCAAAAGCCACTGAACTCCCAATACCATATCATAATTGTCCAGTGGAATTACTAATACATCTGTGGTGAACCACAGATTCTGCATATTCCATTGGAAATTTGGACAGTAGCTAGCACACTCAATCATTGACCCATTGGCTACTCCCACAGTCATTTTTTCAATAGCTTTCAAAAGACAATTCAACTTTAAAGCCAATTTCTTATTCAAGAAATTATGTGTAGATCCAGAGTCTACCAAGATTCTCAACTGAATATTCCCAATAGTGCCAATCACTATCATAGTAGAAAAAGACTTCATACCTGTTAATGCATGAATAGAGATGTGAGGGTCAGGCCATTCTTGTGGTTTAGTTAATTCTACTACTTCAACTCTCTCAATATCTTCATCAGAAGCCACAATTTCCAAAACAAACAGTTGTTTGTTAGGGCACTTATGTCCTGGTGTGAACTTTTCAGGACACCAAAAACACTCCCCTTTGGATCTTTTTGCCTCTATTTCTTTGCTAGAAAGTTGTTTAGTGTTGGGTAGCCTTTTTGTAATAGGTGGTGCAGGTAACAGTGGAAGATGAGTAGTATTGGTAGGAGGTCTAACAGATTGTGTACTGGTTTTAGGTGTATATGAAGATGATGTTGAATGAAATTTAGAAGTGACAGTGTGGTTAGACAGGTTTTTGTTTGTATCATTCTGAATTTTGGCAAGATAATAAGCTTCTTTCATGTTCTTTGGTTTAAACATTCTAACTGGCCCTCCAATTTCTGGTTTGATTGCTTGTAAAAATATGCTTACAGCATAAGGTTCTGGTATTGACACTTTCAACAAACAAGCATCAAACTCATCACAAAAATCTTCTAATGGTCCTTTCTGTACCATAGAAGTCAACTTACCCATTGCATCCTCAAATAATACAGTAGAAAATCTGTTGAGTATGGCTTCAGAATATTCAGACCAAGTAATTTCAGTAATTGGAACTCCCTTAGTTTTCAAGAATTGTTGATGCCACTTAACTGCTCTTCCTTCAAGATGGATTGCTGCATATCTGACCCTAAAGTTGTTAGGAGTCTCATCCACACTAAAGAAGTGTTCACATCGATACAACCAGTCGTCCACCTCATCTCCGTTAAACTTAGGAAAATCTATTTTCCCAATTCGATGAAGACGATCAGATCTTGGAAGTGGACCATTCATATTAGATTGACCATTTGTCGACACATTATTGGTTGACTCACCGTTCAATTTGTTGAGTAAAGCCTGTACACTAGCATTAAGACTAGCGAAAGTTGTTTCAGATTTTTGCATAAATGCATCAATCTTGAGTAACGATACTGAATGATCTTCAACTGTTTTTTCTATTGAAGACTTCTCTGTTTCAGATCTGCTTCTAGTAGTCATGATCGACGGAATCAAAGAATAATGGAACGATCAACAAAACAAAGAAAGATTTGAGAATTGAATATGAACAAGAAAATACGTAAAGATTGGACAAATCTCGAAAAGATCGATCCAAGAATTGGATTGACCACTAATTGGACAATTCAATCAGAAGAACTGATCAATGATTAATCAATTCACGATTCAAACGAAAGAATGGAATTTATAAGAAGAATTTGGAATGTATGCTGAAACAGAGTGTTCTTGCTGAAGCGGTGATGAAGATGATGATTACAGACAATAATTGTGGAAAATAATGGTGGTGAGCGAATAGTGGTGATCGGAGTGCCGAGGAACGCAGCTCTGATACCAAATGATATGATCAGAATTAACAGAAAAGAAGAATAGGCCAAATCAATCGCTGAATATTATTCATCACTGTTAACGTTCTTATACAAACTGATATAACCGCTAATAACAGACTTTCCCACCCAAACGAGCTAACCAGATTAACAACCTAACTATTACATCATTTACACTATTGACCCTTTATTATTGATTATTACAAACAGACCCTTGAATTAACTATGACAAATGACTATTAAGTCCCTGAACTATTTTTATCATATCACAATATTGGTTATCGTCTCTTTAAAAATCCCATTGCCTGGTATACATTGTTAACAGTCACATCCGCTATATCTGCAGCTTTGCTTGCACCCTCTGCCAAAACTTGGTCCAAATAACCTGTATCCGACATAATTTCTTCATATCGAGCCTGCAAAAAAGTAAGACTTCATGACATTGTAAATTGAAATATATATTTTTTTATTTGCAAAGGTTTAATATTTAAAAGATATGGTAAATATAAACCTGGATTGGATGGAGATGATCGACTAAAGCATCGGTTAGAATAGGTTTAAAAGTTCCCCAGTTCATACCCTGGCACTCTTGTGCAACTTCCTGCAAAAGGTTTTTGTTAAAGAACATATATGATGTTATATACAGTGGCGAATCTTGACCTGAAACTTCGGGGGGTCGAAACCTTATATACCAAAAAATTTATATACAAATACTATATAACCGGAACCTCTGAGCGAAAATTCGGGGAGGGGGGGGGGGGTCGGCCGTTCCTGGTTATATAAGAATTGAAGTGGTTACTTACCTCCTTTGTCCTGTTTGTAATGATTTGATATATTGACAGTAGATTATTGCATTCAGGCCTCTCGGCATTGTCAAACTCCAAGCTACATTAATCAAATCAGAAGGTCTTATCACATCCAACAAATGATATAAAGAAAAAATATACATTTTTTTTTTAATCTAAATCAAGACGCAGACGCAAAAACAAAAAACAGAAGCAGAAAAGCGTTTAAGGGAAGAGTGAGAACGCACCCTGGAAAAGAATCTGTCTTGCAACGCTTAATCTTGTTTGCAATTGCCTAAAACCAAGGAAGAAAACTTAGAACATAACCAAAAAGTATAAAAGATAATGGTGAAAATCATGCAACTGGTAAAAATAGCCCAACATAATAAACTGGCGTTTAATATAAACGTAGAAACTTTATAGTTGCATTACACCACAAGATAGAAAACGAGGTAGTTTAGCCTTATCAAACACCCAACATGATGACCCAACCCATTTAACCCATGGCCCAGTTTAACCTACTTTCAAGAAAATCTTCCCATTTGACTCGACCCATATTGACCTGTTATTTTGAACTATATCAGCTACTTGTTTAGTTGATTGATATCATTTGTTTGCTATAAAAATATTAAAGACGGGAAAACTGAATCAATGAAGTCCAGCACTCACATCTTTTGAGTCAAGCAAATTAATACGAGACAAATCCGAAGTAGCGGACTTGGACATCTGCAAAATAAGAAATAAAACATAAGATAAAGAGGATAATAATATTAAACATTGACAATCAGTGCAAGTTGTATGTGTTGCTCGGTAATGAAATACCTTAGAAAGACCATCAGTAAGTGACATCACCCGTGCTCCAGCAGGAGGAATTAAGGGCTCGGGAACCTACAAAAAAAGTAAAATAAGAATATTAAGGTTTATATTGTTCTAACGAGCTATGAAAAATTATGAGATTAACAAATAGTAAAATCAAGTATATGATTCACCTTAAAGATCAAACCACCCCGTCTGCAAACAGAATAAAAAGAAGTCAACAAGCCATTTCCATAGTAATTAACAGTCAGTATAAAAATTATTACTTTTATTACCCTCCCAACTTCTTCCATTTTCTACCACCATATAAATGATTAACGCGTTCAGCAAGCTCTCGTGTCAATTCTAGATGCTGCTTTTGGTCTTCACCAACCGGGACTAAGTCAGACTGCAAACAACAAAAAACATCCATTCTAAGAGTGCAGATGTATTCTTTAACTTAATAGTGATGCATCGTGTATGAGGTCTCACGGGCAGAATGTATCGAGGAGAACATAAGTGAGGGGACAGAATAATGAATAACAATAAGATAATGCCATTAAATGGATTCTGAATGGAAAAACAATTGTACCTGGTACAAGAGAATGTCTGCAGCCATCAACACTGGATAGGTCAAAAGTGCAACACCAACATTTTCATCACCCTTTTAAAAAACAAAATAACAATTAATTACAAAACTTTAGTAAAAAGTAAAATGTGAGTAATGACTATAAAGCACTTGCGCACATATGGCATGTTATTTTCGTCACTCTTCTTTTGGATAACCAGCTAAGTAAAGACTAAAGATTAGTGGCAGGTTCAACCCAATTACCTATGAATGGGTCAATTCATGTTATATTCTAATCTCTAACGTGTCAAATGGGACAAAATCGCCCAAAGTGTATCTTTAGAGCATAAAACCTAACTTTTTATGAAAGAACTATTATTGAAATGATGTAAGGAATGAGTCAACCAAACCACATCCATTTCAACCCGCACAAAAAAAGCAATTTTGACCCAAACATGTTTTGACGCACCGCACAAAACCACATCCATATATAGCCCAATAATAAATGAAAAGAATGATCAATTAGTGAATTATAGAGTTTGAGCTGCATACAATAAAGACGCACCGCCTTTCGTGATTTTTCTTTGAATTGAATCATTCTGTTTAGCCAACCAATTGGTGCAGCAGAGCTCAGCAGCCACATTAATTCTACATGAGCACGGACATGAGATTGCACGAACACAGAAGCCTGTATGATGAATTAGAATTTAGTTTATAACATACAGATGTAGTAGAGACTAGATAATTTAAGGCACGAAAAGACCTTTGAGGTGTCCACGCCACATGCCAAATAAAGAGCTGCAGTATCTCTAGTGGCTTTAGAAAGTTGTTGAACGTCATACGGTAAAGTTATCTGTGAAATTGCCAGAACTTCAATGCAAGAAAACAAAGAATAGCAAAAAAATAATAATAAATAAAATATACCTATGTTAGTGCACATACCGCATGGAGATCCACAATAAAGAATAATGTCTCATACTTATTCTGAAAAAAGAAATAAAAAACAGAGAAACTATCAGATAAAAATAGCACAACAGAAGTAAGACATCGTTTTATGTTATGTAAAAACTTTTACTCCACACAAATTCCTGTATGGAGAATCTTATATCGTCAATTAAAAGAAGCCATGATATAACTAGGATACATCCACAACGAAATGCAAGAAGATTGTTGACTTCAAAAGGTCAAATACTTCTTCAAAACAACTGAAAACATAAATAAACAAATGAAAGCTATACCTGCAGAGATACCCAATTTTTTATCGCACCAAGATAGTTACCAAGGTGGATAGATCCGGTTGGCTGGACTCCAGACACAATTCTCTTCCTGTTAAGTACATTTTAAGTTGAAGAAGAGAACACTATTCAAGACCAGTACTTATACTACCTGAAAAAAACAATAACAAAATAACAACTTATTAATATTACAAAATAATTACTTTATAGCGGTGGAGGAGCTCTCTGAAACAGCAGGTTCAGGGGCTGAAACGCTGCAATGACATCGGTGATTGCTACTAACTCCAACAACCGGAAGAAGTTCATGGTGAATCATTGACAGCGTTCGTTTCAATTTACTTGAAGCGCCATATGACCTGTTTCAAAATCACCCCACTGAGAATTGTATACACAAAGGACTTGAACAGTTAGGCCTAAACAGTATCTATAGCTACTAATCCAGAAACAACAAAGAAATTTAGAAAAGTGGTCACCTGGATATATGAAGTGAACTCATTAACAGAATGACATCGAGATGTCAACATCAGTGGGGTGCTCACCGTGTCAACTTAAGACTGTCCGTTGTGAGCCGCGAGCGAGCTCCGGCGCGAGCAAGGTTTCAACCCGGTGCTCACCTCCAGCCACAACAGGCCTGACGCGAGCACACGCGATGGTGCTCGCATGCGTTAAAAGGAGAAAGTGAGCACGGGTCGCGCAGGTGCTCACCCCTAGCCACAACGGGGTCAAGTGAGCCCAGGTGATGGGGTTACTTGAGAGTGAAGTCGGTGGCTCGCGTCTGCTCGCTCGCCCACAATGGATGGTCTAACCTTTTATGCTCTCAGCTACTTCTACTAAAATTAGACACTTTCTAGTGAACAGAAGCTATATTTTTCAATTAACAAGGTTTAGTCACTTTATACAAATCTTCATCTCAGTGAGGCAATATATCAAACACCAAGCATGCATAACACTGAAGATCAAGTCTTAACTAACTATAAACACCCTTTTTAATTAAAATCAATATAACAAACAAAATTTGGGCAAATTTAAGAATGCTGCAGCAAACCCATTTAAAAAATTATCTTTTATCTTCGAATTTAGCATTAATTGTATAAACAAAAATTCAGCTTCACACATATAACAGAACCCACATTATCTGCTGTTTGGAATGTATGTACAAGACAAAAAGATAGATAAAAAGAGAGTGAAGTACGTGAAACGTGGACAGGCGTTTGAAAGATTAAGGAAGTGAGAGAGAACAGAGCGACCCATCTTCGTTTCTTGTTGGTCGATAATAATAATAATCTTTCAGAGAGTTCAGTTTAATGGATAGAAGAGGGTTCTGTGTTTTGGGATTTTTAACACTTGAAGCCCTGAACTTTGTTGATTTCACATTTCGAGTCCCTTCGTACTCGAAACTTTTCAATCTATTTTATCCGGTATATCTGTATTGTTATTTGTTACGCCCCACTTACGGTGTGCGCATATAATGTATATATGTGTGGCCCTTGGGGGGCAAAAGTAAAGTTGCACTAGTTTTAACGTTATTTTACTAATTTCACGTTAAAAACGACGGACGGTTAATCATGCATCATGTGGTAGCGTGGATAGCCAAAAGACAAAGGGGTACATGCACCGATCGGGTTTGTCTCGATTGCTAAGTGTTTTGTGTCTTATGTCCAAGGCTTGATACCAAACCACATCGAGCCGAGGGTCTCACTGGAAGCAGCCTCTTTATTCTTAGGGGTAGAGGTAAGGCTGTCTACATCTTACCCTCCACGGACCCTACCTTAGCTTTGCTATAGGTGGGATTAACTGAGTATGATGATGATGATCTGTATTGTTATTTGCTCACGTGATAACATAGGGCGGTTTAACTTGCATATCTTCCAAGACCGCCTCTTTGGTGGAATAGAGGTAGTTAACATACTAGTATTCATTTTATATGTCATTGCGTTCTGATGTTTATCAATACCGTTGATGAAAAAAAACCTTTCTTTGCTATATAACTGAATGATAGACAATCTTGTCATTTTAGCATATAAAGATTAATGTGTACAGGTTTGTTAAAAGGTCTATTCAATCAACATAGAACATGGAAACCACTTATTAAATAGTTGCTAGTAGAGGCGGATACACAGCAAAATCATGGTGGGCCTGTGCCCACCGTACCCTTAGCCCAATTTCTAAAGTGTTTACATTTTATACACGAGTTGGTCCATTAATCCACCAAATGCAAATGTAATGCATGGTGTGTGTACATTAATTTACCAAAAGTTATTTGCTGCAAATAATATTAAAAAATTATAGATTGATTTGCATTTTGTGTTATGAAAATATTCATGGTAAGTTTTAAAACTGTACATATTTTTTGCCGACTCAATTTTACTACCAAGTTGTTATTTCTTTCATTTTAAAACTCTAGATAATATTTTGCCAATCGAATTTTAGGATTATACTATTAAATTGTTATTTCTTTGTAGTTACGTCAATTGGCAATTGCATCCTCTATTCTTTTTTGAAAGCCACAACCCACAAGTTCCCAACGACGCTCTAATTTAATGATGTTTACACTTAAAGATAATAAGGTGTCGATTTTTTACCCTCTTATAAAGTTATAGAGACATATAGTTATAGAATTATAGTCATTTTTCGCCGACCCATATTTCTTAAAAAGAAAAGAATTAACATTCCATCTAGTATATTCATTTTTCACCGACCCGTAATGTGCCCCCCGTACAAAAAATTTCTGTATCCGCCACTGGTTGCTAGTGATTTGGTTTGTAATGCTTGTTAGATAGATAGTTAAGTATTTGGTTTGAATTTCTTTATAAGGTGGTATTATATAAGAAATCATATGTTTCACTGCAGATGTAAATACAAGGTTGTCTTTAGACAGTATGAACTCTCTATTGATACAATAAAATACAACTTAGTTACCAATAATCTCCACAAGAACAAATCCCATTCTTGAAATGATGAAACCGATGCAAGTCGCGCACAATAATCTCTCGGTTCTCAACAAGTGATATAAACTTAGTCGCGTTATGACAATCCGCACACACACGAAGGTTCTTTCTGATGTGTATAGTTGCGCCTGGCCGCGTATTCAAAAGTCCAAAAGCAATAGCAAGTTTCTCACTATGAGTACTCACCATTTGTTCTTGCAGATCATCTTCTACATCCTGCATCAAATCAGTAGCAGGTATATAACCAGCATCCTTAATCTTTTCGATCAATATTTCAAGAAAATCATAAATCTTGTTAGAATCAGAATGCCATGAGCTCCCTGAATAAAAGGTATGAACTTTGTTTTCTAACTCAACTGAACTATATCCTGGGGTCTTCCTTATCCCTCTTTCTTCCATTTTCCTACGAATTTCGGTCACTTTATCCCACATTGAAGCCGTCGCGTATATATTTGCTAAAAGTACATAATACCCGCCATCGTTAGGGTTTAACTCAAACAGTCTATGTGCTGCTATTTCTGCCAGTTCAACATTCTTATGAATCTTGCAAGCGCCCAACATTGCGCCAAAAACATTGATCCTGGGCTCGACGGGCATGTTTTGAATGAAATCCCAAGCTTCAGATAGCCTACCTGATCTGCCTAGCAAGTCCACCATTGCTCCATAGTGATCCAGCGTGGGCTCGATTTCATATTCGTTTTTCATTTTGGAAAAATACTGACTCCCCTCTTCCACAAAACCCGAGTGGCTACAGGCGGAGATTATGCATAAAAATGTTATGTTGTTTGGCTTGATATCTCCGGCTTCCATTTCTTTAAACAGTTTTATAGCTTCCGTTCCATAACCATGTGTTCCATACCCGTCGATCATAGCATTCCATGTTGTTACGTGTCTTTCATCCATTAAATCAAATAGCTTTCGAGCAGTAGTGATCGCTCCACATTTAGCATACATGTCCACAAGGGCGGTTTTCACAAAGACGTTTGTATCCAAACAAGTTCTTGTGACGACCCCATGGATCCACTTTGCTTGGCGTAATACTGAAAACTCAGTAACCGCTGCAATGATGCTTACCATGGTGAATGAATCAGGCTCGATTTTTTGAGCTTTCATGAGACGAAAATGATTCAAAGCATTTATTATTTGACCATTTTGCGCGTATCCAAGTATCATGGCGTTCCACGAGACGAGAGTTTTCTCTTTCATGTTTTTAAATATTTGAGCAGCAATGTCAACACGTTTACACTTGCAGTACATAGAGATTAGAGAGTTAATGACCGAAACATCACGTTTTAGTCCTAGCTCATCAACTAACAAATGAATAAATTGCCCGCGTGTAAGATCACCTGAATCAGAACACGCGTGGAGAGCAGCCATTATGGTCACACCAGTTGGTTTAAATCCATTATCCAACATTTTCTCAAAAAGCGATAAAGCTTCTGCATAATCGCCATTTTCTGCATAGCCATCGATCATTATATTCCACGAGACCACATTTTTACCACTCATCTTATCAAAAATCACACGCCCCATGCTTAAACAACCGCATTTCAAATACATATCAACCAAAGCAGTTGCAACATTTCCATGACGTTCATACCCGGACTTCAAAACATATCCATGAATCGCTTTCCCAACTCTCAACTCACCAAGATTACCAACAGCAGGCAAAACAGAAATAACTGTAACCGGGTCCGGCCTTAATCCTTCACTTTGCATCTGCACCGTCAATTCCACTGCCCTCCAAGCAAAACCATTTTGAGCATACCCCGCAATAATCGTATTCCAACACACCAAATCTCTCTCAGGCAATCTAACAAACACCTTATATGCATCATCAACCAACCCACATTTCGCATACATGTTAACCACACTAGTCATGGCATAAACATCCCCTTGATGCCCATACAAAACCATTAACGCATGCACCATTTTCCCTTCCCTAACATAAAAACTCTCACCACAACCCTTCAACAAATAAGTAAAGTTATACACTACAGGCTGCACTCCATCTTCCATCATACGACAAAAGAACAATAACCCATCAGAAACAGAACAATTCTGAGCATACCCTTTAAGCATAGTGTGATAAAGAGCGTCGTTCTTGTCTTGAATTGGTTCGAAAACACGGGTGGCTTCGGGTAAGCTGTTGTAGTTGCAGAACAAGCTGACAAGCTTTGTTTGAAAGAGGTGTTGGTTATAAAGATTGTTTTTGATGATGAGAGGGATGATTTGGTGAAGTTCTTGGAGTGAAGTGCAGAGTTCGAGGAGAATGGCTGCTGGATGTTTGTATACATGTGCAGGTATGTGGGTTCTTTGAGCTAGTGTGTGTTGTATGCGAGACGACGATGATGATGATGATGTTGTAGAGAGTGATGAAGTGGGTAGCATCTGTGAAGTCATCACGAGTTAAGGGTTGGGTTGTTTAAGAAAGCTTCATGGAGGTTTATTAATGGAGAAACCTGTTGTGTGGTGAAGATGATGGATAGATGGTTAAAAGAAGAGAGAGGTGTTTTGTTTTGTTAAAAAAGTTTTAAATTCACCCTTTAATTTTAATTAAATTACATAGTAACCCTTGAGGTTTGACTGAATTGTATATATCTATGTTATCTTATTAAGGAGGAGACATATCTAGAAAAGTAATTTTACACCCATTTTAAGATGGGATATCAAGAGACTCATGCTTTAATATAGATATGTCATGTAAAAGTTCCCCATAATACCCCTTCTTGCATTTATACCCTTGTACTATAACTATATGACCTAAAAATTGACTTACGCATATCCTTTGCAGAACATCTTGATGCCTTACGCTTACCCTATTCAATGATCAGGAAACGAAACCGATTAAATTTGATTATTATGACATTTATAGCGTTTTAATGAATTCATAATGGAAACCAAAATGAATCGCCATTTTCAAAACCACTAAGGGTGAGACATTCCAATTTGTTTTGTAATATTTTTTTGTATCTTCGATCTCAAATTCCCTCATTGAGATTCTCACCGTCGCCATTGATGCAGCTAAGAAAGCCGAGGTTAGGTAATCTCTCAATTTGAGTTCATCACTGATATTCCAATTTGTGATCTTTTTATTTCTTAGTGTAGGTTCTTCAATTACGTTTTTATGGGTTGTGGATTGATTTATGTTTGTTTCAGATGATTGTGAATTGAATGTAATTTATTGTATTTTAGTGACAGATGATTCCTACCAGTTTGAATTGTGGAGTCTTACATGCAGTTGAGTTTGGAATCACTCTAGATCTAACGGTAGTTAGGGAGAGGATATCAGGTTTGATGAGAAAGTTGCCGCAATTTATAAGTAGGTTGTCTGGCATTTTATTGCAAGATAATTTCTTCCATTATCCTACGTTTGTTCTTGTTTAGCTTGATTTAAGCATGTGTTCCCAATTCTGCCGTCATTGTCCCTGATTGAAGCCGTGGTTCGGGATTGAATAACAAGAACAAGATCATAACAAGCCTAGGACCATTTGTACATCTCTACTTTAAGCGTCACAAAACAGAAGTAACATGTACTATTGCTTTGTTCATTTTATAGACATTATCATCAGGGGCTACATTGAGTGTTGAGGTGGTTGCTTCAATAGGACTTGTAAACCGTTTCATACAACTTCATGTGAGCAGTATTGCTATTTAACCTTCTTTTTTGGTACTTAAACTGCAAGTAAATTTTCGGGATAGCGATAATAGGTGTACAAGAATAGGAATGTGGTTGTTTAGTTTGTGAGAAAAGCCGAGCGCGCTGGTTTTAAGGCTATCACTCTTACCATTGATACACCTAGGTTCGGGCGCCAAAAAGCTGACATCAAAGACATATTCATGCCATTACCACCATTTTTGACATTGAAGAACTTTGAGGGCCTGGACATTGGCAAGATGGATGAGGTAAGTCCAAACTTCCAACTTTCACAAAATAACTAGATGGACTATTAGGGCCGCTTACCTAGCAAACTGAGCATAGCTAGCTTTAGCTTAATCTTGCGCTTGAACTTATATGACCCAGCCATGCCCGTTTATTCTTAACGAGTTGAAAATTGAGTTTGAGTTTTGCTTAGATAAAGCTCAAGCGGAATAGTATTTGAATATTTTGTACTTCTTGCACATATGAATTATATATTACAATATAGAAAAGGTGATTTTTTTTACATATTATAGTTGGACTTCTTAAATGACCTACTTAACTTGAACGAGCCAACAAGTGAGCTCCCCTCGGCTGTAATTCATTAAATAAAAGTTAACATAAATAAGAGGTTTGCTTAGGCTGAACAGAAGCTCAATATGTGAAGCTCGGGGAACTTCAATATAATTTGATCGCGTTTAAGCTAGGCTTGATTCAAAATTTTAGCGACTTGGCTTGTTTATGCCCTTGTATTTTATGCCCATTATATTCCATTGTCTCCATTATCTTATTCTTTCATCTAAAAACCGCAGGCTGTGGCAAATCAAAAACTGCTTAACTTGGATATCGTGAGTTCTTGACCCCTACTCAGCCAAAAAAAAAAAAAAAAAAACAGAGAGAAAGATGCACAAATACACAAAAATAAGCACACAACGCATGAATAAGATATATCCTACCAAAATTATTGCATTGAGAATGTTTGGTTACATTGCAGGCAAAGTTTAATTAACATGCGAGAAACTTGCATCTGGCACGTTAATGATTAGCAAAAGGTACTTAATTCTGATTTTAATTGTAGTCTATGGCTAAAATATGTATTTACTAAGCAAATAGTTTGTTAAAATACATAATTGTACTCATGCACATACAATGTTCTAAATTGTTTTATTTAAAATATTTATTTCAATATTTTTAATAATATATTATTCTTCATCATATTGGTACACTAACTACAAAACGAAGGTATTATCATGAAACCTTATCACAATCTGACCCGTTTCAGCCTGCACAAGAAATTAACTGGCATCACGATCTGACCCGTTTTGAGCTGCACATGATATTAACAGGTTTGGACTTGCACTTGCACACATAACCATATCCAATCGATCAATCTGCTATGGACCATCGTTATATACACCATATGAGGGATGCTGCCCATTATGTCTTATTTTAACTCATAATTTATTCGCACTATGTGTATCATCTTCAAATGAAATACCATTTGAGTTCTTTCAATAAATCCCTACTTACTATTGACCCCTTTTGTATATTATTGGACTAACAATAAAGTGGATTTTTTTGTAGTACACTATAAACTTTATACATGTTTTTTTTCATATATTTATATTTCATCAAAGCAACTAAGTATTTATTTCATAAGGGCTTATTTCAAACACAACGTTAGTCACTTGGATGTACTATCAAATCAACATTGTTAGCTATTTGTACATAATCACATTGATGTATTGCAAGCTGTATTTGGATCCCGTGGCAACGCGCGGGTAAACCCTCTAGTGTATATAATATATATACATTTACCAAATCTTTGCAATAGTGTTTTTAACGGCACGATAACGGTTCTGTTATGTCGTGGTGCTCACATCTGCTTGGCTAGTCTTAACGGTGAGGGCCTCATCATCAACTCACAAAAAAACAATTATCAGTTATAATTATCACTCACAATTCAATCTAAACACAAAAATTCAAAGATATGGGTGGTGGTTATCCTACCGAAGTAGCTGAACCTTCCAACCTCAGGCGATATTCTCGCCATCGACCTGCCAACCGACGTTCACAACCAGTGTCTTCTCCTCCTCCTCAACTAGTGTACACTGCTTCTCAACCAGTGTGCACTCCTTGTCGTCTACTCTACACCCCAAACAAACTAATAATCACTCCTCCTTTACCAACTCAATCAAGTGTCGATCCAAATGCTTCTCTTACAGACGAGAAATTTTACTGGGCCTATGACTACACTATGACTGTACACCAATTCAATCAACTACAAGTTGGGGATACGCAAACAAACTTCACCCCAAACACTCCCGTTTCAAACATCTGTCCAACACAAGTCGTACCTAGCTAAGCTGAATGGTACGAAACTGATCCGAGTGAGAAATATGTCATTGTGGATGATGAACCGTATCGTCTTCCAAGTCTTGACTTCGGATGCATTCGCTCAGACGCTAGGTCGGACGGTCGTGATAGCGATCGTGACGTGTCGTCTCCAGAGTACACTATAGAGGATTGAGATCGCATGTATTAGTTGGCGTGTTTAAGTAATTTAGGTTTAACTAATGTTTTAATTAGGTTTAAGTAATGTTTTAATTTAGGTTTATGCAATGTTTTAATTTAAGTTTATGTAATGTTTTTAATTGTGTTTGTTTAAAAAAACATTAAGCATTAAACATTAAACAGTAAACATTAAGCATTAGGCATTAAACAGCAAACATTCAACATTAACTTAACGCAATAATTGTCATGCCGCAACATGGGTGAAGTTGGTGTCGTGCGTAGCCACATAGTT
This sequence comes from Ambrosia x helenae, assembly GCA_030844895.1. Classification (NCBI taxonomy): domain Eukaryota; kingdom Viridiplantae; phylum Streptophyta; class Magnoliopsida; order Asterales; family Asteraceae; genus Ambrosia; species Ambrosia x helenae. The sequence continues at coordinate 89,565,837 of CM061230.1, read as the reverse complement.
GACTTGTGTGAGTTGGATTGCCATATCCTCGACAATACCAGGGGTGCTCCGCATTCGTGGCTTCAAAGAGGACGTTCCATCTGGTACACTTGTCGAAGAGATCCCGCCATTTACTAATGAGTTGATCCATGTTGCGGTCATTTGTACAACTTAGTCGATTGAATACCAGGGTGCTCCGCATTCGTGGCTTCAAAGAGGACGTTCCATCTGGTACACTTGCCGAAGAGATCCCGCCATTTACTAATGACCTGATCCATGTTGCGGTCATTTGTACAACTTAATCGATTGAATTCCACCAACACATTGCACCAAAACGAAGACATCCTAAGGAGAGGAGGATGATGTACGTTTTGGACATTGATCCACGCCGTCACTAACACGATCTCCTGATTTACATTCTCCGATGCCATTTTTACGAGATGTTTAAAAGATTGAGTTTTTTTTTATAGTGTAGAAGATAAAAGAGTGGTTTTTTTGTTAAAGTATTTTGGTATGTGTAAAAGATAAATGGTTTGAGGTATATATAATTGTTTTTTAATGAATATGACCGTTGAACGGTCTCACACAACGGTCACAATCCTCAAACAACTCAAATGACTCTCGCAATAGCCATCACCCCCACCACCATATCGCCCCCATGGTGTCTGGGGAGCGGTGTTTCCAACGCTATGAATGGACATCAACCCCCATCACCCCAGTACGGGTGGCCTTATTAAGAACGGTGTGTTTTTACATGCATACATAGAGAACTAGGTTAGAACCCGTGTACTACACGGGTTGAATGAGTCAAAATATTCAATGTTAATTATCATAATATATCCGTAATAGATTCAAGGGAGTACCCCACAATATTGTTTATAGGGATGAGGTTTCATTTCTTGTCAGACACTAAAGTCTTCTAAAAAAATACCAAGATAACGCCAAAAGGAGATGCTAGTTAAGCATTTGACTCACACTCCCGACTTGGTAGAAAGATGTATGCTCAATGACAATACTTTCCCAATATTCATATGCAAATACAAATTGATAAGACTTGAAATGCTTGGCATGAAAAAACCCACATGAAGGTATCACTTCTTGTAATCATGCATCCAATTTAAATGCGGTGTTGATGCTCATAATATCCCCGGATTTAGTTTTTGCATCTATCATCATTAACGTCCAATGCATTCAGCATGGTGATGTTTCCATTTTCCATTACTCTGTATTTAAACCATAAGGAAAAAAAATATTAAGAAACTCTTAAAATATCCCGTGTTTAATTAAATGAATAAGAAAAGTCGATTTGAATGATATACTACTTACCTGTATTAGCACCAACAAAGAAGCAGAGACGAAAAGCTTGATTCGTTGAGAAGTATGTAGAAAGAAATAGGATTTTACCGGTATATACAGGGCTTGCGATACCTAAACTTTAGTTAATCAGTTTTAGTAAAAAAATAACTTTTAAAGATATAAAATTTTCAAACTATAAACATAAGATATTTTGGTTACATTAAAAAGATAATTTTTGAAAATTCATAAATGCTAGATAATCAAAAAATTGATGACAGATCTATATATTATGATTATTTTAAACTAAACTGGAATATATGATAAAAAAACATAAAAATCGGAACTGTTGTTGAAAAAATCAAAATTTTCATCAATTTTCAGATAAATATTCAAAAAAATAAAAAATTCAGATAAGATCTTTTGGTTAGATAAACAAAAATTAAAGATGGATTCCCGTTTGAGATAACAAAACTTGAAATTTCAATTTAAGTTACTAATAATTTAAAATTGTGCAGATAAAATAAGTCATAAACTAAGTTATATTTTCAAGTAAAACTCAATTACATCACTGTCCATACGAACCTAAAGCATAAATTAAGTATTAGTAAAAAATGATTAGATTAACAAATAATGTGATTATTTTATAGGTTTTAAATATGAGAAGAAAAGAAACTTGGACAGAAAAAAAGATTATCAATTTGTTCTTGAAAGCAAATATGATGGCTACACTGCTACAACATGCTCGAATACATTTCCAATGGTTGGTGGAACGATGATGCTGATGAAGCTCATTGATTTCATCCATGCAACTAAATTAAAATCTTTAAATGAATACTTAAAAATAATGACAACAAACAAACCTATAATTTTTTTTCACATATCATGATGAAATGTGTTGATATGGATGCCATCTTATTATTATGTTTTCTTCCTCATAAATAAACTATTAATTTGGGGAAGAAAAAATGAAAAAAAAATGTTTAATAAGAGAAAGGATTAACTTTTTTTAGTTAGGGTTTGTGAGAAAAATTAGGAAAATAAAAAAAAGAAACTTGTAAGGGAAGTAGGCGGGAAAAAAAGAATGAGAAGTTCTGAGAGAGTGACAAGTGTCCCACAAGTGGTTTTATTTATATATTATAGTAGATAGTAGATTGGCGTGGAATAATAATGTTAAAAAAAAGAACTTATGTAAAGTGACGCACCACAGGGTTAACTTTTGTTGCCATAATCTAGTGGGCGAAGCTTGAGTCTTCCCTTACGTCACGTAACATCTTTGGTATGTATATGTTAAATCCATAAAAATAAATTAAGTTTTTAAATACATAACCAAACTTTTATTAAGTGCAATCAAGATTTTTGCTTAAAAAACACACTAACATTCTTGCGTCCGCCCCAAGCATAGGGGTAGGTCCGTTGTGACCTTAATTGAGGATATATCTATACTTCTATATCCATACTACATTATAAAGGAGGAGAGATGGTTAAAATTGTCACTTCATGTCAATTTTAAGATGACATACAAAATGTCATAAGGTAAACAACTATCTTTTTGTCAAATCCTTCACTTTATGCCCCTATGTGCAACATTTGATTACAATTGTACAAATGACTAATGCAAGGCTTAATGAACTAAATAAGAAATTGATGGTTATGTCTAACATATTAATGGCCAATAAACCATCAAATGTATATTCATAACCTTATCACTTTATCAAAATATGTATATACAATACATCTTGATGATTATTTTGTGTGGCATGCATAACTATGTGGAAGTTTCATCATGCATTAATTCTTTTTGTGCTATATTTGGAGCACTCACCTCCACTTTGTTTATTTTGCAATGGCGGTATCACGCCATGGGTAATCTCTTCCGTGATGCTCGCTCGTTTGACGTTTCAACCTATTTTTAACTAGCAAGTTTTATAATAGTAATCAAATTACAAATTTTGCCCGCAGCAACGCACGGGTTTCTCACTAGTATATATTATGTAACATGCAAGATTGATATTAATTTCCATCAACTCGTCGCACATGACACAAATTAAAATATTACACAAATCACAACTATATATATATATATAAAACCTTACCACCATTTGAAGTAAACGATTCTCTCAAAAGTAAACGGTTCTTTTTTCTACACACTAGCCATAATTTAGATGTGAACCCACACTTATCGAGAACTAAAGTAAACGATTAATCGCTATCTACACGTAGTTTAGATCTGGAGCCACACTCATGAAGAGTTATTTAACATAACATTTCTTCACATCTATATCATTATCTCAAACATATCTTTTTCTCTATATCTTTTTGAATTTAATTATCAAGCTTATAATTATGGCGTTAGTAAAAGAGTTTGAGCACCTCAAAATCTCATCAGATGTGATAAAGCTAGCCACCAACACCTTTGGCTCTGACCACTTCATCGGGGTCGGTGGGTTCGGTAAGGTGTACAAAGGAGAGATATTGGACACTGACGGCCGGCCTATAACCGTCGCGATTAAACGGCTAGACCGAAAACATGGACAAGGTGACCATGAGTTTATGACCGAGATAATGATGCTGTCTCGTTACCGTCACAAAAACCTCGTCTCTCTAATAGGCTTTTGTGACGAGGATGGCGAGAAGATCCTTGTATACGAGTATGAGGTTAATGGAAGCCTTGAAAAGTATCTTAATAGTAACACGCTCACGTGGGCCCAACGCCTCAAGATATGCATTGGGGCGGCCCGTGGACTCGAGTACCTTCACAATCCTCTAGAGACTCAGCAACGAGTGTTGCATCGCGACGTGAAGAGCGCGAATGTCCTATTGGATGAGATATGGGAAGCTAAAGTTTCGGACTTTGGGTTGTCTAAAATAGGGCCAGCAAATCAAGAGTTCACGTTTCTTGTCTCGAATGCTGTCGGAACGTTTGGATATTGTGACCCGCTTTACGCGGAAACGGGTATCTTAACAAAGGAGTCAGATGTGTATTCATTTGGTGTTGTGTTGTTTGAGGTTTTGTGTGGGAGACCATGCATTGTAAAACATGGTGATGAGAGATATCGGTTGTTAACACGACTTGCACAAAAAAGCTATGAAGAAGGAACACTAGATGAGATCATATTCGATGGTCTTAGGGGACAAATGGAACCGTATTCGTTAAAAGTGTTTTCTTCAATTGCATACAAGTGCTTGCGAAGGGAACGTGAAGAACGTCCAACAATGGCTCAAGTGCTAGCTGATCTTGAGCTTGCACTTGAATACCAGGTAACTTCATTTACACTTAATTTGTTGTCCCCTTCACATTATTGGATTCTAGATACTTAATTTTGTTAGAAAGTGAATCAAAGAAATAATTTGGATTAAATTGAGAGTCGCTGAATAACCATCAGAACGAACTATTTGATCGGTATTCTCAAACGTTCGAATAGATTAAAGTCAATTTTAACAATAACATGATTGTGAATTTTGAGTATTGCAAGTACCAAAAAGGAATAGAAAGAAATTAGGCTTCTTGTGTGTTTTTCCCAAAACCTTTTGAAAGTCATATATGATCCCTTAATTCTAGGATCATAATTTTTTTCAATAATAGAAAAAAATCAAGTTTGGAAGAGTGCTTCTAGTTGGTGTATGAATTTTTTTTTGTAAAAATAGGTTGTTTGCTAGTTGAACTAGCGACCTTCAAAGATCGCTGATTGAACTAGCAACCTTCACAGAATGCAAGTTTTTACAACATATGGCATGCACCACACAAGATTCAAGTTCGCTGGTTCAGCGACCTTCAATGAAGGTTGTTAAACCAACCAGCGACCTTCAAAATAAAAGTTAATCCAATATCACTATAAATTTCGATAATCACAAAAATTACCAACAAGTATTTTAGTATAACTAGATTTATTTAAAAAACAATAAATAAGAAATTAGAATAAAAAGATTGATGTGTGGGATACCATCCTGATCATGTGGCCTAGTGGTAAAGGGTCGGTTCTCTCTTTGGGGGAGCCGGGTTCAATTCCCACGGGAGGCATGTGATGGATACCCCCACCCTTATGGTGGGGTAGGTGGTTGGGAAGTGATGGAGAGACCCTTGACCCTTGTGGTCATGGGTTCGACTCCTGATCCCTCCAGGTTTTACCGGTTCACTACCGTCGTGCCTTCGGGCGGGTTTGTGGGCCGGGTTTTCCCTGGAACAGGAGACGGGTGGGCCGAAGGGCTCTGTCCGTACGGACTAGAGGCCGTCTGGGACCCTTTTCGGCTATTGGGGGCCGCGTACAGAGTACCCGGCAATACTTTAGTTGATCGTTAAAAAAAAGATGTGTGGGATCGATACCCGGCCACTCTATCAATTCCATTTTGATTTCTAGTACCATGGAATCTCAATGGTTCATAGGGGAAAACCCCTAGACTAGTTCGATTATTGATTTTGTACACCCACAAAATACTTCAATCTAAAAGTGATTTACAGAATTTCGAAAGCCAACCATAATTTTCTTTTATATTTCTGTGTTCTATCTAAAAAAAATATTCAAAATTTTGGAAAACATGTTAAATAATCAAAACAATAAAACAGCTAATTAACACAACTAAAGTGACGGTGGTGGTAAATGGTAATGGTGTGTTTGGAACAAACACTTTTGAAAACATGAACCAAGTTTACACACGAAAATTATACGAAAACTAACCAATGTTTTGATATTTCTAAAATGTTTAAATCTGATTGTTCTTTTACAGGAAAGCTATGAGAGTGGAAAACCCATGGAATATGAAGAGATCATCCAGATGGCTGATAGAGAACGTCCCTTAGTCTATACAAATAAAAAGGAACTCAAATCGCTTTTATCATCAGGAATTCTTGTTGATTGGGGAAGAAGGGTATTTAATTATTGTCCATGTTATCACAAATTTATAACAATGTGCTTTAATCAAGTGCCCGCAATAAACAAAAAAGCTAACTTGCTTCATCTGTTTGTAGTGGTTTTCCTTGAGCAAGAGCGAGCACAACTGTGAGTTGATTTCTGCATCAGAGTTTTCATTCCAAGATCCTGAGTCTATTGAGTGGATTACTCATCCTAAATCAAGGTTCTTCATCCGACCGCAATATATACACATGCATCTATATGAACCCAAAATCAAAATTCTCAACACATATTTGGTTATGTCCATGCATGTGCAGGTTTTCAGAGGTAGCAAAGATGGAAAGACCAAGTGAATTGAATATAGATATAGAGATAGAAACCAATTTCTTGTCATTGGGTATCACGTATGCAGCGTATCTGGTGTTCAAATATTGTGATGATGATTCGGACGTAGAAGAGGATGAGGAAGGGATGACATCTGAACCAACATTTGTTGGCTTACAATATAAGCTCAAAGAGGCGGATGAATCTTCAATCGCTTACCTTGCTGACATTGCAAATGACAGATGGATGATGATTGAACTTTGCCAATTTGTTAGTTACAAGAAAGTTGCGAAACTTGAGGTTTCATTGGAATGTTTTGCTAACAGAAACGATATCTTACTTGAAGGCATCCAGTTCCTCCCTGTCGATAAGGTAAGCATCTTCCATTCACAATTATTTACTGACTACAATGATAGCCTTCAGGGGCGTCTTTGGGGAGGTATGAGGACGCCAACCGGATAGGGTCCATAAATCTTGAGGACATAATTTAAAAAAAAAATCTTATATATATATATATGTATATTTTTTTATATAACTTATTTAACACTTAAACTTGGGCCTAAGGGGCCTATATTTTAACGATTTGGATAGGGAACGTTAATTTTCAGAGATTTTCAGGGACGACCCTGATAGCCGTCATTATATTTTGGTCCACAGGCTAAAAATGATGATTCGATACATAAAGAAGAGAATGCTACATATATGATGCATACAAACAAGGAGCAAAAACTACCAAACGACTATCAGCAAATAATCAAAATGGCAAAGGATAAAGTGCCATACAATATTACTAACAAGGACCTCTACTTGCTACTTTCAAATGGGATCCTAACAAATAAAGGCCAATCAGTATGTAATCGATCTGTCTACTTTTATTTAGATTTAGTTTCTCGTCTTCTCTTAACATGTTGAAAGTGTGTAAATAGTTCTTTTACCTGGACAAAGATGGGGTGAAATGTTGCATGCAATCAGCAAGAACAATTTTAAAAGATAACGAGTGTTTTCGTTCCACATCTATGAGTCAATCAAGGTACGATTTCTTTCCCAATTAGAGTTGATTTGACATTAATGTAGCGATCATATGTGATGTACAAAGTTATAAGCTAGTAGAAAGCTTTTAAATTTGATCATTGATGGTAAAGTTTTAAGGAATCACCAAACTAGACATGTTTTTACCAAAATTGACACTTATATTAAAAAATAACCAAAAAAATACGATATAAGCAATGCCGGCTAAGAATGTTGGAATTTAGCCGACTAAAAAGAGTTGAAAAGAAGAATGAGTTCCACAAGACACATGTAAAAACTAATGGATCTATAACAAAATCAACAACACAAACATCAAAACTAAAGAACAACCAAGAACACAAGCTGTATAGCGACAAAAGGTGACCAAAACTTTTATTAGTTAACCAACCCAAAAACACCCCCAATAACCCTGTAAACTCACAAACGTGAGTTCACTAAAAGGACAGATAAATCTGTCAAAGATCAGCTGATGATAATCAGCTGATGATGAAAAGTACAAGACAAGAATAAGAAGATTACAGAGATAAAAGGGGCGAACAACTGATACAAACCCTAATCGCCCAACTGAACAACAGAGAAAATGAAAGAACAAAAATGAGAAAACTGAAGCTCGTACACCAAAGCTCCCCTTATATAGACAGATACATTATAATCCAACGGTCAAGATTAGTCCAATCCAACGAACCTCATTTAGCCATGTCAACGATAAGTATCTGATGGGCTAACTGAACCAACATATGAGCCCAATAGACAACAACAGGCCCAGATAACTTAAGAGTAATTGAATTAGATATAAGAAGCCCAAAGGCTTAAAGCCTTTTTAACACTCCCCCTTAATTCAATTACTATTACTCAAACATGTTTGTCAATCCGAGTTTAGAACACAAGATCTCATGCTGACCACTAAGCAATCCCTTAGTAAAAATATCAGCAGTTTGATCCTCTGATCTAACCTTTTCTGCTTTAACAAACCCAGCACTAATTTTCTCTCTTAAGAAATGCCAATCCAATTCAAAATGTTTTGTCCTGTCATGGAATACAGGATTTTCTGCAATAGATATTGCAAATTTACTATCACAATACAGACTTATAGGTAATTTATTAGAAACCCCTAATTCTTTCAAAAGATTTGAAACCCAAACAAGTTCACAAATAGTAGAACACATAGCTCTATATTCAGCTTCAGCTGAAGACCGAGCTACAGTGTTTTGTTTCTTGCTTTTCCAAGAAACAAGACAATCTCCAATAAAAACACAAAAGCCAGTAACAGATCTACGAGTAATAAGGCATTTAGCCCAGTCAGCATCAGAGTATGCAGACAAGGTTAAGTCCTTACTTTTCTTAAAGACAATACCCTTTCCAGGAGACTGTTTTAAGTACCTAAGCAGTCTCAAAGCCACTTCAAGCACCATCTGAGTCGGTTTATGCATAAACTGACTCAGAAATTGTACCGAGTAACTTATATCTGGACGGGTCAAAGATAAGTAGATTAATTTTCCTATAAGCTTCTGGTAACCAGTGACATCTTCTAGAAACTTTTCACTTTTATCATTCTTAACTGAAAGAATGTAATTTTGCTCTATGGGTACCTTAACTGGTTTACAACCAAGGTATCCATATTCAGACAAAAGATCCAAACAATACTTCCTTTGATTGAGACAAATACCCTCTTTTGAGTATAAAACCTCAATACCAAGAAAGTATTTAAGTTTTCCCAAATCTTTAATTTTAAAACTTTCTTTTAATAAGGTTTTAACATTATTAATCTCAGTTTCAGAATTTCCAGTAAGAACTATATCATCAACATACACTAATAACACAACAAACACACCATCTAAAGACTTAACAAACATGGAATAATCACATATGCTTTGAACAAATCCTATATGTTTCAGAACCTCAACAAGCTTTTCATTCCACTTTCTTGGAGCTTGTTTTAGACCATACAAAGACTTAACTAGTTTACATACTTTTGACCCATTACCAGAGGAATACCCTTCTGGCAACTGCATATAAACATCCTCAGTGATTGACCCATACAAAAAAGCATTATTAATATCAAGCTGATACAAAGTCCAGTCATTTTGTACAGCTAAAGTGATGACACTTCTAACAGTGACCATCTTTACAACTGGAGAGAAGGTTTCTCCAAAATCTATTCCTTCTCTCTGATTGTATCCTTTAGCCACTAATCTGGCCTTGTATCTATCAACTTGACCATCAGATTTATATTTCACTCTATAGACCCATTTACATCCAATTGCCCTTCTACCAGGTGGTAGATCAGTGACAACCCATGTATTGTTTCTATAAAGTGCCTCCATCTCCTCATTCATAGCCTCAATCCAGTTAGGATCTTTAGAGGCTTGAGAGTATGATGCAGGTTCAAACACCTTATTAACAGTTGACACAAAACATCTATTTTCAACAGACAAGTTGGAATAATTAACAACCTTTTCAATAGGATATTTAACTTTTCCTTCTAAAACAAAATCACCAAATTTCTTAGGCAAAACAGACTCCCTACTAGACTGCCTAATAGGTCTACTTCCCTCAGGAGTCCTTATCTCATCATGTGATCCCTCAAACCTGGAGCACTCAGTCCCTCTTCCTATAGAACTGCTAGGTTGCTGGTCATGAGGGGGATCACTTCCTACATCACTAGACTGTCTAGGTGAGTCCTCTAAATGCTCACTAGGTGAGTGATCATGAGATTCTTTAGGTTCCCCTTCATCATTGGGAAGATTTGAAAAATTTTGTGTGTCACTTTCAGAAATCTCACTTTCAAAGTTATCAAAAAAGTTTAAATGATTTAATTTTTCATAAACCAACTGTTTATGTTCAGTTTTAAAAGGAAATATGTTTTCATAAAACTTAACATCCCTAGAAAACTCTTCCTTTTTTGTTTCCAAATCATACAATTTATATCCCTTTTTTACAAAGGAGTAACCAATTAGAACACACTTATCTGCCCTGCTACAAAGCTTATCAGGGTCAGACAAAACAGTTTTAAAACACAGACTACCAAAATTTCTTAAGTGACTTAATTCAGGGGGGAACCCATACACTAATTCATAGGGACTCTTTCCATTTAAAACAGATGAGGGAATCCTGTTAATCAAATAAGCAGCTGTAAGCACACAGTCAGACCAAAAATTCAAGGGAACATTACTTTGAAACAAAAGAGCTCTAGCTGTATTCAAAAGATGTCTATGCTTTCTCTCCACAACACCATTTTGTTGTGGAGTATAAGCACAAGAAGTCTGATGAATGATCCCTCTTTTTACACAAAAGTCAATGACTAGTTTATTTATAAATTCAGTCCCATTATCAGATCTAAACACTTTAATTTTCTTTAAAAACTGTGTTTTAACTAGCTCATAGAAACTAACTAGATTATCAAACACATCAGCCTTAGATTTTAACAAATATACCCAAACTGATCTAGAATAATCATCAACAATAGTAAGAAAATATCTAAACCCTTCTTTACTAGTGATCTTGTAGGGTCCCCATACATCAAGATGTACAAGATCTCCTACAGATTTAGACTTGTGGTCACTAAGAGGGAAAGGCACCCTGACCTGTTTTGCCTTGTGACAGATTTCACAAGGCACTGAATCAGGATCCCCAACATTCAAACTGTCTTTTAATACAGCTAAAACTTGACTTGAAGGGTGTCCTAACCTACTATGCCAAAGACTATGGTCTGAAACACTACTAAAACACATATTACTAAAACTCACATCTTTGCCAACAAAATATAGACCATCTTGTTGTCTACCAGTCACCAGGACTTTCCTTGATTTGGAATCCTGGACAAAACACTCATTCTCATTAAACAAAACATCAAGTTTATTGTCTTTGGCTAGTTTATGTATAGATACCAGATTAACACAGTAATCTGGTATGAAGAAAACATCAGTTAAAACAACTCCATCAGCAAGTTTTATATCACCAATTTTAGTAACCTTAGCATTGGTTCCATTTGGGTGTTTCACTTCAAGATTATATTTAGAAACATCTACACAATTAATCATGTACTTATCACTGCCAACCATATGCTGGTTGGCACCTGAGTCCATGATCCACCCAAAGAACAATGCAAACTTGACTAAGTTAGAGCAACTTGAAAAATTTTTAAACATCTTTGAAAGTTTAGACAAGACAGACAAACTTGAAAAACCACTAACAACAACAGACTCACCTCCAACATTGGAGCACTGAGGATCTCCACTAGACTTCTCACTTATAAGATTCATTAACCTAGATATCTGCTCAGGTGTAAAAGGTGAGCCAACAGAAGCATTATTGCTCACATTGTTACTAGCATTAGTCATACCACTTTTCCAGTTACCCTGTGTTCTATTAGAGTTATTATTATTTGACCAATTTGAATTATTACCAACCCTTTTTTGAACTCCATTTGGATAACCAATTATTTCAAAACATCTTTCTTTAGTATGACCAATCCTATTACAATGTGTGCATTTCAGATTAGGATTAGGTGCTCTACTGAAACCTTTCCTGTTATCTGAATTTTGACCAGACTTAGCAACAAATGACACACTTGTTGCCTTTGACCCACTACTGGTTCCCCTATGAGATTCCTCTCTAGAGACAACAGCAAAAGCAGCTTTAACTGTTGGTAGTGGGTCACTAGTTAACAATGTGGTCCTAACAGGTTGATATACCTCATCAAGCCCCATCAAGAATTGCATGAGTTTAATAAGGCAATTAAAATCATTGAATTCTTTAGAGGCTTGACATGTACAAGCTGGTAACTGAACCATGGAATCAAACTGTTTCCACATAGTATTTAGTTTATTATAATACTCAGCAACAGTGCTACCACTTTGAGTTATGCCATTAATCTTTTGATGAAGATTAAACATGACACAACCATCAATCCTATCATAAGTTTCCCTAACGTCTAACCAGACATCCCTAGCATTTTCAGAAAACACTTGTCCAAGATATAACTCTTCACTAACAGAGTTAATCAACCAGGATAGTACAACTGAGTTGCATCTATCCCATTGATTAGCCAAGACATCATTATCAACAGACTTAACACATGAACCATCAATGAAACCTAACTTATTTTTACCCTGTAAAGCAAGTTTCATAGATTTAGACCAAACAGAATAGTTTTCAGCACCTTTTAGCTTAATGCTTATAATAGACAAACTAGATGTATCACTAGGATGCAGGAACAAAGGATCACTGATGTCAAGTTTACTGACCAGTGTTCCTTCTCCAGTCCCAGAGTTGGAGCCACCACCACTAGGGTTGATAGCTCCACCTCCACCTGGATTCACAACATCACCCATAGATCACAGAATAGAACTCACAACAACACAAGAATATAACAATCAAGAATATATCCTAGAAGGACGAAGCTGAGCCAGTGATACAGATAGTGGATTCGTCACTCAAGGTGTCCACCCAGTTCTTAACTCAGGAGCCCTTTTTTATAACTATATATGTATATAGAACAAAACAAGAATGAAACCACACAATACAAGAACCACAGAACAAGACAGACAATACACCAAATAGTTTGGCCAATACCGGTCCACCTAACCCGGTCAGTGCCACTAGACACAACAAACAAAATAAAGAGAGAGAAACGATCTCACAGAGAGGGGGAACCCAAGTTAGGGTTTCGCCAATCCTACAATCAACACCTTCACTTAGGGTGTTGAATTGTAGGAGCAATTGAAGCAATTATTATCCAATCCAAAAGCTCCACAAATCCTTTGCCAACAATAGTTGACCTCAACAACCTGTCCAATACAATAACCAAGAAAACACAAGAAATAATAGACCAGATCTATTGTACCAAGATCAGATCTATTATTTTTCCAAACATATAAGGACCAGATCTACAACAGATCAGATCCTTCTTCAAAAACAAGAGACAACAGCGGAAGACTAGAAATAACCAAGATCAAGAGCCTATGGCTCTGATACCATGTAAAAACTAATGGATCTATAACAAAATCAACAACACAAACATCAAAACTAAAGAACAACCAAGAACACAAGCTGTATAGCGACAAAAGGTGACCAAAACTTTTATTAGTTAACCAACCCAAAAACACCCCCAATAACCCTGTAAACTCACAAACGTGAGTTCACTAAAAGGACAGATAAATCTGTCAAAGATCAGCTGATGATAATCAGCTGATGATGAAAAGTACAAGACAAGAATAAGAAGATTACAGAGATAAAAGGGGCGAACAACTGATACAAACCCTAATCGCCCAACTGAACAACAGAGAAAATGAAAGAACAAAAATGAGAAAACTGAAGCTCGTACACCAAAGCTCCCCTTATATAGACAGATACATTATAATCCAACGGTCAAGATTAGTCCAATCCAACAAACCTCATTTAGCCATGTCAACGATAAGTATCTGATGGGCTAACTGAACCAACATATGAGCCCAATAGACAACAACAGGCCCAGATAACTTAAGAGTAATTGAATTAGATATAAGAAGCCCAAAGGCTTAAAGCCTTTTTAACAACACACCAATTATAGCATAAAATATGTAACGAGTGTGTTGGCTAGAATTTAGCTGGCTTTTTACGGTATTCTTTTGATTGTGGATGTTTTTGTGGACCCATAGCATTTTTCAAGCTTTCATGTGTTGACTAAATTCTAGCCTTCTTAGCTAAGGGTGTACAAAAAGTTCGCAACTTGAAGCTCGCTCGAAAAAAGCTTGGAAAAAAAGCGATCTAGCTCGGCTCGACTCGACTCGATTGTAAATGAGTTCGAGCTCGAGCTAGGCCTGTCTCGGCTCGTGAGCTCGCGAGCTGGCTCGAACTATTTTATTTATATGTATTAATTTTATTTTTAAGTGTTTTAATTAAAAAAATATGTGAGAGGATGTTGAAGTGTTAATATTTTAAGTTTAATTAATCAATAAAATATGAAAATTAAATAGAAAAAAAAAACACAAATTATACCTATAATACTTTTAGTATTTCTTCCATTATTTAAAATATTAGAAAAATAAAAAAAAATATACATGTATATGTATAATTTTATTTTTCTGGCAATTTATTTTATTTTATTTTTATTTAATAAATATTTGTAAAAAAATAATAAAAAAATAACGAGCTGACTCGAGCTCGGCTTTTCTGCTCGATCAGAAAAACGAGCCGAGCCAAGCTGGCTCGTTTAAGTTCGAGCTCGAGCTCGAGCTTAGCCTGGCTCGGCTCGTGTACATTCCTATTCTTAGCTTATTGCAAGTTCCGGTTGGTTGCTTTTGTATATGTTTATTTTTCAGTAGGGTAAATGTCTGTCTATTTCAAAAGGAAAACAAGTGGGTAAAAATGTATATTCCATGATTTTCTCAATGTTTTATCTATGGTCCGTGTATTGAATGTTATAGACTTTTGGTGTTTAATTATCCATTTTGTATAACTTTCCTAACGTTTGCAGATTTGAGAATGTGGCAGAATGTCATTCAGGCAATGAATTTCTTATAAATTGTCATATCAACTCCCACATGTTATCATCAAATACAACCTATGCAACTTACCTTGTGTACAAATTGCGTGACCTTAGTCATGGGACGTTTGAGTGTCCTCTAGAAGTAAAGATATCAGACAGATTTTATTCACAAGATACCAAAGTGCATTTTGCATTTTTAACCACGCCGAAAACCATGGTCATTGATTTGTTAAAAGAGGATGGAGACCGCGATAAGGGATCCCGCAAGAATCCATTGAATAGACCAAAAATGGAGGGCATTCCAAAAGAAAGAAAAGATGGTTGGATGGAGATTGAGATTTGGGCATTTACCACAGATGTTGTTGCCAAAACTATAAACAAAGAATTTGCATTGAGCCTTTGTGATTATCAAGAGCAATTTACTGGGCTTATTGTGCAAGGAATGGAGATTAGGTCGAAATAATTAATGTAATCGTGAAATGAGATTTGATTCGGTGCTAATAAGATTTGTGGATGCTTGTATTTTGATCATCAATAAACTAAATTAGATGTTTTTTTAATGGCTAATCTTTTGTCATTAATAGGATTTGAACCCTCGTCACTTGAAAATGCAAAGGCTTATCCAACGCCTTGATACCATCAAACCAAACGCCCCATACCAAAATAAATTAGATGTATACGCATTGAATACAAGAAACTAAACCCTTATAGATGACAAATTATGATAAGTATGTCGAAACGTTTTAAAGTAAATACACTTTTCGTCTTTTAGACCATGTGTAGTGGAGGGGGGAAAAACTTAAGGCCCCCCTCTGTGATTGGTCCACGTAGCAGCTGAGTCAGCATAGAGCGTTAATTCAAAATAGGGTGTAGTGGGAGGGGAAAAAAGGGGCGCTAATTTTATTTAAAAAAGGAAAAAGAAACAAACCAAAACCAGCAACGTCTCTCCCTCTCTCCTCCTCCATCTTCTTCTTCCTCCACTAACACGTGGATCAATATTAATGGCCATTCAAAAATCGCTCCAGCGTTATGATTATCACGCCATCAACCAATTTTAATACATAGCGCCCCCTGTAACGGTATGGGGGCGCGGATTTCAATAAAACGTCCTAAATGGCGCTGCACTACACACGGTCTTAGGTATGTAGCACCTTGTAACTTGAAATATTGTTGCAACACATTATGTCCATTTCACTAATTTTTTGTAAATTAATTCAGTTAACTTTATACAAAATAACTATTTAATTTACCCTTACACCAAGGGAAGATGAAGAAACTTTTCAAAGATTTGAATTTGCTTTATGAGAAGAATGACAGAATAAATCAGTACCATTAAAGAAGAAATCATCAATAGAGAAGAAAATGGATTATGAAGATGCAGACTGATTTATGTTCAATTGAATCTCTATAATGTACAACAAAGCTCCAACTAATTAACCAACCTGGCAACCTGCATATACATACATACATACCTACCTACTAATCCTTATTGACAACCTTAATCACATAAACTGAAAATACTTCAATGAAATATATAAACACTATCTAGTCCCTTTAGCATACTTTAAAAAGTCTCAACTTCTAGAATTTTGGAGGAAATGGCAGCAGCAAGTTCTGAAGTGAAATTAGGGTCTTTACTTAGATAAGTAGCCATTTGTTCCACCAAAACTTCATCAAGTTTTGGAGAGTTAAACCTTCTTTCACTTGTATTTGAAACCTCACATTCTTGGCCTAAAGCATATGTTACCTCTTGCATAGTGCTTCTATGGTTGTGTTCTCCATCATAGGTTACAACAACAACACCATCATCCTCCATGCTTCTTTGAACCTAAAAAACAACATTTTTGTTTGGTTGGTGTTAATTGAGTTAAGTATATATTGGAGTTATTATTATTTGAGTTATCATTCGTCGTAAGTTTGTTTATTAGTCACTATTCATCTTTAAGTTTGTCAGTCAAGTCCATGTAATCTCTATATAGGTAAAGCGATTTGTTTTCAGTTATTCAACACATAGAAAATATTATTAACCAATATAGTTTTCACTTCTTTTAAAATATGTCAAGTGTCAACATGCTACCTTCTTCTTAACTGGACAAGTTGGTGCAAAAGAGCACTTATAGTAAGCTCTAGGTGATGGGTTATCTCTTGTCACCTTTTGTCCATATTTTCTCCATTGGTATCCATCCTTGACTACCTTCAAAATGAACAAAAACAACTCTTTCAACACATTTCCTACTTCCATAATCACATACAAGAGCTTTTGTTTAATAGTTGCGCGTTTTCAAGACAGAGAGAAGAGTACCAGGCTTTTATCCGACGGATCTATGGGTACATAAACTATTTTAGTACCCGACCTTGGTAGTTCATTATCCATCCTCTTCCACGAGCTTTGTTGAACCGTCTCATCAAATTTTCTTTTCTTAGTACCCAACTCTAATACTTCTTTGCCTTGCATTATTTTCTTGACATGAGCATTTAGAGTGTTATACATGTCCCATGCAACACTAAGAGTCTCCTTTAGCTCCATATTTTCTTTACTTATTCGACTTAACTCCCCAACCGAATGATCATCAACCTGCACTCCATACCAACTAGACCTTAATACAATTACAAAAAAAAAAAAAAAAAAAACACACACACACACACACACACACTCCTCGTTCGCATAATTAAGTGAAGTTTAAATTTTCAAATGCATACAACTAATTACCTCTTTTTCGGACGAATGATCTTCGTCATCATTGTCTTCGTCATCATGGTTGAAACTGACTTCATTAACCTTAATCACAAAAGGTAAAATGATTATATATACATTTGTATGTATGCATTGATTAGGTGAGTAACATATTATGAACTTACAGGGGTGTCATCAGTTGGGCAAAAGAGACTAAGATTAAGATCTAAGGTGGCCACCATTGATGCTCGTTTGAAGTTTGAAGGAGTGCTTAAAGTTATTGAAGGAGAAACACACAAGGGCTCACTGTTCTTATAGAAAGTAAACGAGATCAGAAGTCAAAAGTCTTGGTCTTTTAATTTGTTTTTGTGCATGTGAAGTGAAACTTCGTAGAAAGGGATTTGCCATCAATAAGAATTTAATTACTAGTTGGAATTTTCAATATTCATGTGTAATGATTATTCAGTTGGATAAAGAAATGGTCTTGTGTTTGAATTTTTAGAAAATAAAGATAATAATGTGTTATGAAGAATAATTTTAACTAGACTTTTTTTTTTCTTAATTTACAGTGTAATCAAAATTTCCAAACTCGACTTTGTAGTCTTGATTAACATCGTTCAAGGTCTATATCTCAATTAACTTTTGAAATTTCAAGACTTATAAATTAAGTTAGAATTGAGAACTACATCTACACTAAAAACCGTATGAATTTCAAGACGTATAAATTAAGTTTGATTTAACAACTACATCTACACAAAAAATCATACGATAGGTATTATTAGTTTCTCTAATTTACACCTTATTTAAAAAAAATAAAAAAACTCGTTGTATTTCCTTTTAAAATAAATTTATAGGTTGCTTTTTATCAGTTAGACATGTAGACGCAATTTTTTTTCTATAATTAAGAAGTGAGCCTAGTGAGGTGGTCCTTGTCTCCTCTCTTTCTCATTTTTATTTAATTATTAATTTTTATATCGTGTACACACTTATAAAACAGATAAGCTAGATTATCAATCATGTATATTTTTTTTCATTTGTTTTAAAATATGTAGTTAGCCATTTCCAAATAAAACGTCATATAAAACAATGTTTAAGTCGTCATCTCGTGTGGTGACATCATTTGTAATTGCAAGACAAACTTCCTCTAACTAACATTTGAAGTCTATTCAAGAAATATTTTTTTAAATGCGAGGAAAATGATGAAGAAACTTTATGGTCAATAAGATTTATATACATATATCACTTAACGGAAAATCAAATGAGAAAAAACTTAATGTGAAAACAAAAAAAGAAAAGAATCATTAAATATTGTAACTCTTATTACATTAATTATTTTCTCTTTAATTAATTAATCATTAACATTTTAGCCTGCACATTATCAAATTTGTCTTACACATATCAAAATTTATCCTACATATATCGCAATTATCACATGTTTATCCTACACATATCGAGATTATCATAAGTTAATCCTACACATATAGAAATTCAACCTACATTTGTCTTATACATATAAAAATTATCCATCTTGTAGTGAACAAAAAATAATTTGTACATAGACACTAATTTTATAAGTAGTAGCATAATTGCTAAAGGAAAACACTACTTGATACATCTGACTAAAGAACTACACCTAAGACTCGTTTCACATAGTTGAGTGGTTTTAACGACTATATTTGCTTTAACTGAGTTTTTAGTTTTTACACCATTCGAGTTGAGAAACAATTAGTTTTTAGATAGAAAAATTGTAAGTGTTGAACTACCTAATAAAACCCTGATCCAAGTGCATACCCTTCGTGTTCTTTACAGTAAACATGTGCAAAATTTGCAGTCGAACAGTTATCAACTTCCCAACATTTTTCATTAAAACCATGAGAAATCAGTCGAACTAGCATGTGTGGTTTAGGATATCCTTTATGAAGTTTTCTCAGCATATAAATCATGATCAACTATTTCCAACATTCAAACGCTATAGGGCATCCACACTAAAGATGTTACAATGGGTCGCGCTTGCCGTGTGTGCATATGATGTATATATGTTTGGCTTTTGGGGTCAAAAGTAAAATTGTCCTAGTTTAACGTTATTTTACTAATTTCATGAAAATAACGTTAAAAACGGCTGATGGTTAATCATGTATCATGTGGTGACGTTGATAGCCAAAAGACAAGGGGGTACATGCATCAATCGGGCTTGTCCCGATTGCTAAGTATTATGTGTCTTATGTCCAAGGCTTCAGTATACACGGGATCCGGGCTGAAGTAGTGCCGATACAAAGTATCGTTCGATCCCTCTCTATCACGGTCAAGCGCAGGTTGTCAGGTTAGCGCCGGAGTCATTCGTCTTCTAGACCGGGCCATCAGGTATTCAAGCGTTATCCTACCCACTTCCATAAACTAATTGTCTTCTTTGGACGAGTCGGACGAAGAAAAATCGTTCCATTGCAAAGCCATTTTCTAGAGAGTGAAAGAAATTTTTTTGATGGTTTGTGTGGTGCGGGTGCCAAAAATAGACCATGGCTGCCAACGGTCAGCAGCCAACGGTCATATTTGACTCGCTACCACACGCGAGTGTGGTAGCTTTGGCTGACTTAAGCCACGGCTCACGACCAAGTGTTGTGAATTCAGCTATCCATGTGTATCAAATTGTGACTCGCGGTCAGTCGCTCGCGACCCACAACGTATAGTAACGTCTACTTGAATAATAATAATAAAATGTATTTGTTTTCATTATTATGATCAAAGTTTTCTAACACGGTTTTCGCATTTTGTGAGGTGGGGACCTTAAAGTATTGATTAGTAGATATATCTCTAGATAATCTAAACTATGACATCATTTTTATGACATCAATAAAGTTAACATGATTCAAAGCGGTCATGCTGTCACGTTAGTCCATGGAAAATTTGAAACTTTTTTTTTTTTTAACAATCAAACGAAACTTTTCATTGCACCCACAAAATTACAATCATCGACACCCAGGCTCATTTAGCCAGAAGCTATATGGGCCGACCCATAACATCTATTTAAACAAAACACAAACTTACTCCTACCACACTAAACAATTAACCATTGTCAAATAAAGAGAAATCCCATCACTTGGCCTTTTCCAAACCCATCCTCTTCGCCCTTTTAATCATCCACCAGTAGGATTTTCATTATGATTGTCAATAAATTAAAAATATATATATAGTAAATTACAAAATTGCCCATTTGGTATAATAGAAATTATAATCCTTGATTTTTCTTTTAAAAATTGTTTTAGTTTATACTTAAGCTTTGGTTGTGAATTAAGTCTATGTAATTCCTTTAGACTATAAGGAGTGGGGGCGGGAAAGAGGAGGATGAAGCGCCATGTGGCACTTGTGGGACCCTTGTGGGGGGGAAAATAATTGTGGGGAGTGGAAGGGGGGGAAGAGGGGGGAAGGAAATAATATTATATTGTGTTAAAGTTAAAAAAAATAAAAAAAAAAAAAAAAACCTGACCAATAGATCGCTGCCACCTCACCCCCACCCCAAGCCCCACGCCGGTGAAGCCTCTCCCGCCCCCAGCCCCACGCCACTTCCACGCCCCTTTTGCGGCGGTGTTACCCCCCCTTCCCGCCCCTTCCACGCTTCCACTCCGCTTAGTCTTAGCATCCAAAAATTTACCATGCGTATTTTGTGTCATGTTATTTATCCGTCTCGTAAAATAATCACCAGTTGTTTACATTTTCCTCTTCTCATTTATCTCTTCATGGAATGGTGATAAATTTTCTTTATCTTATTTTTTTTTATCACGCTACATGTGTAAACTATAAGACTAAGCGGAGTGGAAGCGTGGAAGGGGCGGGAAGGGGGGGTAACACCGCCGCAAAAGGGGCGTGGAAGTGGTGTGGGGCTGGGGGCGGGAGAGGCTTCACCGGCGTGGGGCTTGGGGTGGGGGTGAGGTGGCAGCGATCTATTGGTCAGGTTTTTTTTTTTTTTTTTTTTTTTTTTTTTTTTTTAACTTTAACACAATATAATATTATTTCCTTCCCCCCCTTTCCACTCCCCACAATTATTTTCCCCCCCACAAGGGTCCCACAAGTGCCACATGGCGCTTCATCCCCCTCTTTCCCGCCCCCCACTCCTTATAGTCTAAATGATTACTACACTGGAGGGTGAAAATCGTGCCGGATTGACAAGTGAAGAAACACAAATATAACAATCCGAATATAACAATGCTAATATGTAAATATGGGAAAGGACGTAATTCTCATTAATCAATAAGATGAACACAGAACACTAATTCGAACTATTACAAAGTTTCGACTATAATCCATTTCTCACAGCTATATAATACGAATTCTCTCTCGTCGAGCCGATCCCTTCTTCTGATGACGAAGGGGGGTATTTATAGGCCCCTGAGGTGGTCAGTGATTGGCTGTGAGGAGAATAACAGCTGTCTTGTACTATTGCGACCGTTGTCATTTCTCGCGTTGTCTCTTTGTGATTGGTCCACGTGTCATGTTATTGTCCTTTTCGTCCTTTCTCGTACCTCGTACTGGCAGGAGATCATGGAGCAGGGAATAAACGCCTCTGATTGGCCACATGTCCCTGCTCCTGTCGGGTGACACCTGTCCTTTGTTGACTTTGCGTGCGCCGTCTTCTAGAACTCCACGTCATCTTGTTATGTTGACATGTGTGCGACATGGTCGTGCGCAAGCGCGGGTACATATCTCTTCAAGTCTCCCTAGTCTAGTGTGTTGTATGCGCAGCATACGAGACGCTGGACTTAGCAAAATGAAGGTGGCAATGCGGGTGGTTTTCTGCGCTTCAGGTTGGTTTCTGGTAGCCATGCGCGGTGTATTGCAAGTGGTAGAGGTGCGGACGTCAGTAATTAATGCTCACATCAATGTTGTCAGTCGGCGTGTGTGAAGCGACAGGTTGTGTAGCCGAAGCGTTTCTGACGGTTGTACTGTCAGAGACGTGGTGGGGCCGCCTGGTCGATTCAAATGCCTTTTCTCTTTCATCTTGTGACGTGTCATGTGCTGACTGGATGGCCTTTTCAAATTTTTAAAACCGTCATGCCACGTGTAAGCCCCATATATAATCCTTCTTCTGTCATCCATTTTACTTTACTTTTTCTCCAAGTATTTTCTTTCATTTCCTTTTCTTGTTCATCAGTTTCTTCATCTTTTTGTTGTTTATTTTCATCGGAAAAACGATTTTAGTTGTGAAAATGGAACATATCACAAATATTCCAAAGAAAAAACGCGGGGGATCTAAGAAAGGGGATGACGGATCCAAGAAGAGGCTGCCTCATGCCGGAGAGGTTACGGCGGTCTGGGGGAGAGATGAGTTTAGGAAGTTCAGGAAGGGGTGTGGGTTCCCTTCCTCATATGGTGTGGAGATGCCTGCTCCTGATAAAACCATCTTGGAACCCCCTGCAGGGAAGGTTGGGTTGTACGCTTGCTACTTCCGGGACTGCAATTTTAGGGTTTCGATTACCCAGTTTCTGGGTACCTTTATACGGGCAGTGGGTGTGCATATTAACCAGATCCACCCTGGTTTGATGTCAAGGCTCATGTTTTTTGAATTCTGCTGTCATGCCCACAAGATTGAACCCTTGGTGGACATGTTCTATGTATTCTACAGCTTGAGTTTCGTGGAGAGCTGGCTCTCATGCAGACCGTGCGCTGGGGTGTCTGCATGCGCTGGGGCAGGTGTGAAAAGCTTTCGGGAGTGGAAGCCCAATTTTTTCTGGATCAACCAAGGGGTTATCCCCATAGAGATGGGTCGATTGGACCCGGCTGAGGGGATAGGGAAGGTTGTGCTTATAGAGTACAAGGGGCAGGATTGGTTCAAGACTCTGACTAGCCATCCTGTTGATTTGTGTGAGATCCCGGAGACTGGACTGGTGATGGCTGGGATGAGCATCAAGTATGATGTGAAGGGTCGTAACCCGCATCTCACTTGTGATGGGAAAGGTTAGTTGGTACTCTTTTCTGCTTTCGCGCTCCGCGCCCAATTTATTCATCAATGTTAAATCGCCTTTTGTTATTTGTTGTTTACAGATGTTAAGAATTTGTATGACATGCTGTTGGGCGAGGATGACATGGGCTTCGCTTTTAAGGAGTTGGCGGAGGATGAGCTGTATATTTTGGAGAAGGCTTGGGACACGCTTATTCGTCCGAAATTGGGCGAGGTGGCGCAGGAGCAAGCCCCATCGCCGCTGCTAATAACTGAAGCAGGTGAGTCCTCGCCACTTTATGATAATCCTTCGCCCGTCAACATGTTCATGCGGACGGGCCTTCCTTTAATTATTATATCCAGCGATGAGTCGTCTGACTCATCCGAGTCCTTCTCTCCGCTTCCGTCGTCCGCATGCACTCAAGGCCCGCAGTCGCCCCCTGTGCATATTGAAGATGACAGCGATGAGGAGACTGAAGACGACGATTTCCTTGTACATCGCATCGCGAAGCCGCGGTCAGAGGCAACTGGAGGTGAAGATTGTTACTTCGTTCTTAACCACGAAGTGGTCAATAGGTATTTTGAAAATTACCACCCTTTTGAATGAAGCTACGTTGAACTTTCAGATGCGTTTGTTCAAGGAGAGTCCGTGGTGAAGCTGACTGAGGAGGTTCGGGGCGCGCTGGTGACTAAGCCTGTTTCGACCGAAGTGGTGGAAACCGCGCCGGTCGCTACTGATGTGCCTCGCCAGAAAAAGCGGTCCAGGCGTGCTGGATCTAAAGGCAAGAAAGTTGCGGGAGAGGTGACACCACCTGTTGAGAAAAAGGTTAAGTTAGACGACCTTGTGCATTCCGCAGAAGATAGTCTGTTGGGTAAGTGTTCGTGTTCTCTTCCCCTTCTTTTTGTAGTCTTATTGTTGTTATTAACCCCTCGTCATTTCATTCTTGCAGCGGATTTGTTGAATGCTAGCGCGTCGGAGAATGTGTTGGCTGCCCCAATTGCTGAGGGGTTTAATCTTGGCCCCTTGGGGCAAGCATCTACCAACGTGCAAATTGAAGAGCCTGCGCGCACTGAAGTGCAGGGAAATGTTTTGGCGACGTCTCCTCCGGTGCATCAGTCACCGCCTGTCTGCCAACCAACGCCTGCGCGTCAGCCGACGCCTGCGCGTTTGCCTACGCCTCCGCGATCGCCGACACCCGCATGTTATCTACTTCCGCTGAGATTGTGTGTGAGTGGGGATCTATGGCTCACGATCGTAACAGATTCCACACAGAGTTGGCGCGCGTGACTGAGGAGCGTGACCGAATGCATCACGAGCTGAAGCGCGCGAAGTGGGATGTTGTTACTTTCCGCGAGGAGCGGGACAAACTTCAGGAGCAGATGTCTGAAAGAGAGCAACAGTGGAAGGTTTCTTGCGCTAAAACGAATGCCAAGATGGAGGCATCTGCTAAGCGAATTAGCGAGGTTGACGCTCGGAATGAAGAGCTTTCAAAGGAGTTGGAGTTGAAGGGGAGGCTCGTGAAGCATCATTACAATAAGTTGCTCGAGTCCCGCGATTTGCTGAGGGAAAAAGATGATGAGATAGCGCAGCTGAAAGAGGCGCATGAAGAGCTAGACAAGGAAAATCTGACTTTGCAACAGAAGAAACTCGAGCTCGAGGGCAGCTGCTGGATACCAAGGACGAAGTGCTCCTTGCGCAGGGTGACCGTGACTGGGTGCTCACCCGCTGCGTCCCTGAGGTTTGTGTTTATTTCTTGTCTTTGTGTCCTCTCGTTTATCGGCCTCTTTTCTTTTTTATACGTGTTGAGCATTTGATATACGTTAAAATATACATATTTAAATCCCCGATTAAGCTCCCAAAATACGCGTTTTCGACTCTAATTGCACGAAATTGGTACTTAACCACTTCATATATTTATTTCAGGTCTTAAACGGCGCCTCGAAGACAAAGTCGAAGAAACCGGGCTAAAAACGGACAAGACGGACAACTTCTACAAAATTGACCAAGTCTGGAAGTTGTGCACGGGAGTGCCAAATCTGTGCACTCCTGTGCGGGTCACATCTGCTCGGGAACAAGCATGCACGGCCAGGCGCACCAGGCAGTGCACCCCTTGTTGCTCGGCAACACCAAGATCAGATTGGCCGTGCACCCTGATGGCACTCCCGTGCCAAAATCAAGATATTTTCAGGAATCACCCAGCCACTTGCCCACTCGACCACTTGCACGTCAACTCAACAAAGCAAAAGTGCACGGCCAGGAGCACGGCCGTGCACCTGACCGTGCACACCTTCTAAATTTGCTAAAATACAGAACTCAGTCCTCTGTTACATTTCATTGGGTTTTGGAGAGCGAATTTGGGCGATTTTCTGGACATTCCAAGCTGTTGGTCAGGCGTTTGACAAGCTCGGGATCTCATCCTACTCATCTAACATCATCCAATCCTTCACATTCAAGATTTATGGTTTGATCTATAAACTTTAAGTTTGTTCAAATCTGAATATTTTGGCTTGTTTGTGTCGTTTATGTATTGCATTATAGTCTACGGACAAGAACATTAGTATTAGTTAGTAGTTAAAACAATCGTTTGCGTGAAATCAAGTTTTGTATAAATTAGGTGTTTTCATGTTTGAATCTTGATGATCATAATGCAACCTTGTTTCATTGTTGATAGATTTGTAGTTGTGTTCGGATGACTTTGATGATTATCGAATATGTTAGGCGGATTACTTGTTGAGAAAACCGTCCGTTTAATCGTCCAATAGTAAACTAGTTAACTTGTTAATAAAGTTTACACCATGAAACTGTAACCGGGTATTGGTTTGGTTAAAGTCACTCGAATAATGATTATAGATGTTTACCGGCACGTAAAAGAGTTTAAAAAGCTTAATGGTGTTGTTACTAATCTTTGACGCGGTTAATGATCTTTGTTAGTTA
This sequence comes from Ambrosia x helenae, assembly GCA_030844895.1. Lineage (NCBI taxonomy): Eukaryota > Viridiplantae > Streptophyta > Magnoliopsida > Asterales > Asteraceae > Ambrosia > Ambrosia x helenae. Next base: position 89,539,356 of record CM061230.1, on the reverse strand, counting down.
TTTTGGTGAAAATGGCGATCTTAGTAGATTTGTGTTCAAAGTTAGTAAAATGGAATAGGTTGTGAAATGCTCTACTTTATGCTAGTTTCGGTGGTCGTATTGTGTATTCGATATTGCTTTCCTTGATTAGTGCGGTTGAGGACTCCCGAAAGGTGATACTAACCTATCTCTAAAGATTCTCATGAGATCATATCAGCTGCGCGCTAATAAACGACTTGAGGTGGTTAACGTGTGTATTCGTGTTAGCTTTCCATATAGTTGTCATGTTAGGATGCCCGAAAGGGACACTAACTGTCGGAAAATGGGAATGTTGATCACGCCTTTATTTCTTATATAGATGACATGCTAGGATTGGCGTATTATAGCTTATATAGTTATATTTTCTATTTGGAGTCGTAGTTAAGTTATTTACATGTTTTAGAATTAATTTAGTCTTAAACAAAACTCAAACTTATCTTTTACTTACTGGTGAATCGGGGATAGAGTTTTAGTACCATTGCTCCGCGCGCGTCCATGGATTGCTACTTGGTTCTTATCTGTACTTACTACATATATGACAGGGTACACTTGCCCTAGTGTGTGTGTTTTAATATGAAGGTCGAAACCATTTTTATAAATATTAAAGCAAAAACGTGTGTTAAAATCCATTGTAAAATATGTATAGTTACGCACACGTCAGCATTTTTGTTTGATGTTTGTGTAGGTTGCCCACTACGTCAAGAATTGTGATCAGACGCGCCAGGCTATGGCTGCGGTGAAAGCTACCGCGAAGCTTGTGGGGCGCAAAGCTGGTTTTCTTGAGGGGTATCAGCATGCTAAGGACGGCAAGCCTTTGGAGCAATTCGCGTTGTATAGGCAGGATTTGGATGCTGTTTTTGCAAAGAAGGCCGCTGAGTTTGACGGGGTGAAGTATGAGCTAGTGGATTTTGTCGTTGGTCATCGCGACCGGCCAACCTGTTTTGAGCTGAAAGAGTCTTTTGACAAGCAAGGCCTGACTCACACGCGACGCGAATATGCCCTTAAGAAGGCCAAGGCGGCAGATGTGGCGCCGGGTGAGCAGCCTGAGCCTAGCGAGAGGTTGGACCTATCAGGATCTGATGAAGATGATGACTTCAGCGATGCGTCCTCTAAGCTCAAAGAATGAAGCCTGCTGCTGCTTGTTTTTCTCCTTTTTTATTTGTAATGTTTATCTGTTCATAATTTCCACATCTGTAATGTGATGTATTAACTGGAACCTTCTGTTAGTGAAAAACATGTTTGTTTAAATTTTGTTGCGCAAGTTAATTGTTTTATGCCAGTTTTAAGCATATGGTTTAGTGTAGGTTTGAGTTATATACACATGACTTGCTCGTTTTGCGCTTCGTATCCCAATGGTACGACATTTTAGTTTAAGGAATTGCAGCTTAGCTGGGCAATTTTTGTTGTAGTCGTTGTATTTTGGGAATACGATGTTTGTACTGCGCGTTTAAGAAATTGCGGACTATTAGTGCAATCGTTATGTTTGACATTGTATCTTAACCATACAATGTTTAAGGTGCGCGTTGCATCTTATCCATGCAACACGCAGTTTAGGAAATTGCAGATTTATCAATGCAATTTTTATTTTTGACATTGTATCTTAACCATACAATGTTTAGGGTGTGCGTTGCATCTTAACCATGCAACGCGCGGTTTAGGAAATTGCAGATTTATCAATGCAATTTTTATTTTTGACATTGTATCTTAACCATACAATGTTTAGGTGCGCGTTGCATCTTAACCATGCAACGCGCGGTTTAGGAAATTGCGGATTTATCAATGCAATTTTTATTTTTGACATTGTATCTTAACCATACAATGTTTAGGGTGCGCGTTGCATCTTAACCATGCAACGCGCGCTTTAAGAAATTGCAGATTTATCAATGCAATTTTTTATTTTTGACATTGTATCTTAACCATACAATGTTTAGGGTGCGCGTTGCATCTTAACCATGCAACGCGCGGTTTAGGAAATTGCAGATTTATCAATGCAATTTTTTATTTTTGACATTGTATCTTAACCATACAATGTTTAGGGTGCGCGTTGCATCTTAACCAAGCAACGCACGATTTAGGAAATCGCAGATTTATCAATGCAATTTTTGTTTTTGACATTGTATCTTAACCATACAACGCGTGGTTTAGGAAATTGCAGATTTATCAATGCAATTTTTATTTTGAAATTGTATCTTAACCATACAATGTTTAGGGTGCGCGTTGCATCTTAACCATGCAACGCACGGTTTAGGAAATTGCAGATTTATCAATGCAATTTTTATTTTTGACATTGTATCTTAACCATACAATGTTTAGGGTGCGCGTTGCATCTTAACCATGCAACGCGCGGTTTAGGAAATTGCAGATTTATCAATGCAATTTTTGTTTTTGACATTGTGTCTTAACCATACAATGTTTAGGGTGCACGTTGCATCTTAACCATGCAACGCGTGGTTTAGGAAATTGCAGATTTATCAATGCAATTTTTATTTTTGACTTTGTATCTTAACCATACAATGTTTATGAGACGAAGTGCGTATAAAGTAAAGAAATTTCCATATTTCATTTCATCAAATGGCGCGTCGGCCTGCATTACAAGACGGAATATTATTACATATAGCACTTTCGCAATTGGGCAGCATTCCATGTTCGGGGAACTGGCTTATCTTCTGAGGTTGAGAGCTTGTAGGCTCCTTTACCAAGGACTTCTTTTATACGGTATGGCCCCTCCCAAGTGGGGGCCAGTTTCCCTTTGGGTATAGCGCCGCTAGCTTCATTGTTTTTGAGGACGAAGTCCCCCGTGTAGAAAGTGTGAGGCTTGACTTTTGCGTTATAATACCTCTCCAATTGTTGCTTGTAGTTTGTTTCTCTTACCGCTGCTCTCTCGCGGCGTATCTCTGCCAAATCTAGGTTGACGTGCAACTCTCGATCATTGTCTGTCTGGGTTGCTGAGAGGACTCTTGCGGACGGGCATCCGATCTCTGCGGGTATCATGGCTTCGGAGCCGTATGTGAGGCTGAACGGGATTTCACCGGTGCTCGTTTTTGTTAATGTGCGGTTAACCCATAGCACGCTCGGCAATTCCTCTGCCCAAGCCTTCCCTTTAGTACCCAGCCTGGATTTGATGCCTTCCACAATGCTTCGGTTCGCACGTTCAACCTGGCCATTGCCTTGCGGGTGTGCGACCGAAGTGAATGTAGGTTGGATGTGCAAGTCCGCGTACCATTTCAGCAACCCTTTGTCTGCAAATTGGGTCCCGTTGTCTGTAACAATTGACATGAGTAACCCGAAACGGCAGATGATGAATTCCCAAATAAACTTCTTGACATGACTGTCCGTGATCTCAGCTAGCGGTTTGGCTTCGACCCATTTTGTGAAGTAATTAATGGCGACTATCAGAAATATTCTTTTTCCTGTCGTCATTGGGAATGGCCCCACGAGGTCGATAACCCACTTTTGAAATGGCCATGCCGAGGTTACTGAGATAAGGTCGTTCTTGGGGCGCAAGGTGTTGGGGGCATGGCGCTGGCAAGAATCACATTTGCGGATGATATTTAGGGCATCCAGGTGCATGCCCGGCCAGTAGTAACCCGCATTCGTAATCTTGGCAACCACCATGCGTGGCCCAGCATGTATCCCGCATATCCCCTCATGCATCTCGCGCACCAGGTAATCTGCATCGACTGCATCCACGCATCGCAGTAGTGGCCCTAGGTATGACTTCCGATAAAGCACTCCATCTTGCATCTAGTATTGTAGGGCTTTGTGCTGTATCTTCCTGGCTTCCGCGCGTTGCTCGGGCAGTGCGCCGGTGGTGAGGTAAGAAACTATCGGAGTCATCCAGCTGTCAACACCCGTTTGTATGACATTGACTTCTTTGGGTGGAACAGACGGTTCGCTCAGGGTTTCAATTCGGACCTCTTTTGCTAAATGGCTGAAGCTTGTAGAGGCCATTTTGCTTAGAGCGTCCGCCGGCTTGTTTTGACTGCGTTTAATGTGGTCGATGGTGCAGCTGGGGAAGTTGGCCATGAGCTCTTTGGCGCGCTGGAGATATATGATCATTGATGGTTCTTTCGCTTCATACTTCCCTGTAATGTGGCCCGCAACCAGCATAGAGTCCACATGTGCGAAGATGTGTTTGGCGCCTAGCTTTTGCGCAATGCGTAGTCCGGCAAGGAAGGCTTCGTATTCAGCCTCGTTGTTGGTGGCCTTAAATTCGAGCCTGATTGCGTAGGTGAACTCGGTGCCTTCCGGACTAACTAGGCGAATTCCTGCGCCTCCACCATCTTCGTTTGAGGCCCCGTCTGTGTAAAGATTCCAGATAGCCTTTTCATCACATGGTGGTTGTGGGTCTTGCTCCGCTTTGCATTCCTCGATTTTTTCTTGAGGTACCTCCGCTATGAAATCTGCCAGTATTTGTCCTTTAACCGCTGGGCGCGCCTTGTAGTAAATGGTGTGTTCACCCAGTTCGATGGCCCATTTTGCCAATGTAACACCCCAACCGATGGCGGAAACATCGAAGTGTCACGTAAGAATGAGTATACAGTAGCACATGGTAATCCAAATTTTAATTGAAATAACTTTAAATTGCAAATATCCAAAAATAGAAATACATAAGAGTTTTAAATGTGGAAATCTAATACATCACACAAGAATCAAGCAAGCATAGACTCCTTATTGTCTTCATAAACACTCTAATCTTCATGCATCATTATTCCCTGTTGAGTTGTAAAAATGGGGGGGGGGTCAACTAGAAGTTGGTGAGAATACATAATCCATGTTAAGCATATAGTTTAAGTATAAAAGTTTAGCAATTCGTATGTCTATCGTAAAATTTAAGTCTACAAGAATAGTATAATATGTTGACATAATCAAACCTCCGACTAGTTTAGGTCCATCCCGTCATCTACGGTTCACCTTAGTAATATGTTGGAACGATAACAATCACCCACGTTACCTATATAGGAGGTACACGTATCCGGGTGGGGTTGTCAATCCAATAGATCTATTATTGAGTATCGCCGGCTTGGCCATAGCTAATGATTATGTAATGTTGAAACTCGTTGAAACTGTTGACTAATTCAGGAGACAATAAAGTTTACTACTAGACATGCATGTTGAATTGCTTAAAATGTTGCAAGTATAAAGAATCGCATAAACATGGTTACGTAAACTCACCTTGGTATAGAATTAGGTATTGAGGAATAGTATAAGTGTAGCCCAATAGATTGCCAAGTATCACCCTATGTATAAGGCAACAAATAAGTCTAAGTCTATCTAGTCTATAAGTATATTCTAGGGTTTCGATTTGGGGATATCCAATTGTTGAATTTATAATAAAATGTTAATTAAATAAAGGGAAATTTGATTAATTAAATAAATGAAAGTCTTTTATAAAGTTTGAATTTAGGATGTTCACAATAATGTGTTTGAAGTATAAAAATAATTTTTATAAAATTATTTTCTTTAAAATAGATTATTAAATCTATTTATTACAAATTGCCAAAATTAAACTTTAATATTTAAAAATACTAAAATTAAAGAATTATTATTTTAAAAATTATATTTCTGTTCTAAATATTCAGAAATAATTTGTATAAAATTTTGGTGCAAAAATAATGAAAATTGAATTTATTATGATTTAATTATGATTAAAACTAACAAAAATTGATTAAAAATATAAAATAAATGGTTTTTCTGAATTAAAAATCATTTCAGTAAAGTTTATCATTGTACAAACTCAGGATAATTTTTGTGGAAATTTATAAAATTGTTTTGATATTTTAATGGATTTTTATAAATATAATAGTATAAAATTGATTTAATTATTATAAATATTAAATAAATGAATTTTAGAAAACTAAAAATTGTAGATAAAATTTTTACATCAGATTTGATAAAAATAATTTTTTTAGAATTTATAAAAAGGTTTTAATAATTAAAAATGAATTTTCAAATTTTAATACGTATATTATATTTATAATGTGCTTAAGTTTTATTTCCGACCACACAACTTATATATATATATATATGTATATATATATAATAATAATAATAATAATAACAATAATAATAATAATAATAATAATAACAATAATAAAACTAGTTTGTTAAACCCCCCTTAACCCAACAAACCAAAGCCCAAAACCCATTATTTCCTTTAAAACCCGGAGCCCAGCCCAAAAGCCCAAAGAACAGGCCCATTAGTCTCTTTCCCCCCTCCATTCGTTGTTTAAAAAGAAAAAAAAAACAAGCTGAGGCCGGGATTCGAACCCGAGCCCTCAGCCTGTTCAACCTCTCAACACCAACACACAAACCATCTGACCTAGCAAACATCATTGCTTCAATCCAGGCGCGTTATAAATATAACATAGCTCAAAACCTTCACAGTTGACTCGCAAAGTCAACTGTGATGAATGACTTGCCTAAATCCATCATATTAACTCATAATTGATTCATTTTTGGCATCTTTACTTGATTATCGGCCTTGTCTGACTAAGCATTACGCAAATTACTAATCAATTGTCCACCAAATTGACCCAATCACGCGTATGAACTTTAATGTATGGTCAACCTTGCCAATTCATCAAACCATTGATCCACACTATAAATTGGTCATCAGCGAGCCTTCACAACTCGCCAATAACCTTCTCTCAACCACCAATCTTCTTCATTTACTCTGTTTTTATTGATCACGATCATACGTTTGACTTTTTGATTGACCATTCAATCGAGCACGAAACAACATTGTAAGTCTAACTTTTTCTGTGAGTTATGATCATCGGCGATCACTCATCAATAGCCCCATGATTAATTGGGCTATTGATGAGTGAATCAAACTATTGCAGAAACTAGGGTTCGTTGGTATGGATTTGGGGATAAAACTGATTTTACATCGCGTATATATTTTATTAAAACAGAGTTAAATCACAACCACAGGCCTAGGCCAAGTGGTTGTGACTGATGGTATTAACCACGGCCACCCGGGTTCGAGTCCCGGCTTGGGCGCCCCTTTTTCCACTTAATTCATTTTTTTAAAACAAACCAATTTATAAATATATATTATACATTAAATCTTGTAAATTCATTTTTAATTATTAAAACCTTTTTATAAATTCTAAAAAAATTATTTTTATCAAATCTGATGTAAAAGTTTTATCTACAATTTTTAGTTTTCTGATTTTCATTTATTTAATATTTATAATAATTAAATCAATTTTATACTATTATATTTATAAAAATCCATTAAAATATCAAAACAATTTTATAAATTTCCACAAAAATTATCCTGAGTTTGTACAATGATAAACTTTACTGAAATGATTTTTAATTCAGAAAAACCATTTATTTTGTATTTTTAATCAATTTTTGTTAGTTTTAATCATAATTAAATCATAATAAATTCAATTTTCATTATTTTTGCACCAAAATTTTATACAAATTATTTCTGAATATTTAGAACAGAAATATAATTTTTAAAATAATAATTCTTTAATTTTAGTATTTTTAAACATTAAAGTTTAATTTTGGCAATTTGTAATAAATAGATTTAATAATCTATTTTAAAGAAAATAATTTTATAAAAATTATTTTTATACTCCAAACACATTATTGTGAACATCCTAAATTCAAACTTTATAAAAGACTTTCATTTATTTAATTAATCAAATTTCCCTTTATTTAATTAACATTTTATTATAAATTCAACAATTGGATATCCCCAAATCGAAACCCTAGAATATACTTATAGACTAGATAGACTTAGACTTATTTGTTTCCTTATACATAGGGTGATACTTGGCAATCTATTGGGCTACACTTATACTATTCCTCAATACCTAATTCTATACCAAGGTGAGTTTACGTAACCATGTTTATGCGATTCTTTATACTTGCATCATTTTAAGCAATTCAACATGCATGTCTAGTAGTAAACTTTATTGTCTCATGAATTAGTCAACAGTTTCAACGAGTTTCAACGAGTTTCAACATTACATAATCATTAGCTATGGCCAAGCCGGCGATACTCAATAATAGATCTATTGGATTGACAACCCCACCCGGATACGTGTACCTCCTATATAGGTAACGTGGGTGATTGTTATCGTTCCAACATATTACTAAGGTGAACCGTAGATGACGGGATGGACCTAAACTAGTCGGAGGTTTGATTATGTCAACATATTATACTATTCTTGTAGACTTAAATTTTACGATAGACATACGAATTGCTAAACTTTTATACTTAAACTATATGCTTAACATGGATTATGTATTCTCACCAACTTCTAGTTGACCCCCCCCCCCCCCATTTTTACAACTCAACAGGGAATAATGATGCATGAAGATTAGAGTGTTTATGAAGACAATAAGGAGTCTATGCTTGCTTGATTCTTGTGTGATGTATTAGATTTCCACATTTAAAACTCTTATGTATTTCTATTTTTGGATATTTGCAATTTAAAGTTATTTCAATTAAAATTTGGATTACCATGTGCTACTGTATACTCATTCTTACGTGACACTTCGATGTTTCCGCCATCGGTTGCGGTGTTACAAATTGGTATCAGAGCCTTGGTTATAGGGAATTAGGTTGTTAGAAATAATCTAGACTATAACCTTAGGGACTTAATCAGTACTTGCTTCTTCTACTTGCTATACTATATCTCCCTCCTACTACTTATCCCTACTTTCATCCTTACAAGAAGATTGCTTTCCATCACTGGATCCACTCTTAGACTAATAGGACAAATTCCCCAGGCTTAGCCTGAACCACCTTGAGATCTCGTCGAAGTTCTAGATTTTTATAACGAACACGTGCAATCTGGAAGGGTGAACGCCTGTATTCTGAGTCTTCTGTCTAGGCTGGCATTGTGCATATATCCCAATCAGACGAGGGACCCGGATGCCTACCTGGGAATTCTCGGGATGAGTGTTCACTTATAGGCTAAAGCACGTCTTCATATTTTATTAGAATTTAGAATCTTTGATAAGTCAACGTTTTCGTTTATTCGTTTTAATTAATGAATAAATGATTACATTCCATATATACTGATGTATTGTAAAATACATCTATTTCCAGTGTAAAGTTTGTATACTTTTCTAGTCGTTTAGATAGTGTTTTTATTAGTTTTAGGCTTGTACCGGTCAATTTTATTTATTTAGCGTTTTGTAGATTTTTATTAGTTTTGGGTCATTTTTAGTATTTATCTATTTTATTTTATATTTTGTAGGTGTTCATGGACGTTGGAGCGTAAACGAGTAACTTTGGTTAAGTCAAGAACGCCCGAGTCAAAAGCACGGAGTTATACTAATATATATATATATATATATATATATATATATATATATAATAATAATAATATAAAAAAAAGAAAAAAGAAAATCTAATTGTGACTTTGGTCACGTGGGTTATGCCACAGCCCAAGAAAAAAGAAAACCTAATATTTCCTTTGAGCACAAGTTGAGGAGGGATATATTAATATTCTTCGAAGCTGCCATATGAAAAAAAAAGGTGGCGCAGCATATAGGATTAAGGGAGCCATATCATCGAAAAAAGAAAAGAGGGATCTATCACGACAGCAGCATATTTCAAGAGAAGGAGGTCAAGGGTGGAGGCATAGGTGCCAGCACGGGTCGGTTCTAATCTATTTATTTATTATTTATTCTATTCAAACCCGTTGTGAACACCAGTAATATGTTTAGTTTATATTATTTTGATTTTATCATGACTTTTATTGGCTAAACCTTGACGCTACCTAGGCAATGATGATTGCACTTGTTTGATTTGTTTTCTTTTGGTCTTGGAACTTTTGGTTGTGGGTGAATGTTAAAGTAAAGAACGTTTTATTTTCTGGTTTGATGTGTATGCATATTTAGTTTTGTTTAATTAACTTTTATAAACTCCACTTGCGTTTTTGTGAATGTCTTTCATGTATGAATGCGGGTTAGGTTGCGGACTGGGTGTTAGCGACTAGTTTATGGTTAATTGCCTAGGATTATTCATAGGAGTTGTAATTGTTAGTTAGATAATTCTAAGTATTCTACCAATTCTCAATAGCTGTGAGGTGCGAGATTGTTGACCTGTCTAGGGTGTTAAATTGCTAGTTCTAGAGGCTTTGTGAGAAGATCTTCCTAGTTTCCCTAGCATTCCTTGTAGGCCAAGTCTTATCAGAAATATTGTAGTTACCCCTTGCACTTTCGGGTGTACTGTGACTTTCGCGCTGTGAGGTAGACTGTCTAGCGGGTACTTTAAGATTCGAGTAGGTAAGCATGTGAGGGTAACCTCTCAACCGGTGGTTTAACAGCACAACAATATTCTAGGGTTTCCCCTTGAGAAGGGTCGAGGGTGTCTAGTTTATTCTTGATGTTTAGTATTTTAAGATCCCGGTTCCACACCAGTTCCATAGCCATTAGAAATTTATCATTCATGTGTAGGATTCTAGCCTAGGTAGTGCCTTCCCATCATCTGATCCCAGTTCCAGTTCCCAGTTTGTGTCTTTAGTTATTTTAGTTTTATTATTTTATTTATTTGCATTATTCTTTTAGAAACCCCCCCCCCCCAAACCATAAAAACATTATTAAGTCAGTATTTAGGATAAGTAATCGAGTCTAGTTTACGTTTTCCAGTAGAGTCTCGTGGGTTCGATACTCGGACTTACTTTAGCTGTACTGCACTGACCGGTACACTTGCCGGTTGTGTGGTTTAGGTTTAGAGAGTCTTAGGTTATAAATTTAAAACTTAGAGTGTCTAGTTTAGGTTAATTTAGTAGTTTTTACTAAACCACTTTGAGCACATCATATACTCTCATTCATTTCATTGTGTCTATTACAGATCATGCCTCCACGTCGCAGCACTCGCTACAGCAATGGTGAGAACCACGAAGAAGGTGGTGACAACCATAACCAAGGTCCTAACCACAACAACAATGGTGTCGATGCCCAATTGGCTGCGATCATTTCTCAACAAATGGCGCAGCAAATCGCAACTCTGGTTCCCAATTTGCTAGCACAAGTCATCCAAATGAACGGCAACGGGAACGGTAACGGCAACGGCAATGGTAATAGAAATGGAAACCACAACGGGAATGGAAATGGTCTCCCAGCCTGCACCCTAAGCATTTCAATTCTTGTAACCCTCCAAAGTTTAGTGGTGAAGAAGGAGCTACAGGACTCCTCCAATGGTTTGAGGGTATTGAGAATACCTTCATCAACAGTGAGTGCCCTGACAACTTTAAGGTCCGTTATGCCATGAGTGTTCTTCACAAACGAGCACTCATTTGGTGGAATGAAGAAAAACGCACTCGCGGAGCTGAAGCTGCACTAGCCTTAACTTGGGATCAAGCTAAAGAAATTATGAGGGCAGAGTTCTGTCCTCGTAATGAAATTAAGAAGCTGGAAGATGAATTTCATGATCTTGCTCAAGATAGTGGAGAAAACCTTGCTTACAACACTCGTTTTCACGAACTTAGTCTACAGCTACCACACAAGGTCACCCCTTTGCCTATTGCAATCGAGAAATACATTGGTGGCTTACCGATGCAGATTCAAGACACAGTGTGGGGAAGGAACCCTGCTACTTTGGAGGAAGCAAAGCGTTTGGCTGCCACCCTAACAGATAACCATGTGAAGGCAGGAACCCTGACTCGTAAAGGGGAAAAGAAAAAGGATACCCCCCAACCTGCCGTTGATATCGAAAACTGAGGCCTCAACCAACGGGAAGAACAAGGTCAGGAATTTTGCAATAGACACCACTGCCCCAACCCACCAAGAAACAATACAATGGGAACCTACCTAAGTGTGACACCTGCCAGTATCACCATCCAACTCAAGTACCCTGCCGACAGTGCACCAATTGTCAAAGGTATGGGCATCTTGCAAATGCTTGTCGAATCCGTGCTACAAACGCTCTTGATGCTCCAAATAACCCGCTTGAGACCCTCCAGCTACTTAACAGTAAACTCTACAAATTGAATAATGTCTACTTTCTCTTTAATTCCATGTATTGCCACTTTTGATTCAAATTATAAACTCAAGTATTATTATAACATCTGTATGCATGCTTGTTTGAATGTGAACTGATTGCTATATCTATAATCATACTTGCTTACTTGTACGGCAATTAGTTTACTACCAACCAATCTACTCAACGATTGGTAGAGGTCATCATGTCTTTCCAACAGTCGGGAGAGGCCCTACAACCTGCTCAACGACTGGCGGAGACTATCAGACCTGCTCAACAATCGGTAGAGTCATAAAAGGACGCAAAACCCTAATGTAAGGTAAATTGATAATTACGGTCCGGAACGTAATCATGAATTTACAGGTACGTTAAGGTAGTGTGAGACTATCAAACTAGTTTTATTATTGTTATTATTATTATTATTATTATTATTATATATACATATATATATATATAAGTTGTGTGGTCGGAAATAAAACTTAAGCACATTATAAATATAATATACGTATTAAAATTTGAAAAATTTTGCGATGTTACAGCCAATCTCCCGGAGACTTCTGGTTTGGACAGGACATTATTCAGCTTGTAATCGCTCAGCACATTGATGGGATGGCCCTGGAAATATTTGCGTAATCTTCGCGATGCGTGAACGAGAGCTAGGACCAACTTTTCCATAGTGGTGTACCTGGTTTCTGCGTCTGTTAAGACCCTGCTGATGTAATAGATGGGTGTCTGTACCAGTTTTCTGTCCACCATCAGTACCGCGCTCACCGCTTGCTCTGTTGCGCACAGATACATTGTCAAAGGCTCCCTTGGGAGTGGGGCGGTGAGTGTTGGTAAGTCCATCAGACATTCTTTCATTTCTTGAAAAGCCTTCTCCGCTTCTGCGGTCCATTTGAAGTGGTTCTTTTTCAGGCAGTTCTTTAATGTTTCAATGAATGGGATTGACTTGCTTGCATGGTGCGACAGGAAGCGATTGATTGCGACCAGGCGCCCATTCAGCGTTTGAACTTCTTTCAGTGTGGACGGGAAGGCATTTGCGCGATGGCTTGTATCTTTTCAGGGTTTGGTCGGAAACCATCTTTCGTGACCACAACGTCAAGAAACTTTCCCTCTTCCATCCCAAAGGCACATTTGCTTGGGTTTAACTTCATACAGATTTCCTTCAGATGCTTGAAGGTTTCTTCTATGTCTTTCAACATTTGATCCTCTTCCTTGCTCTTGATGAACAGGTCATCCACATAGACTTCCAAATTTTTTCCTATCTGTTTGGCAAATGCGCGGTCCATTAACCGTTGGTATGTGGCTCCCGCATTCTTTAGGCCAAACGACATCTTGGTATAACAGAAAACCCCTTTATCAGTACGGAAAGCTGTTTTGTCCTCATCCTCTAGCGCCATCTGGATTTGGTGATACCCTTTGTAGGCATCTAGGAAACATTTGAAACGAAAGGGCGCTAGGGAGTCGATCTTCAAATCAATCTCTGGCAACGGGTAGTAGTCTTTGGGACATGCTTTGTTGAGGTCAGTGTAGTCTACACACATCCTCCAGCCGCCGTTGCTTTTCTTTACCATTACTGGGTTGGCAACCCAAGTTTGATACCGTGTCTCCCTTAAGATTCCAGCCTTTAACAGCTCTCCGTCTTGTTCGTTCATCGCTTGCGTTTTTTTCGGCGCCCATGCTCCGTCACTTGTGCGCGATGGGCTCCACTGAGCGATATGTGTTGAGCTTGTGTTGGGCGAGTTTGCGTGGGACTCCGATCATGTCTGACGGTTGCCATGCGAAGACGTCCATGTTTTTGCGGAGAAGCTGCTTCAAGTGATCTCGATGTTCTATGAGATTGCTGGTCCCAGTGTGATGGGTTGATCAGGGAACTTTGGATTTAAAATCCACTTTTCTGGCTCCGTGCGCGGACATGGCTTTAACATCTTGGCTGGGTGGGACTCCGCGGTCATGGCGCATTCTCTGTTAGCCCACACGATTGCCACCACCGTTTGGGGTGGGGAAACCGATTGCGTCGTGGATTGTGGAGGTGACCATGTTGTACGAGGCCATAGAGTCTCGCCCCAAGATGATATCATACTTGGACTTCGTTGGGATGACAAGGAATGTGACCTCTTCAGTTCGTGAGCGCCCATGTGCTCCCAGAGTGAGGGGGAAAGATATCTCCCCAAGTGGGGTCACGACTTCATTCGAAAATCCCATGATTGGGGAGTTGATGGGGCACAGTCGTTGCTTATCCTCCTCGTCTAGCAAGTCGAAGCATTGTCCATACATGATATCAGAGTTGCTGCCAGTGTCCATGAACGCTCTGGTAGTTCTGTAGTGGTCGAAGATAGCTGTGACAATGATCGCCCGCGTGGCGGACGGACCACCTTTGACGACTGGGAAGCACACTTGTTGTTCTTTCCACTCTGCTGTTGTCTCTGGCTTTCGCTTTTGGAGCCGGTGCCCACCGCCATGTATCATCATACTCACATTTTTTATCTTTTTTGGCGGTGGACCCTCCGTCTGTTTGCGCTCCACATTTTGTAACAGGTGTCCAAGCTTACCGGATTTCAACGCGTCCTCGATGGCTTGTCGCAACTGGTAGCACTTATCAGTATCATGGCCTATGTCTTGATGGTAGGTGCAGAATTTGTTGTGATCTAGCCCTTCCCTCCGCTTGATGACTTTTGGTTCTGGAAATCGACATTTTCTGTGGCCAGTACCTGCGCTGACGTTTTCACCAAGGGAGTCCAGTTGTTGTGACTCCTTCTACCAGATTTGTGAACGAGAGACGTGTTGTGTTGGTATTCTTGAGGTGCGGTGGGCTTTGTTGCCGTCTGGTTGGTTCCTTGAAGCCTCGTCCAGACGTTCCCTTTTCCTTTTCGTTCATGCCTGTTATTTCTGCTGCGCACTGCTTGTGCTTGCGTATCTGTGTATTGTGGTGCTTGAATTCTGCTCTAGACAGATAGCTCTCTCTCAGTTTTTGCGGAATTCTTTGCGCCACGCATGATCTCTTCCCAAGTGTTAGGCATGCCTGTGCATCCAGCCAAAGTGCGGATTAGCGAGTCACACCTCACTCCTTGTGTGGACGCTGCTTTCATGAGTTCGAAACCAATTGGTCCGATTTGCAGGGCTTCTCGATTGAACCTGGTGATGTAGTCTTCAATAGACTCGTTCTCACGTCTCTTGACTTGCAAGATGTCAGTGGAGTCACGTTCGATTCTCTTGTTTTGGCTGAAATGGTCTGAGAACTTATCAGTCAGTTCTTTTAGGTTGTCTATCTTGCCATTTGGCAGGCTGTCGAACCATACTCGCGCCGCGCCCGTAAGCATTTGCGCGAACATGTGACACTATGCGGGCAGGCTCCACCTTGCGCATTTCCCTGCGATTTCAAAGCTTCTCAAGTGGTCGTCAGGGTCGCCAGTGCCGTCAAATTTTCCCAAAGTGCTTGGAATTTTCGTTCTTGCGGGCAACGTGGCGAGCACAATGCGCGGTGTAAACTTTGACTTTTCACTGAATGAAGGAGGGTAGTAGGGCTGCGTGAGATCGTCCTCGCCGGACAACAAGTGTGCTCGATCAACAGTGTTAGTCAAGTACTGGCTTGTGTCACGGTGAAAACGACTCTGGAACTCTTCGGAATCTTCCCTCCAAGTCGGGTCAGTGACTTGATTGCTCCCGCCGTTTTGTCCCGCAGCTCTGGATGGCCCTTTTGATATGGTGATAGGCCTTCCTTCGCTGAAGGATAATGCGCGGGATGCTTCTCTTAGCTGTTGTTCTTTTATCTTGTTTATGAATGCTTGTTTCAAAGCTTCTTTTTGTTGGGCATACCACACCTCCGGACTAACCATCGGCGTGGTCTGACCACCAGGTGAAGTTTGAAAATTATCAGTGGCAAAATGGAACGATGGGGTCTGTCTAGTCCCGGAGGATGGAGTGCGGCCCACATCTGTACCGTGAAGTTGGTCCTCTGTGGCGTTGTCAAGCTGGCTGGTGTTTGCCTGAGCAATACCAGTGCCTGACATGCCTACAGGGGAATTTATCGCCGTTGGTAAAGAACTCATAGCTGGTTTGTAGAGAAATAGAAGTGTTTAAGTTTGCTGTTCTTGAAAACTCAAAAGACGGATGGCACCAATGAAGAAACACCAATATAACAATCCGAATATAACAATGCTAATATGTAAATATGGGAAAGGACGTAATTCTCATTAATCAATAAGATGAACACAGAACACTAATTCGAACTATTACAGAGTTTCGACTATAATCTATTTCTCACAGCTATATAATACGAATTCTCTCTCGTCGAGCCGATCCCTTCTTCCGATGACGAAGGGGGGTATTTATAGGCCCCTGAGGTGGTCAGTGATTGGCTGTGAGGAGAATGACCGCTGTCTTGTACTAATGCGACCGTTGTCATTTCTCGCGTTGTCTCTCTGTGATTGGTCCACGTGTCCTGCTATTGTCCTTTTCGTCCTTTCTCGTACCTCATACTGGCAGGAAATCATGGAGCAGGGAATAAACGCCTCTGATTGGCCACATGTCCCTGCTCCTGTCGGGTGACACCTGTCCTTTGTTGACTTTGCGTGCGCCGTCTTCTAGAACTCCACGTCATCTTGTTGTGTTGACGTGTGTGCGACATGGTCATGCGCACGCGCGGGTACATATCTCTTCAACAAGAATAAAACTCAATGTTTTTATTGTATTACATATATTTATTACCAATACCCGGACCCACTAAAATTGTGACCCGAACCAGGCTCGGTAATCTATTTATCTATATAAGCGAGTTTAATAGATTGACAGATCACAAACAAGTAGTGGTAAATCAATAAACTTGTTAGACTTACCAGTTACCAGACAAGTGGAACTATCCCATGATCAAGAAATAGATGGTTTTGGCTGTAATTATGACAACACTATGGCACATTTGAAAGGAACAAAACAACCTATTGTTCAATAATTCAAGGGATTCTCCCCAATCTTTAGTGGTTCATGTAAAGTCCATTGGGTTCCTTTGGGTTAATCAGATGTCTAAAATTGCCAATTTGAATTGGGGAAAATGGTGTCGTTTTGGTGTATGTTTTATTTTATATTGTACTTTGCTTTAGCTTCTTGCTAGTGTTTTAATGATATTCCGCCTTCCCCGTTTAAAAAAAAAAGTAAATCAATGAAGTGTTTTAATGATATTCCGCCTTCGCTGTTCAAAAAAAGCAAATCAATGAATAGTTTGATACGCGTACCTTATAAAATGTCATTTTTTAATTCTGAAATTATTTAATTAATTGACATATAAAATTTGAATATGTTAACAACTACCAAACTTGGAATTTTCTTATGAACGGAGGACACGCAATTAAAGATTTTATTTTATTTTTATTTTTTTAAACCATATGGGGACTTAAATTTAGTGTTCATTTCACGGGTGAAGGTTTGTCATTCTTAATTCGGTTGTCGTTTACGGTTAGTACAATGCAAACATGACTCACGAACACATCAATTATCTTTGACCCCTCATATGCAATGTGAACGTTTTTGTTGCATTACATAAAAAAGACTCTTCAAAACACATGTGTTCAAACGAACCGAATAAACGCGAACAAGGCATTGTTCATGTTCGTTTGTTAATTGTGTTCATTAACAGTTCATGAACACTTACCGAACGAGATTTTCTGTTCGTGTTTGTTTGTAATGAAAACGCTCTAGCTCGTGTTCGTTTGTTAATTTTGTTTATGAATGTACACGGACACAAACGGACATTCAATAATACAACAAGTGTTCATGAACACAAACGAACACAAATAGGTGTTTATAAACGGAAACAAACACAAACTAATATATTTTAACTTTTGAATTAGATCAATTTCACATATATTAAAACATTATCTAGATCCACCTAAAATATATCTTAATTATCCAAACATACTTGGTACTCAACATAATATTGGTAAATACAATAAAATAGTGTCTCAAAAAACTAAGTCCGCATCTTAAACTTGAAGTCTTCATTAATCTACCCAAAATAAACATGAAGTCATCGAACAAACATAAACAAACACGTCACCACATAACCAAACATTCACGAACATAAACGAACGAACGTTGTCTATGTTCATGTTTGTTCGTTTAACGAACGAATGAAATTTTTGGTTCGTGTTCGTTCATTTATTAAACGAACAAATACAAACAAACTTCCCGCCAAACGGTTCATGAAGTGTTCACTGGAAGTTCAGTTCGTTTGCAGCCCTATTCATGTATGTGCGCTTTTTCATACTCAGGACAAAATACATGTGACAAAGCGATAGTCGGTTTAGTGTTCTAACGTTCTTATACTAGACTAGCAATCGTAATGTGTGAATCTGGAAATAGTTGTATTGTGGTAAAATAAAATCAACCTCAATGCTTTGTGAGGTGATTTGGGAGCTCTATTTATAAAAAAGAATATTACAAATATAAGGAAACATAATTATACATATTAATTACATTAAATTGATTTTAATTTATTCCATTTATACCCTTCAATCGAATTGGTGGCGGTCCAAGACGAAGCATGTTGCGAAAAACTTCAAACTGAGCACGCGGAAGACTTTGGTGAAGATGTCAGCCACCTGAAGATTGTTTGGAACAAATTTAGTATAAAGCTTCCCCGAGTTGACAAGCTCCCAAATAAAGTGATAATCCAAATCAATGTGTTTTGCACGTTTGTGAGAGACTGGATTATGAGTCATGAACAAAGCACTCTTGTTATCGCATAGTAGCGTAGGCCGTGAAGGAGGAAGAGTATGCAATTCACGCAAAAGGTGTGTGATCCATACAAGCTCTACAGCAGTATTAGCCATAGCACGATACTCAGATTCACAACTGGAGCAAGAGACGGTAGGCTGCTTCTTAGCACTCCAAGTAGGGTTGTAAACGAACCAAACGAACACGAACAAGGCTTTATTCGTGGTTGTTTGTTAAGGTTTCTTGGACAAACGAACCGTTCACGAACACACTAACGAACATAATTCTATGTTTGTGTTTGTTTGTTAAGAAATTAAGTCGTTTGCAAACTGTTCGTGAACACGGGTCTTAAACACAAACAAACATTTAATATGCAACTAACTAAAATAACATTGTTAATATTAACTGTTAGACAAAGTACGTCTACTAAACGATATCGATAAGTCAAATTGTACTAACTTAGACATAATTATCTAAAATTACTTAGGCATAGGCGTGAATACATGATATTCCTAATTTAAAAGATCATAATTATCCTAAGTTTTAACTAGTGATCGAACATAAACAAACATACATGAACGGATATAAATAAATGAACATAAACAAACACATTGTCGAACATTCACGAACGCAATCGAACGAACGAGACATTTGTTCGTGTTTGTTTGTTTAGTTAATCAAACGGATTTTTTTGTTCGTGTTCGTTCATTTATTAAACAAACGGACACAAACGAACTTTCTGCCGAACGGTTTACAAACTGTTCACCGAACGTTTGGTTTGTTTATAGCCCTAACTCCAAGACACCAAATTTCCACCAAGAAAAATAGAATAACCATAAGTGGATCAACGTGTATCAAGACAACGAGCCAGTCAGCATCCGAGTAACCGATAACACAAGGTGTGTGAGGACGGCTATATGTGAGGCCAAAGGATAGCGTGCCTTTAACATAGCGAAGAAGACGCTTGACAGCCGTGAAGTGATCAACTGTGGGACAGTGAAGAAATTGTGAAAGCTGATTCACATCATAAGATAAATCCGGCCTGGTGATGGTTAAGTATTGTAAGGCACCGACCAAAGAACGATATAAAGTGGGATCTGAGTATGGCACACCATGACTGGTAAAAGACTCATGAGCAGCAAGAAGAGTGCTAACTGGTTTAGAATCATAGATTTTGGCACGAAGAAGGATGTCCTTGGCATACTTTGCTTGTGTAAGAAAGAGGCCAGTAGCAATGTAAATAACTTCCAACCCAAAAAATAACTGAGGTCCCCAAGATCTTTAATTGCAAACTCACGATCCAAACGAGATATAAACGTACGAATGTCGGCTTCATTATTCCCAGTTAGGATAAGATCGTCTACATAGACGAGAAGATACATGATGGTGTTGTCTGCTTTGAAGACGAAAAGAGAGGTATCTGCTCGACTGCGCGTAAAACCATATGAAAGAAGAAACACACTGAGACGTTGAAACCAGGCAAGGGGAGCCTGTTTTAAGCCATATAAGGCTTTAGATAACTTGCAAACATGGTTTGGAAGATTCGAATCCACAAAACCGGTGGTTGCTCCATAAACACCGTTTCATTGAGATGGCCATTTAAGAAGGCATTTTTGACGTCTAGTTGATGCAACTTCCATTTGTTAAGCACTACTAGGGATAAAACAATTCGTACCGTGGAGGCCTTGACAACAGGACTAAAGGTATGAGAATAGTCCAACCCCAGTATTTGCGTAAAGCCTTGAGCCACTAAACGCACCTTGTAACGTTCAATGGAGCCATCAGAATGATACTTGACTCGAAAACACCCATTTTGAACCGACAATATTTCCATTGGAAGGCCGTGGAACCAAAGTCCATGTTTTATTATGATGAAGAGCTGAAATTTCTTCGTGCATAGCGGCAAGCCATTTCGGATCTTTAGATGCCGATTTAAACCCGTGTGGTTCAACAACAGTAGACAAAGCAACTGGTAATGCATAAGAGTGAAGAGCGGTTAGATCCGGTTGATACTTAGGTTTAAAGATACCCGCCTTAGCTCGTGTTTGCATAGGATGAGTGTTGGAGGTGGAGGTGGTGGGTGTGGGTTCAACTGATGAGGTGGGTAAATCGGTTGGTGAGGGGTCAATGGGTGTTTGTTGAGTAGGTTCGGGCAATGTTGTGTCATGGGTAGGCGAGTGTTGGGTTGAAGGTGGATGGGTCACTGGAGAATCATGAGGGACATTGGTGGAGGATGGGCTTGTGCTATGAGATGGGCCGGAAGGATGGGATGGGCCGGTTGGGTCAGTTTGGTGAGGTGGGGGGGTGGTTGGTTTGGGCCTGTTGGAGGAGTTGGAGTAGGTGGGTGAGTTGTGTCGTTGGAGTGGTGTGGGTCGGATGAATTGTTTTGGTCAGTGGGGTGACAAAGGGGGCATAAGGTGGGCTGGTTGGTTTTTGGTGAAGAGGGTGGTGGGGTAACAGGTGTGGGTTGGGGTGGTATATTAGTAGGATGGGAATGTCATCACAAAAGGTAGTAAGATCTAATTGTTGGGATTTAAATGAGGTAGTAGTGGTGTTGAAGGGAAATAATGTTTCGTTAAAGCGAGCATGGCGTGTAATAAAAACCCTTTTTGTTGCCGGATCTAAGCATCTAAACCCTTTGTGTGCAGAACTAAAGCCGATAAAAACACAAGGAAGGCTTCGTGGCTCGAGTTTGTGCTTAGCATAATCACGTAAATACGGAAATACTTGACAACCAAAAACTCGAAAATTATCATAACACGGCTGTTGATCAAATAAAACTTGAAAAGGTGACTTGTGTTCGAGTGTAGGGGTTGGTAGACGATTAATTATATAGGTAGCCGAGATAAAAGCGTCAGTCCAATATTGGGCTGGAACATGTTAATTAAATAGCATAGCAAGGCCTGTTTCAACAATATGGCGATGTTTTCTTTCAGCGCGCCCCATTCTCTTGTGGCGTATATGGGCAAGAATAACGATGAAAAGTACCATTATCTTCAAAAATCTTGCAAACAGTATGATTTACAAACTCAGTGCCACCATCACTTTGAAAGACCTTTATTTTTCTGGAGCATTGAGTTTGAGCAAGATTGATAAAAGCAAATAGAACTGCATAAAATCTTGTTTTCGTTTTAAGAGGATAAAGCCATGTAAACCTAGAGTGATCATCAATAAAGACAACATGGTAACGAAAACCATCAACAGACGTAATAGGGGCAGGTCCCCATAAATCACAATGCACTAAATCTAAAGGAAAAGAAGCACGTTTTTCATTAGAAACAAAAGGCAATCTCTGTCGCAAGTTGGCAAGAAGTACAAAGATCAGGTTTAGGTAACAGTGAAGTTACTGATAAAATACCAAATTTATTCAAAACAGAAATAATATCAAAAGAGGTGTGACCCAAACGGGCATGCCATAACTCATAAGAGGCTTTATTTGAAACTCTTGCAGCAAAGGCTTGAGGATCGTCTTTGAGCAAATAGAGGCCATCAACGCATTTCCCTTGAGCAAGAACCTGTCTTGTCTTCCGATCCTGAATATGGAAATAATGCCGAGAAAACAAAACATCAACAGGATGATCATATGTGAGTTTACTGATACATAATAGTTTCCGTGTGAGATTTGGGACAACAAGTTCATTACGCAAAGTAATATTGTTGCAAAGTTTATAAGATCCCGTATGGGTAATCGGGAGCCACTTGCCATTACCAAAAACAACTTGATTATTACCTTTGTATGGAGTGGAATGATGAAGACACTCTTGATTTGGTGCCATATGATCATTTGCGCCAGAATCTCCAGTCCAATCGGCGTTATTGTTGTGAACATGGCATTGAGCATGGAATGCCTTTGCCAAGTCGTCATATACCGCTGGGGCTTGAGTTGCAAAGGTGTGAAGCTGCGGGCACGAGGAAGCATAATGACCTGTAGTGCGGCATAACTGACAGTGAGGAGGTTGACGAGTACCACGACCTCTGGTAGAAGAACCCCGAGAGTAACTGCCCCTGGAAGAACCACGACCCCGACTGGGCGTTGAAGATTCACGTCGATTCTGAACGTGAAACGCCGCCGGTGGTGTAACAGTACCGTGCAGTGACTGTAAAAACAACTCGTGACTTTCGGCTTGAGCGACAAGATCACGAAACAAAGGGGCAGGCTTAGCGGCCCATAACGCAGTCGAGAAAACCTCATAATAGGGTCCGAGGCCACACAAAAACCAATGCAGTTTATCAATCTCAGCCACTGGATGCCCAATTGCTGCAAGTTGCTAACATATATTTCGAAATTTGCGAGAAAATTCAGTAACAGTAGAATTACCTTTCGAAATCTGTCGAAGAGAATCCCTGAGAGATTGAACTCGTTCCACAGAAGCATTGCTATAGGCTTGTTCGAGGGCTGTCCAGATCTGTTGAGCAGTGGTTAAACCCAAGACCTCTGCAGCAGCCTCCTCGGTTAAAGAAGACAGCAGCAGAAGGGCGGCCTTCTGATCATCAGTGGACCAGAGAAGAAAGTCCGGGTTACTGGAGGTTTTGTTATCGGAAGTTATGGATTCCAGTGGGGGTGTGGTGCCATCGATGTGACTGCTGAGTTTATGGAGGGCGAGTAACAGTTTGGTATGATTACGCCAAACTAGATAATTAGAAGAGGAGATTTTGATGGGGGAAAGATGAGGGATTGAAGGGGTTGCGGGAAAAGAAGCAGAGTCGGCGGCAGCCATGGAGGGACAAGGGTAGGTCACAAGATGAAAGAGAAGAAAGGGGAAAGATTGAGGGTAAATATTTAGGCTGATACCATGTGGTAAAATAAAATCAACCTCAATGCTTTGTGAGGTGATTTGGGAGTTCTATTTATAAAAAAGAATATTACAAATATAAGGAAACATAATTATACATATTAATTACATTAAATTGATTTTAATTTATTCCATTTATATGTATTAATACTTGTATATCAAATATTGCATAACACATAAAGAAAACTTTACACACTTGAAGATAGTATTTAAAGACATAGTTCATTAAGAAAATGTTAAGTTGTTAAAAATTTAAACACTTAAAGGCTAAAGCAAGTTTTCCTATGTATTCATTCTTGAACATTAAGAACTTAGAAAGAAAAAAAAAAACACAAACGAAAGAAACTCTAGAAAAATTGACAAATTTTCACATAGGAAAGAAACTAAACCTTTCGATTGTATTCACATGGGAGATTGGTGTTCACATGTGAAAGATTTGTTCACATTCCTGTCGGTCAATGCCAAGGTTTCTTCGTATCCCCACCGCCAGGGGCGCAACTTAGTCGGGGTGGGCGGGGGCGGCTGACCCCTCCCGAATTTTCACGCAGAAGTTCCGATTATATAGTATTCGTATAGAAAATTTTGTAAATATAGGGTTTCGACCCCCCGAAACTAGTGACTTCCGACCCCCCGAACCTTCGAGTCAAGCTTCGCCACTGCTCACCGCACCAGCTTTCAACTGTAAATCAGTTAGATCTCATTTGACAAAGCCACCCCAATCTTTCTTCACACTGCCAACAGTTAGCTCGGTTATATCTCAATTGCAACCCAAGTTGACTAGCGACTTGGATCTCACTATCAACCAACATTAGAGTATTGAAACTTCATTAGCTGGTTCTTCTAGGGGTAAAGAGAGCAAGAGATTGTTGACATAGTTCTGTTCGTTTGTGGCTCGACGAGAATAGAAGATACATGTTTGAGAAGTGAAGATGAGAGACCGACGACTTTGTTTGTTGATGGCCAAAGGGTTTAACATGAAGGCGAGAAGAAGCGTGAGAGGGTTTCTGGTTTTTATGAACTGCATTTTAACATGTTTTTGTAAATAACAAACATTTAAAAGCATTTCTAAGTTAAACCCCAAAGTTGTATAGTATCGAAATCACACCACCTTGTTACCAAACTAGTCTAATAGCAAAGACACATGAGAAAGAGATGCATGGAGAAAAATATAAGATACAATTATGTCAATATAAGGAAATAAGAAATCCAATCAATATCATAACTAAACCACCATTTGAACAATAAGTACAAAATAAAACCTATCTATACAATTCTTTTTTTTTGAACGGCAAAATCTATCTATACAATTCTTGATAACCATAATACTGTATTTATAATTACTATAGTTTTTAAGATGGGACCAATTTCGCTTAATTAACTAGTATCATCTAATACCATACCCGTCCCAAACCTGCACATAAATTTATAATCAATCTCATACCCGATTACTTGTACGAGTGTTATGCGTTGGGCTCTTTTATGCCGTCTCTATATAGAACCCTACTACAACTAGACAGGGTTCTATGATGTACAAGTGTTGGATGTATCGTGCAACCTATGACGTTAGATGCCCATTACTGCAAAAATCCCTAGAAAAGCAAAATATGTGGTCGGAAGACCCAAGCCAATGGGTCCTTCGTTGGGTTTAGTTGGGTTAACAAGTTGCCTGCCACCATGTTGCTAACAAGGACACGCCCTTATGATCAGATGCTAAAGAGGTACCATAGTTACCATGTGCTCGATAACAAATCTGTAACCAAAATTAGGTTACACCATAACGGAATATCCTTTAAAGTACTATGTTCAACCTTGAACTCGATAGCTTATAGCCAAACCAGTTGAATATGGTACCAAATAACATCAAATGTTCGCGCAAAAGGTTGGTTTTTTTCATAAAATTAAGCCACAAGAAACACAAACTGGTAGCATATTGACCTCTTTTTATGAAAACTTGAAACCTAATCCAAACTATCGTATATTTTTTGCTAACCTATTTTTATGAAAACTTGAAACCTAATCCAAACTACTGTATTGTATATTTGTTGCTATCCAACACTAATAACAAATTGTGGATTGTATCTCTCATCCTTGTATGCTCATGTAATCCGACTAGTATCTTGTGTGCCAAGGACGCAAAGTGTTACCGGAATACCACAGCAAATAGTAGTCGGTGGGATTTCACAATGAACACTAAATATTTATTGTGAGCTCAAGTCATACTCATTGTACAGCCAGCCTCGACAACGACAAATCTTTATAAGACCGAAAGGGAGTGTTCACTAGCAGGAAAGGTTCTAAAGGGCAATAGACTGCAAAATGCAAAAATGACAATCAGGAGACCCTTTAATATTTTTAAAACAAACAGATCAAAGTACCTGTTTTGTCATTTCCTGTTTTGATGTCGTTAAGAAAAAACAACTCTATTTTGGTGAGCATATTCAAACAAGGCGAGCTGGGATCCACAGTCATTCAAACAATGATCCCAGAGCAGAGAAGAGAAGACAGAAGTGTAGAAGCAGAATACCAATGAAGAAGAAGCAGAACACCTCGACACAAAAACCAAGCATATGGCTTTAGCATTGTTATATGCATAGTAGCATTCACCTCACGATAACACGTACTATAATAAAAGTAGATAAGACCTGAAAATTCAAATAAATAAACTTGGTACTTTTAAAAGTTAAGAACCTTCACCAAATTCATGCAGATTAAAGTTGAAAACAAGTCAAGCATAGATAACATATTCCGGGATTCTTGAAAAGTTGATTTCCATAGTGATCAGCTCCTGCTACGACGCCTGTCCCTAAGCCCATTTCTGAAAAGATGGAACAACCGGATATTTACAAAATTGACATTACAAGTTTCACAAAGTAGATTTAACCCATGCAGTTCTCTATGAAAATTATCTAATGAGTAAAAATGATTTAGCAATAAAACTTCCACACATTCTTGGCAAATGTAGTGTACCAAAGCACAGGCACTGTTTTGCAAATAACAAATGTAGGTTTATAATATTATTTCATAACTATGATCTACCTAAAATTAAGCAACAACTGAATATACGTAACAGTTAAAAAATGGATTTATTACACCAAATTGTAGCTTTCACCTTTTTGTCAATGTAAGGAAAAAAATTACCATTGAATGTAACATACTTCCAATACTACTGTATGTAACCTTCTATATCAGGTAAAATAGTAAGCATGGCACACCACTGAGTCATAAAAAACTGGTGTGATGTCACATTATTTTCCTAGCTATAGAAGGTTATATACATGCATCAGTAAGACTTTGTATGTTACAACTTACAATGCAAATGGAAAAAAGAATCATACATACAATGACAGAAAGGTGAAAGTAGGCTACACATCGGTGTGATTAACCTGATAATATAATCTACACCTACATGGCTACATATACTAACAAGTACAGGTGGTATATGCATCCCAAATTTACACATCTGAATTGCATATGATTTAAAAAAGGAAACGATAAAACACACAAAGATATGAGCTTCACCCGTTTGTGTATGGCAACTCATCTCGTCCACGATGTGGAGGTGACCTGCTGTAGTTAGTCTTGCGAGGGGTGACACGCTACGGCGTGGCGGTGATCTGCCACGAGGACTGTAGCTCCTGCTTCCGGGAAAAAAAAGAAGTTATTTTCATAAGTGAATAAGCAATTAAGCAACAAAACAAATAAAACTATCTCGTGTTTCAGCAATCTCACCTCCGACCGTAGCTAGGGCTCCTTCGGTACCTGTTAACTGGGCTACGACTACGGCTGCGGCTGCGGCGTCTACCACCACCACCGCCACCACCACCACCACCACGGCACTCACGAGCAAAGTGGCCAACATCACCACACTGGTAGCATTTCAAATCAGAACCACCAGAGCGACCACGACCTCCACCACGCCCTCCACCGCCGCCGCCGCCGCCACCCACCTGATCCTCTAGAGTTATGAGACATTTCTACTCTCCAACCATTCTTACCTGGTTTAGTTATTAATATATATTAGAACTCAAGAAAAAATAAATCCAATCCATGTTGACAAATGAGAACTCAAAAATAAGTAATATATGAATAACGGTTACTATAACAGTACCATCAAGTTCACGGATGGCATCTTGAGCATCTCGTTTGTCATCAAAATCAACAAAACCATAGCCCGGAGGTCGTCTTGCAAACCCACACACTGCACATCACATAGACCAAACAATCTAAGAGATCATTTACAGATAAAACGTGACAAAAATTACATAAAATTAAATCAGTTTGCATAGCCTAAAAATGCTGGAATATTAAACACAACCAAACGTAGGAAAAATAATAAAAAGTCAGAAGAACAACGCAGGCACAAAGTTCATTTATCAACTTCGACCAACAAAGCAGGAGACGCACATTCATAAAAGAGGGAACAAGGACAGGTACAGGAAGTCTGGAAGTTTATGGAAAATAAATAAAACACATCTACAAATCAACGAAAAGAGAAGGCTCAAATGTGCGTTGGCAGGCCATGTTTAAAGAGTCTGCAAAAATGTTCCAACCAAATGATATTGCAACCAAATAAGCACCACACACACACAACGGCAGAAACAAAGCTATTAATTTAAGCATAGTAGCATACAAATACAGAACCACAACAAAGCGAAAAACCATAACAGCTGGCAACAGAATATCATTCCCTTCATAATAACATAACCTACTCCATATGTGTATGCATCAAGCTTAAAAATTTAAAAGCAAAAATCAAATCATAACAATTCACTTCAAGATAACATCACAAGTAATCTCACACACAAGACAACAATTGACAACACACACTAAATACACTTAATTCCCACGCTTACTTGCGAATAACACCGAAAGCGCGAAACTCATCCTCGATTTCACGGTCAGTGACCCTCGGATCAAGATTACCAACATACACACGAGACATCTTCAATAACAACCTGTCAACAACACCAAAACTCATCAGGCGTCCACATAATTTGACATCTAGACCATAATATATATCCAGCATCTACAATTCATTTAATTTTCAGCCTAACATAAGGTATCGTAGATCTAAAGTTAAAATCAGTAAATTCAACAACACTAAATGTTAATCTAGTAAAGAATTAGAAAAAAAACATGATAGTAAAGGAGATAGGAAAATAGGGTTTTGCGAATAGGATAGGAAGTAATTAGGGTTTTATTATTGTTTGAAACCTAATAATAAATGATAATAAATAGTAAAAGGAGACAAGGTTTATGAGAATAATAATAATAATAATAACAGAGAGTGTGGATTGTACCTCAAGAACCCTAGAATGGAAGAGGGAGGCAGTGAGAAGGAGAGAGGTTTGAAGAAAGATGGATGTGTGTTGGAGCAAGAGTCCGACCCGCTAAATAATACATACACACACCATATGCCTGTTCGTTATAGTATCGAGTCTTGTACGGTACCGTACCGTATCGTATCAAATCAATACCGACAAATAACAGTGTTACAGGTATTGGTAGAGCTGGCATAACAGGTTACACGAATTGTTAAGACATGAACACGAAATCTGTAAATGAAATTTCAAACACGAACACAATCTGTGTATAACAGGTTAACACGATAAGGAACACCTGGTAAAACAGGTTAACACGACAAGACACGACAAGACATGATAAGAAACACGATAACACATGTTAAGACACGAACACGAAACAAGTAAACACGAACACAACACGAAAATAAACAGGTCTTAACGTGTCGACCTGTTATAGACACGAAACCTGTTAAAGCCAACCACAAAACCTGTTAAAATCGTATAGGTTCGTGTCAGGTTATTGTGTTTGTGTCTGAATTGTCAGCCCTTAGATACATATAAAAAATTGATAATTTGATACGGTATTTCAGTTTGCGTTTTTAGTCATTTTCGATTTTGGTATTTCTCTATATTGTTACGGTATTGAATTCATTCCAACTAGAGATGGACAAAAAAAACCGGTTTTAGAACCCGACCTGGGAAAAAAAAAAACCGCTAAACCGGTTTGAGGAAAACCGGTTTTTGGTCAAATCGGTTTGAAACCGACCCGGTTCGTCGAATTGGCATCGGTTGGTAATTTCGTTGGTCGAATAGGGTTGGAAACCGGACCGGTTTGGGGTAAAAACCGGTTTTTTACTAAAAAAACCGGTTTACAAAGTGTATTTTGAATATTTAATGACCGGTTTGGAGGAAAAAAACCGGTTTTAAACCCGGTCCGAATCGATGTCGGTCGTTGGTTGGGGTCAGTGCTAAAAACCGGTTTGAAAACCGGACCGGTTTTTGCCAAAAACCGGTTTTACCCTCTTAAAAAAAAACCGAACCGGTTTAAGAACCGGGCCGGTTTGTCAAAAAAAAACCGGTTTATCCATCCCTAATTCCAACCTTCAACTGATAATAATAATGATAATAATAATAATAATAATAATAATAATAATAACTATTATTATTATTATTATTATTATTATTATTGTTTTTCTTTATTATTTTTACTACTAAATTTTGTTTACGTGTTGCCAATGATGTCCAGCCTAGCTGGTCGGAGGTGGGAGGGTTTACTTCTTAGGGAGGTTCCCGCCCGGGCTTGGTCTCAGGTTCGAGTCCCCCCCACTCGCACTAAGGGGTGAGAAATTCAACACCCGCGTTTGGCCTGGATTCGAACTGGGGTTGAGAAGTTGTGCGTCGTTTGGAATCTCCGCTGAAACACGCCTTCAAAAAAAAATTTTGTTTACGTGTTCAATTAATTTAAGTCAAATGACTATATTGATTTGGATGATTAAATTCATGTTGATTTAGTTTGAGAGAGTTTCTTGTTATTGCACCAAGACTTACCTCCGTTTTAAAACACTTTTATAACTCACATTGTGGTGGAGTGGTACGTGGCGGTGGCTCAGCGATAGAAAACCTGTGGAGGTCACAGGTTCGATTTTTAAGAGCGTTGGGTTTTATCGATCATTCCATTGTCGTGTATTCGGACAGGTGGATGGTTGGGATTTCCCCGGAACTAGTAAAGGCCTGCTAGGAATCCTTTAGCCATTGGGAACCGCGTATGAAGTACCCGACTTCTACGTAATTTTTCATTAAAAAACACTTTTATAATTTTGTTACAAGAATCAAATATTGGTTATTCATAATAACTCTCAAACTTCCTGGTGCCAGACATGATTGTACCGATAAGCATTATATTTGTACAAAAGTAGCCTGCACATATGACGTACAAATCACTGAGTTTGTTTAGACCAAGAGGTGGGTTGAAGTGGCACCTATCCCTAAAGGGACCCCCCCCCCTTTATATTCGGTGGACACGGGAAAATCCCCCTCCTCCCCAAGCTCCTTTTTCTCTTAAATAAATAATAAAAAAAATGGAGAAACCATTTTCTTGATTAGGGGGGAAGAGAAAGGGAGAGTGACGTGGCGCTGAGGTGGACAATGGGGAAGCGAGAACCACACCCCCAATGACTGAAAAGATATCGACATGTGCTATACACCAACCAAAAACCATAAACCGAATACCGGTGTCAGACTAAAAAATATTGACAAAAATACATATGTTGTCAGTATCGGTTCGGTTCGTTGTTGTATCACTACGATAACTGAACTTGATAAACAGTCTAGATTACGATACTAAAACCAAGATTAATTTTGGATACAAATCCGCTTTTAATAAAGTTTGTATATGAACGTTGAAATTTTTTTATTACAACTGCTTATAAAGTTTTATTTAGGTTAACGAATGCAAGAGAAAAAATAATTTTCAAAAAAAATAAATGAGTTAAAATAGTATATTACCTATACCATAAAAAAAATTGGAACTTATAAAATTTAATTTAATTATTGTTCAACAGATACTAAGTTAAACAATCTATTCTATCTATACTAATAAAAGAAAACACATGAGGGACACATGGCACTCTCTCATGAATTCTCTCATTTCACTATTTAATACAATAAATAAATTCAAATATAATTAAATTAAATTAAATATTAAATGATTTGCAAAATCATAATATAAATAATCGTAGTTGTAACAGAAATCATTATAAACGGATTTAGTTGTAACATAAATCATTATAAACGGATTTAATGATTTCTCTTCTTAATATAAATAGATTCTCATTCAACTTATTTCTAATGATTCCTGTTACAATTATAATTATAATTATTAATATAACTACTAAAATTCAAATTTAATATATTTATATTATGTTTTCCCGGTTAATATTACTAGATTTTAATAAAAAATCAGAAATGAATTATTAGACATTCTTTAAAATATTTATTAACTAACCGAATTAAACATTATTGAAACATTAGTGATTCTTTTTTATATAACTTATTTATATTATTTGTTGTTAACTTTAAATTTAAATCACGTACCTTAAATAAACTCATTTATAAAAAAATCATCTTTTATTCTAAGTTTAAAACTATGTTTATTATGATGTTTGACAAATGATTATTAAGTTTTATTACTTTTGTCATTGTTTTAGATGTTAAATATGCTTAACAAATACATATATATTTTAGATGTTTAAAATAGTGCAATAGTCAAATAAGCAAATTAATAATATAACAATGTAATTAGCTAAATGTTTTAGTGAGACTTTCATATTGTTATGAACAAATAAATAAAATAAACCAATCAATATTAATCTATTGCTATCTATACTAATAAAAGACAACATATGAAGTATATATAACTCCCCTATAAAGCCTCCTATTTTCTTATTTAAAACAATACATTTATTTTAATTTGTTTCTTTATTTAATTATTATTAACTATTCAGTTTTTATTGGCTACAACTATAATTATTAATATAGTTATCGAAATTTAGTTATATATATATATATACACATATAGGTATAAGTTCCTGTATATATTCATTTTTTATTGGATACAACTATAATTATTAATATAGTTATCGAAATTTAATTATATATATACATATACATATACATATACATATATATATATATATATATTCTATGTTTTTATAAATCAATTAATATAATTATATTTTAATACAAAATTATAAACAAATTATTAGACATGATTTGAAAATGTTTCTTAGCTAATAATAGAAAATTCTTTATTAAAAATTATTCATTTTTTAAAGATAGCATATTTATATGTTATTAAATTTAAATTTGAATCGTGTACTTTAAATTAACATATTTTTAATATGTGGTCTTTTACTCTAAGTTTAAAACTATATTTCTTAGAATGTTCTGAACAAAAAAAAAATCAATCCACATTAATTAAATAGTTAATTTAATACAAACTAAATATGCTTAGCTATTTCCGTATTATAATAGCTTGATATATAGAATACATTTTATATATGAAAAACAGTGTTTGAAATCTTCATTGACTTTGTTTTTTCAAGCTACTTTAACAGAGAAATGCAATATCTAAGTAAGTGGCCAAAGTCTTTTCATTACTAATTCGTATCATCTTCATTTTCATGCTTTTAATTCACACAATCTTTTTTTTTATAATTACAGTCATATTGAACCAATAAATGTCATTATGTTTAAGGACATCGATGTTATATAAAAATGATAATACATTCAAGGTTAGAAATACTTTTGCTTTTGGAAGAAACTTGATGTCAAATTTCAAATGAAAGATACTCGATTGGGATGGTTTAACAGATGAGGATATATTTTTAAATTAATTTTATTTTTTTACATCTTAGCCTAATCAAATTTACTCTTATTACTTTTGATTTTTTTTACCTGCAGTCTACAAGGTCACAGCCATAGTATGGAAGATATAATTTAGAAAGTTTGAAAATAGTTTTATGTGAATATGAATATCTTTTACAAGAAATTATTTAGAGGCTGATAAATATTAAATATTTCCCGGTTGTAAAGGCAATTTTATTTAAATATAATATATATAATTTAAATTGTTCAACCCGTGTATCACACGGGTACATAACCTAGTATGTTTTACATCAAAATACAAATCTTACACTTGTCGTACTAGGGGCTGTTTGGTAAGGCTCTTAATGAGCCTCTAAATCATTCAGTAGTGATGAATGATCCAACACTCAGCTCATTCAGTATATTTGTTTCAGCATCTAAATAGAATGGTTAAGGCTAAACCATTACATCTCATACCAATGTGGGACAAAAAGACTAACCATTTAAAGGACCAACAAAACAACACTTAATGATTCAGCACTTAACCATTCATATCTTCTTAACCATTCAGACTTCTTAGACTATATAGTGTGGAGACCAACTCCCCTAACTCCCCCCAAATGCCACATCATCGCCACCTCATTTTCCCCTTTTCCTCCCCTAAAGGTTGAAAATGGTATTCCCCCAATCCCCTTCATTTTTTATACTATAAAGCTTGATTAAAAAAAAAAAAAACCTTGACCAATCACATCACTCGGGAAGAAGGGGGAATTCTCCCCTAACTCATCGAAAATTCTTAGGGGGGGGGGGGGGACGGTGTTCCCTTGGGGGAATTATACACATCATCTCCCCGAAACATTTCCCCTAATCCATACCAAATAGTCTTAATAATTCAACACTTAATCAATCAAACAACCCCTAGTTAACAAGACCCCTACTAGAAGTACCAAACTAAAAACATTCGGAATATTAATAAGATTTTGAGAGGTTTATACGAGATTCAATCGTTATACGTATGGATATTATGATTGATTGATTATTCAATGCATTTACGATATGCACAAAGAAAAATCCCATTAACCAAGCCAAGCCAAGCCCGAGCTTGACCTGGCTTGGCTTGGCTCATGAACACCCATAATAAAAAGAGACGTATGTTTCAGTAGTGTGTCACTCTTTATTTATAGTATACTAGTGTGAGTGCCCGCGCGTTGCGGAGGGGTGTCCTGACTCACATCAGATTCAATTATGATGCTTATAATGAACCACAAGCCATTTTCACGGTGGAAACGCTATCCATGTGTAAGTTTAAAGGTCTCCAAGTACTAAGTCATAATCATATATATGGTTTCCACTTATAAATTTGGCATCATTATCTAAACCGTAAACCCAATCTATCGTTAGAGAAGAAAGAATTAACAATATCCAACCCAAAGTAAACATGAAAGCCGAAAATTTCAACTAATCGACGAACAACCTAAAAGAAGTGGAAGGGACAATTAAATTCTTCAAACAACAAAGGAACGTAGCCATGAAAACAAAATATTGTATGTCTTATTGAAACCCACGTTATGGCATTCTAGTAGGTAGGGAAACAACATAACACGTGGACACAAAGATATGTAACTGTTTGGAGTTGTACCAATTGGAGTGAAGGGTATACAACATTGTTCAAGTAAAAAGCAAGATACTGCAATGCTTAGGTGCTGTTTGTTTTTTCTGCAGGAAAAGGTCTGCAGTCTGCGGACCACATCTGCAGACATCTGCAGGAGAAGAGGTGGACCAAAGGTCTGCAGTCTACAAGAAGAAGACTGTTTGTTTGTTAACGTCTGCAGGCTGCTGATATAACCTTAAATTTAAACAAACTGAGTTTTTACAGCAGTCTGGTGGTAGATGGTGGTGGTGGTGGGTGGACCGTGGTGGTGTGGAACATGGTGGTGGACGGTAGTGGGTGGTGGTAGTGGACGGTGGTGGGTGGTGGTGGTGGTAGTGGTGGGTGGTGGTGGTGGTGGGTGGTGGTAGTGGACGGTGGTGGTGGTGGTGGGTGGTGGTGGACGGTGGTGGGTGGTGGTAGTGGACGGTGGTGGGTGGTGGTGGTGGTGGTGGTGGACCGTGGTGGTGGTGGGTGGTGGTGGACCGTGGTGGTGGTGGTGGTGGTGGACCGTGGTGGTGGTGGTAGTGGACGGTGGTGGGTGGTGGGTGGTGGTGGTGGTAGTGGACGGTGGTGGGTGGTGGGTGGTGGGTGGTGGTGGTGGACCGTGGTGGTGGTGGTGGGTGGTGGTGGGTGGTGGTGGTGGACCGTGGTGGTGGTGGTGGTGGACCGTGGTGATGGTGGTAGTGGACGGTGTGTGGGTGGTGGTAGTGGACGGTGGTGGGTGGTGGTGGACCGTGGTGGTGGTGGTGGGTGGTGGTGGTGGGTGGTGGTAGTGGACGGTGGTGGGTGGTGACGGTGGTGGGTGGTGGTGGACGGTGGTGGTGGGTGGTGGGTGGTGGTGGGTGGTGGTGGACGGTGGTGGGTGGTGGTGGTGGTGGGTGGACGGTGGTGGTGGTGGTGGTGGACCGTGGTGGTGGTAGTGGTGGTGGACGGTGGTGGGTGGTGGTAGTGGTGGTGGTGGTGGTAGTGGGTGGGTGGTGGTAGTGGACGGTGGTGGGTGGTAGTGGACCATGGTGGTGGACGGTGGTGGGTGGTGGTAGTGGACGGTGGTGGTGGAGGTGGTGGGTGGTGGTGGTGGTGGGTGGTGGTGGACCGTGGTGGTGGTGGTAGTGGACGGTGGTGGGTGGTGGGTGGTGGGTGGTGGTAGTGGACGGTGGTGGGTGGTGGTGGGTGGTGGTGGTGGACGGTGGTGGTGGTGGTGGTGGGTGGTGGTGGTGGTGGGTGGTGGTGGTGGTGGTGGTGGGTGGTGGTGGTGGTGGGTGGTGGTAATGGACGGTGGTGGGTGGTGGTGGACGGTGGTGGGTGGTGGTGGTGGTGGTGGGTGGACGGTGGTGGTGGTGGTGGTGGACCGTGGTGGTGGTAGTGGTGGTGGACGGTGGTGGGTGGTGGTAGTGGGTGGTGGGTGAGGAGAAGAGAAGAGGAGAAGATCTTTGAAGACCTTAGAAGACTTTGGTCCAAGTCTGCACCAAGAAGAGGTCAGGAAGAGCTTTTGGAGTGAAATGTCTTCCGAAAAACAAACAGTCTGCCCGCCCAAACGTCTGCCCGCGTCTGCGCGACGCAGACAAAAGAGGTCAGAAGTGCTTCTGGGAGAAAAACAAACACCACCTTAGAGTGTGGGTTGCCAACCCAAGCCTCACACACCACCCTTATGGCGTGGGTTTGTGAGCGTACCTGTCCACGGTATGGGTAGGGGTGCAAACGAGCCGAGCCGAGCTCGAGCCTTGCATTATCGAGCTAGGCTCGTTAAAATTTTCAGAAGCTCGAGCTCGATTCGAGCCTTATATTTTGGGCTCGAGCTCGGCTCGATAGTATATTTAAAAACTCGAGCTCGGCTCGAAAGCTCGATCAAAATGTATGTGGCAAGAGTTTTAAACGAGCCCAAGCTCGGCTCAAGCTCGTTTTGGACCATTAAGGAGCTTGTTTTGGGCTATATAGTATTAATTGACATAAAGAAGCAAAGCTTGATAAGGCTCGATGAGCCCAACCGAGCTTTACATTCGAGGCTCGAGCTCGATAACCAAATGAGCTTTATTTCAGGCTCGAGCTCGGGCTCGAGCTCGATAAGACTCGGCTCGTTCGAGCTTTTTACCGAGCCGATCTCGAGCAGCTCGCGAGCCGCTCGGCTCGTTTGCACCCCTAGGTATGGGCCATTTTGGGTGATGAGGTGGGATGTGTTGATTGGTTGGGTTTTTTTTTAAATATCTTTAGAATATTTGAAACCCAAGGTCCTCAACTCCCTACCTTTTTGAATACTTGAATTTTAGACCTCCACTCTTACCACATAGCAACTCATGCCCTCAACCGTCCCCCACTCCCTCTAGTCTTAGAAAAAACTATCTAACACTTTAATAAAATTCTTGCCTCTGCAACATGGAAAAAACAACAGGAAAAATTAGAAATAAAGATCTATAACATAGCAAAAAAAAATTATAAAAAAAAAGATTGCATCACAAGATAATCATTTAAAAACCTAAAGTATTTTGAAAATAATAACACTAATTCTTTTATGATACCTTTAAAATAGAAGTTATCATAAATCACAATAACAACAAAAGTGAATAATTTTTAGAGGTGGCGAAATGGGTGGGCAGATTGAAAAACCGGTCATTCATGTCAACCCAAATATATATAAAAAAAAGTAGTTTGAAGATATACTAACAGTGCTACTTTGGGGAGCCTATCGCACCCTGTATTTGTAGCTCCTTGTGGTCTTTTCCTACAGTTCTCAAATAATACTTATTGTGACTCTCCAGCTCAATGTGCTATATTTAACCCGTTTGAGATAAATGCTTGGTTAACTATGAGAAAGATAAAATTGGTTTGAAAACAAAATATGGAATAAAAAACCGTAGGGTTGCAAAGATTAGCATTCTCAAGTACAATCCACTTTCCATTCTCTATACCTTTAATTAGCAATCCTGATGTTCATTCAAACTTTGCAGATAACAGTTTCCTCCGATCATCTTGCAACTTCGTAACAATCTTCAGCAACTTATCAAGATCTTCACTATGGTTTTCCATAACCAGATTTAAATTCACAATAATATCATGTAATAATGGTAGCGAACGGAAAACTCCTTAATTCCGTTCTCGTTAGATGTTGGAACAAAGCTTGCGGAGCTATGATCAATATGGATGATAAAGATAGATAATTGGAGATCAAATTCTTCCTTTTTTGAATGTTCCAGTTAACATATATGAATTCATGTAGCAGGAAACTTGATCAATGACAAGACTATAATGACGAATAGCATTATATTGTTCAAAGCATCAAAGTAGCTCAGATATATCAGTAGCAGAAGTAGTTCGTTTAGCATAAGCTGTTAGACCAATCAGCAAGACCAACCAATGATAAAATCTTGAGGCATTCTCCATTTGAAGAAACTCTGCCAAAACACTTTTGCATGCTTTAGTTCACATGTTAATGATACTTTGAGAACCCAAATAGCTCCAATTCACTCAGAATTTGAAGAAACTCTGCCAAAATCTTGAGGCATTCTCCATTTGAAGACACTCCCACTAGTATACTATAAATAAAGAGTGACACACTACTGAAATAGACGTCTATTTTTATTATGGGTGTTCATGAGCCGAGCCAAACCAAGCCAAGCCAGGTCAAGCTCAGGCTTAGCTTGGTTAATGGGATTTTTCTTTATGCGTTTCATGATAAATGCACTGAATGATCAATCATAATATCCATACGTAGAATGGTTGAATCTCATATAAACCTCTCAAAATGTTATTAATATTCCGAATGTTTTTAGTTTGGCACTTCTAGTAGGGGTCTAGTTAACTAGGGGCTGTTTGGTTGATTAAGTGCTGAATCATTAAGAAGTCTGAATGGTTAAGAGGATTTGAATGGTTAAGTGCTGAATCATTAAGTGTTGTTTTGTTGGACCTCTAAATGGTTAGTCTTCTTGTCTCACATTGGTATGGGATGTAAAAATTGATTCATTCAGTGCTTAATGGTTCAGCAACATCCCAAGTCTTAATGGTTCAGCCTTAACCATTCCATTCAGATGCTGAAACAAACACACTGAATGAGCTGGGTGCTGAATCATTCAACGTTGAATGATTCATAGGCTCATTAAGAGCCTTACCAAACAATCCCTAAGTTGTATATATAGCTACAAAACCTATACCCATAACAAAATGACAGTGTTGTATATCTATCTTCTTTAATAAGATAATATAATACATATCACTGATATATAAATTGTTTTCAAATGCACATGGCCTGTTAAGCCATTCCCTCCTCCTCTCATCTACCACAATAGTTTTTTATTTCTTCCTCACATGGTTTATCTCTTCAATGATTAATTTAGTTAACCAAATTTTTATTCTTTTGTTTATTCATTGACTGTATGCTTGCTTTCCAGATCTAAAAGGTTACAGAGGATTTCATTAGTTCTTTTATGAGCAATTATTTGTGGATTTTGGCCATCTTTCAACAACTTTGAGCAGTGTTGATCTATCTTGGACAATATACATTGGTGAGTGTCTTGTTTCAGTTCAAGAATTACATTTCACTAAGACTCTTCTCTTGGCATTTTTTTTAATCCAGCATCATATTTTTCTGAATCATGGGCTTGTAACTTTAACTGAAACAAAAGGCTGTTAAGCGATAAGTTTCGCCTTATGATCACTGTTACTTTTATCACAATATTCCAATCACCAAGTAATAAATTTACCAGCTGCTCCAAGGCTGGCCGCTTAAATATTTTTATTGATCGATCTAATGTTAACATTGCAGATCACAATATATATAATATTGGTATTTGGTCATTTTGGCGATTTAAAATTAAGTAATGACGCGTGAAATAGAGGATGACCTATCTCCAAAGTGGCTAGAAAATATTAATGAAGCTGGAAAAAAGTTCAGTGTGGAAAAGCATGACAGCATGTTAGATGATATAGCCTACATTGAAGAACCTAGTATAGTTGATTTTGAACGACTAGTAGAGCTTACAAGTTACAGCGAGGTAGGGTTATCACAGCTTGCTTATCTTGTAAAAAACTGGGAATATAAACAAGAAAATGTTTGTGAGACGTCTAAGGGAAGAGCTTGAAAATTTAAGCAAACAACAACGTCAGGACGAGCTTAAGAAATTAGAAACAGTTGATCAACAACATTGTTTTGAAGTTCATGAAGATAGCCTCAGCAAGAGAAATGATGATGTAGATGCCGAGTATGATACAGTTACATATCCGAAGCAACAGGTTTTGCATTTTCGTAAGTTATTGAAAGAAAATGTTCACAAAGAGCGGATACTTATGGAAAAAATGAAGGAAAACATCACAAATCTTGAAAAACAATCTTCCCCTATAAAAGAACTTTCCCAAATATTGAAGAGAGCTGATAACTTTTTACATTTTGTTCTTCACAATGCACCTATTGTTATTGGCCACCAGGTTTGTGTTTTTGCTTTTGAAGTTTTTGTTTACTTTCATCATTTTTGTTTTGTTTTAATTTTCCTAACGCTAGATGATTGTTTTATTTTTTAGGATAAAGAGTTGCGGTATCGCTTCATATATAATTATAATCATTTTCCAAGTTTAGTAGAGGAGGTAGCATGACCATCTTTCAAATAACACATGTAATTTTTTTATTTTTTATTTTTGGACCATCTAGCTAATTTCCTTTTATTTTGCTTCATTTTTAGTTTTATGGCCAGGATATCATTGGAAAAACAGATGTAGAGATATATAAAGGTAGCGGTGTAAAAGAATTCGTAGAGTTTAAAAGAGAAGTTATGGAGAGAGGTTTTCCAGCAAAGAGAGAAATTACTTTTGTGACCGAATTATTTGGAGCTATAACATTCTTAATGTATGTTGAGCCTGTGTTTAGCAAAGATGGGGAGAAAATTGGTGTAAATTATATGGGCATGGAAATTACTGATCAGGTGAGAAAATGTGTGGAATTATGTTTGATTTAATGGCCCTTGATTTGATATACTATATGTCTCAAATTTTAAGTTATTGTAAAGTAGTTTGTTTGACTTTCTAAGGTTAGTTAAGCTCTTAAATTGTACAGTTATTTGTTTAGCCATCAGAAGTAAACAAAACTAGAAGTTGGTTACAAATTATTTGTACTTTAAATAGTTTTTTCTTTCCTAATCATGTTACAGGTGAAAAAGATTGCAAAACATAGGGATGAAATAGCTCTTCTGAAGGCCAAAGAGACGGGACTTAATAAAACTATCCATATTATAGGTCCGTAAACTTTCTTTGCTTCAGCCTTGCTGTAGTTTTTGGTAATCATTTAAAAATATTCTAAAGTTTAAAAACATGAAAATATATCCTCCTATTTTCTTCTTATTTGAGGTTTTAGTGAGCTTTTATCATGTATAAGTTATGTAATTCGTATATAGAAAGTTCAGTAAGTTGCATTCAATCATCTATAAACTTATAAAGTATCCATTATAAAAGTTCTTAGACACAATATTAAAGTTTATATGAAAACTCATCCTATTCCTAAAGGCCAACCAAACATGATGAGGTGTGATATTGAACTGTTTCACTGCTTTCCGTATACCATTACCCCATACATTTCATTCTTCAGTTCATTCAATCATTCATACCAATCAACCAAACATACATATAACTTAATAAGATCTTTAAATGGGTTTAAAATACTATAACCAAGATGCAACCATGTCACACGAGATAATGATCCTCGTTATTTTGGTTGTAGAAATGCTACCTTGATGAAGGTTTTTGAGTGAATGCTTAGATTTAAACCTATTATTCTAGTGATATGTAGAATAGGTTGTTCGGTTCGAGGCTCTAGATGGGAACCGAATATTCATAATTAACTTAGTCTTTCCTTTGGTTAGGACTTGCAATCTTTTTCATATTTGACAAAGTATTTATTTCATATGTAAAACTAGTAAGGGGAATTGCATGAATACTCACCACGAAGTCGCATTGCAAACCCAACACAACGTCACAAATGGGTTCGATTTGATAAACTTTTTTACAACAATGCTCCTCAACCCCTCATGCATTATTGCCTAGGTAGTTAAAGACACTAGCGCTTTGTTCCAGAGTTTCATTTAGCAGGGAAGAGAAAGGAATCGGAAGGAATGAAGGAAAAAATGTGTTTCAGAGTTTTTGTACAGAGAGAAAGGAAGAAAAAATGAGGGAAAGTAGTGGGGTTTTTAGGCATAAATTTTGTCTTTCCAGTTTGGAAGGAACATGAGAGAAAGGAAGGGGTGGAGGATAAGTAGGGATTTCTTTCTCTTCCCCCTTAAATGAAACTCTAGAACAAAGCATAGGAGCAAAAATAAAAAGCACACACCCACTCGAGACAAGCAATGAACACTAATAAAAAATGTTAAAAAAATGTTAAAATTATAATGACTATTTGAATAATGCACATTTTATAATAGAGAGCTAACTAGAAGAAATATTTGAATTACATCAATTTGTAGAAGAAAGCAATGGAGGTGACAAAAGTCATGTTTTTGTGTCGGATGAAGTTTGTGACAAAGGGCCATCACGGTTAGCTTATCTTGTAAAAAAACTGGGAATATAAGCAAGAAAATGTTGTGAGACTTACTACAAGAAACTTGAGCAATACCAGTGACGACACCTTTACCAGCGATTTGGCCTTTGTTGGAGAACCTAGTATGGTTGATTTTAAACGATTAGTAGAACTTACAAGTTACAGTGAAAAAGGGTCGTCATAGTTAGCTTATCTTGTAAAAAACTGGGAATATAAACAAGAGAATGATGTGAGACTTCTAAGGGAAGAGCTTGAAAATTTAAGCAAACAACGCCAGGTCAAACTTAAGAAATTAGAAATATTTGAACAACAATGTGTTGAAGAAGAGATCTATGGAGGTGGTAAACATCCGGTTTCCGTGTTGGATGAAGTTCATGATATGTTTCAAGATGTCCCCGGAAAAAGAAATGATATTATTGT
Organism: Ambrosia x helenae; assembly: GCA_030844895.1. Classification (NCBI taxonomy): domain Eukaryota; kingdom Viridiplantae; phylum Streptophyta; class Magnoliopsida; order Asterales; family Asteraceae; genus Ambrosia; species Ambrosia x helenae. The sequence goes on along the minus strand of CM061230.1, from coordinate 89,496,632 downwards.
TGAAAAGAATCCGTCAAAAGTAGATGCCAAGTATGATACGGTTACATATTGGAAGCAACAGGCTTTGAATTTGGGAAAGTTATTGGAAACAAGTGTTCAAAGAGAGCAAATACTTAAGGAGAAATTAGAGGAAAGCATTGAAAATCTTGGAAAACAATCTGCCCTTGTAGAAGAACTTTTCCAAACATTGAAAAGAGCTGATAACTTTTTACATTTTGTTCTTCAAAATGCACTTGTTGTTATGGGCCATCAGGTAAATTTATTTTAATTTGCAATAAGTTATCTTTTGTAGTTTTTTTTACCTTTCATCATTGGTTTTTAATCTTTTTTAGCGATGAATGATTGTTTTATTGTCTTTATATTTGTAGGACAAAGAGTTGCAATATCGCTTCATCTATAATCATTTTCCAAGTTTGGTAAAGGAGGTAACACAACCATCTTTTAAATAACACATGTGATTTGTTTTTGAACCATGCCATATCTTTTAATTTTACATTGTTTATTATTTTATGGCCAGGATATTATTAGAAAAATAGATGTAGAGATATTCAAAGGTGGCGGTGTAAAAGAATTGCAAGACTTTAAAAGAGACGTTTTGGAGAGAGGATTGTCAGCAAAGAGAGAAATGACTTTTGAGACCGAATTATTTGGAGCTAAAACTTTCCTATTGTATGTTGAACCCGTGTTTAGCAAAGATGGGGAGAAAATTGGAGTAAATTATGTGGGCATGGAAATCACTGATCAGGTAAGAAAATGTGTGTAAATTGTAACACATGCAACCATGTTTGATTCATGTTTTTAATGTTCACTTAATTTAACATCCTTCATTTCCCACTATTAAGTAGTAAAGGAGTTCGGTTGACTATCAAAAGTGAACAAAGTTAGGCTATAATCTTATTGTTAAGTTCTTAAACTGTAAAGTAGTTTGTACGACTGTCAAAAGTAAACAGATTTGGATTGTATGTTTATAGTTAAGTTCTTCTTAAATGATGGAAGATTTCTTTTGTAGCACCTAAGATGAGATGGGGGTTAGCACATAATGACTATATTTTTATGTTTGTTTTTTGTATTGTAAAATATTTTTTTCCTATACAGGTGAAAAAAAGAGAAAAGATGGCCAAACTTAGGGAAGAAATAGCTGTACAGAAGGCCAAAGAGATTGAACTTAAGAAAACTATTCATATTAGAGAATCAAACTATAATTTATTTCCTAATCATGTTACAAGTGAGAAAGTGAGAAAGGACGGCAAAAGTTAGGGAGGAAATAGTTGTGCAGAAGGCGAAACTTGATGAAACTATTCATACTACAGGACCACAGGTTGGTAAGATTTCTTTGCTTCAATCTTACTATAGCTTTTGGTAAGCTTCGTAACTTTGTTTTTTTTAAAACATGCATTCAGAATTTTAATTATTATTAAAAAAAATTGTATTTTGCAAAACAAGAAGATATTCCTTGATGTTTTGATCTTATTTGAGGTTTTAGTGTGGTTTTATCATGTATAAGTTATGTTATCTATACACCAAAAAGTTTAGTAAGTTTTTAGTAAATAATGTATAACCTATTATAAAGTAAATATTGTTATATCATGACGGAGTTTTATGAGATCTTTATGTTTTCTGCAATTCGGGCTCTTAACATTAATAAGAAATTGTGAGTTATAAACTTTTGTGTTCTAGTCGATTGAGTATCCAACATTGTCCCTTCTATCGTGATCTCTACTTTTTAATTTCTTTCCGCAAGTCATCGTGAATCATGAATCATTTTATTCACCAATATGAACTCTAAAGTTCATATAAATTCACATTGGGTTAAGCCTTAAAACGAGTTATGAAGTGTGAAATGTAGATTCATAGAAGTTAATCTATATCCCATACTCTATGAATGACATGACCTTAAGTTTTAAGAACGTTTATTTTTTTCTTTTTAATTATACTTGTAATGTAACCTTTTTAGTATTAGGATCCAATCTCTCAATCAACACATCAAACACACACAATACAACAAGAGAAAATAAACGAAGATGAACATGCGAGATTTACGTGGTTCGATCGGCTGACCTACGTTTACGTGCTGCAACCAGGATATTTTATTATTGCTTTATGCCTCACTCATGATGAGGAATTACAAGTACAAGACATTACATTTATAATACAAGATTGGGGTTTGATACTTATTCCCCAAGAAAACTAATAATGGGCTAATTAAAATAAAACGGGCCGAGCCCTTGTCTTTAATTAATTTGCCAAATAATTGTCTTCTAATCCAAGCTCAAATCAGGGCTCCACAAACCCAGCAATCTCCCACTTGGAGGCTTGATAATCTTCAACCTACCATCCGCTGTGAACTTGTACCTCTTGTAATCTTCCTTATTTTCCTGGTTGCAGCGGCCTTCTCATCAGTTAACCTGAGGCCCGTTGAAGCTCCCCCGAGCTCCAACACATCAGTCATGGCTATGTCTGCCGCTAACCCATTCTCTGTCTCTACCGGCTCCCACTAACACAAACTGTCGGATCCTGAAACACTCTGAGAATAAACACTCTCCATATTCAGCAAGTAATCCACTGGAGAGATTTTATTAGCTCAAACATTGGTTCTCATGACCCAATGTCATCTAGAAACTCTGACTGAAGCACAACCCAGATCTCACTGCCACAAAACCTCTAGCTGGTCTACCTGAACCTTTCCTTGCTCGTTCATCCCGAATCTGACCTGTGACTCTAGGGTTCTCACTTGCAAAGATAACCTTCTTTTGCCTACGAGATTATGTGAACCCGACTTTGTTTCTCTTCTGAACTGGGACGATCACTCCCTCAGACAGTAAACTGACCATGTAAAGCGAACCTCGCTTTCTTCCTCGAGCAATGACAAGATTTCCCTTAACAACTTTCCACTGCCCATTCCCGAATTTACCCTCATGTCCCTGTTCATCCAACTGCCCAACAGAAATCAACTATTTCTTTAAGATTGGAATCACCCTGACATCCTTCAAAGTCCATGAACCGGCTAGGGTTACTATATCCATATCACATATCCCCGTAACATCAAGAATATCATTATTCGCCAGTCTTACCTAACCAAAGTCACATTTCTTCAAATTCTGCAATGCTTCAGTGTTTGTGGGTAGCGTGAAATGAAGCACCATAATCCATGACCCATGAATCCACACTGTTCTCTACACTATAGATTAAAGCTTCATCATCTGAGCAATCTGATGCAGTGTTAACTTCTTTCTTCTCATTTTTACATTGATTCCTAAAATGTCCAACCTCTTTGCAGTTCCAACAAGTCACATCGTTTTGAGCCCTAGACTGACTCCTCTTCCTATTCTTGCTCCCACTACCTCTGTTATTCTTCCTTCCTCTGCCAACATTCAGTAATACACTTGATGATCCACCTAAATTCTTTGTCTAACATCTTCGCCCAGAATAAGATCTGAAATCCCATCAAAAGTGAACTCGTTGGTAGAACTAGTAATCGTTGTAACAATCCTTGACCAACTATCTGGCAATGATGATAACAGTAGTAAAGCATGAACCGCATCCTCGAATTTGATACCAACTGACCCAAGTCTTGACAAAATCGAGTTCAGGTTGTTGATGTGCACTGTAACTGAACTTCCTTCTTTCATCTTTGTGTTCACCATTTCACGTATCAGGAAAACCTTATTAGTTGCCGAAGGCTTTTCATACATATTAGAAAGTGCATCCATAATCCCACGCACCGTGGTTTCCTTCGGAATGTTGAACGCCACATCCTTCGTTAGCGACAATCTAATAATTGCCTTAGCCTTTTTATCCAATGCCTCCCACTCGTCCTGGTTTAACTTCTCCGGTTTGTCACCCAATACCATGTCCAAATCCTTCTAAAGCAGCAAATCCTCTATTTTCATTTTCCACCAACCAAAGTCTTTTCCATCAAACTTCTCAATCTGAAGTTTACCACTCTCAGCCATTGTCTCAAACTGAGTAATTTCCTAACTTTGGATCTCGGTAAAACAACCAGAAAAATAATTTTGAACAAATAAAACAACCCCACAATAACCAAACCACCCGACTAAACTGCCAAGTAAATTCGCCAACCAAATTGTAATCCCAACTAAACCAACCAAGGCTTTATAAATAAAAATGAAAATTAAACAAACCTGTTTTTTATTCTTACTGATCGAGACAAAAAACAGAACAGAACACCAATTTAAATTTGTTCACCTTTTTGTCCTTTTCTCTTTGTATTAATTGGCGGCACACGATTATTGGATATTAGGATGGGTGGCAAAGTAGCACAAGCTTTGTTTCTTGTTTGCGGTGAACAGTAGTCTCGAATGAAAAACCGATTGATATATATTTTACGGCCCTCTGCCAAAATAACAAACAACCCAATCGACCTATCTCTTGCGTTGTGTTTTTCCCGTCTATAACGAGCCGTAGCTCTGATACCAGTTGTTAGGATCGTAGAATACACACGTACACGAACACAAAGATTTTACGTGGTTCGGTCTAAGCTGACCTACTATTGAGTGATACAAAAAATACAAGTGCGCTAATTAGGGTTAAACCCTTTGCTAATCTTGCTCAACAAGTTAAACAAACTGGGCATAAAACGGTTTAGCTGGGTTGAAGAAGACAACATCTCCAACATTTAGTTTTTTTATGATTAAAAGTTGAATATATCATTTAGGCTTATTCATGATCAATTGTTTAAAGCAAATGCCATTCATTGATTTTAAAGCTACAATAGGACATCATGAAATCACTAGAGTAGAAAAAGTATTCAGGTGAAGAGTGCACAAAAGCGCAGTTCAATAGGCTTTGCAAAAAGTTGTTTAGCTCACGAGCCAAATAAAAAGCAGGACCACCAACTGTCTTTTTAGTTCACTATAGTCATATCCTCTTTAGTTCATTAACAAATCTATATATATATATTTAAAAACTTTGATCCATTGGAGGCCTAAGGCATAAGGTCAACCCTCAATATTAGAATGTCGCTATTGGCATATGGGTTTGCAGGGCCGGCCCAATGGCCATTGGGTTTAGTAGTTCAAGCAAAACTCAAAAGCATAGGGTCACACATTTTATTTTATTTTATTACATGTGTATTTAGGGGTGTAAACGAGATGAGCCGAGCCCGAGCCTGACTGGGCTCGAGCTCGGCTCGTTATGGTTTTATGAAGCTCGAGCTCGAGCTCGGCTCGATTCGAGCCTACAATTTTGAGCTCGAGCTCGACTCGCTAGTAAAATCGAAAGCTCGACCTCGGCTCGGCTCGGCTCGAGGTGCTTTGAGAACAATCTCAAACGAGCTCAAAGCTCGGCTCGCGAGTGTTATTAAATGGGCATATGAAATAAGGACTTGGGCTTTGGAGATGTGGGCTATAAATTATAAGAGATATATAAATAACTTATAATTATGTTTGGGCTCGTTTAGGCTCGCGAGCCCAATCGAGCTTTGTATCTAGGGCTCGATAACCGAACGAGCCATATTTCAGGCTCGGGCTCGTTCGGGCTTTTTACCGAGCCGATCCCGGGTAGCTCTCGAGCCGCTATGTGTCATTTACACCCCTATGTGTATTCGACTTAACTAGATATACAAGTAAAGGCGTAATGGCTCAAACAGGTAAAATGTTTAGGCCTAAAACTTGAAGAAATAGTAGCCCGGGTCCCCTTTTTCTTGAACGCCGTCGTCTACCTTCAACGCACTCCTATCCTCATTCCTCGCGACCTCGCTAACTACAACCGACATGTATGGTGATGGGTGGAGAACCAATGGTTAAACAATTAACTTTTTAGTTTATAATTGTTGGTCCCAAGCCGGGTATATTGAAAAGTTATTTTTATGGGCCATGACTTTGTTGTTAACCTAGGGCCGCCAAAATGTTAGGCTGACCCTGTGGGTTGGTTTTAGATGGCAATTGTTGTAGCTTCAGATAACCTTTAACGGCTATTGTCTTGCTTCCTAATGCGTTTATCGGTTGCCTGATTCACTTCTTTCCATTAACTTATTTCTTTGTGATGCACGTCGAGTTTTTCCATAAATAGAAAGGTGATTTGCTATCAAATAACTTGCCAAAAAAATCGATGAAACTGTATGTTTTGTATAATAATAATAATAATCTTAATAGAAAATGTTTCACTTTTTGCGACAGTTGGATGTGATACCCTTTTTTTTGGTTTATTCAACGTTTGTTCATTCGTTTGAATGGTGTCCAATCAAATAGGAAATATATTTTTAAACAATTCCAATTATTATATATACTAAACCATATTAGGTAACTTTTGAAATTTCAAAGTTTGACCACCCAATTTTTTGAAAATTGCATAGAAGTCTTTAATAATAGCAAACAACTTCCTGCAATCTCCGTGTAACGCGCGGTAAAATAGCAGTACATATCTCGTGCTACCCGTAGGTAGCACGGGTGCAATCTACTAGTTAGTACTATTTCTTATGCAAATCAATATAATTTCAAACTAATAAAATAGATATAAACAATTTGATTCGTTGATAATTTACAAAGGCAAATTATAACAGAGTTTTATAAAATTTTCATTTGTAGGTTTTGAAGGAAAACTTAATATGATTAAGTTTTATTATTGTCTATTTCAAGTAACTCATAAACGTACGCAGGTTACCACTAAAAGTATTAAAAATTAGTTATCTTAAATTAGAAAAAGACAAACTTATTAGCTAGAATATAAGCATTTTTACGCTTTTTTTTATCGGCGAATAACTGTGTGGCAACCATCCTTACGGGGCGTCGTGCCCAAAAATCGACTACTCGACCTCTAGCTGCCCCCGCCTTCTCCCGATGCGCGAAAACCCGAGCCCCACCCGCCCGAAGGCACGACAGTGTTATAGAACTCGGTAAAACCTCGCCGCCCGTCAGATTCGATCCGACGCCACCCGTATTCGATCTTCACCCGGATACCAAACCATAAATGATGGAAGTGGGAATTAAACCTTTGATCACATAGGTGAAATAAAAGTCACTCCACCACTCCACCACTATGGATGGATATAAGCATTTTTACGCTTATTTTTAAAATATTTTTTTGGAATCTTAATTTTTTTTTTCACAAAAACTTTTATTAAAACATAATCTTGAAAAGTTAATTGCCCTTAATGAAAATTTGAAAAGAAAAATGAACCTACCTAGTATTAAACTTCAATCCTGGTCACACGCTAAAATTTTAGAGGCTGATAAAATACAATATATTACATATTAATTAAAGTAATAAAAATGTATAAATCCGGCAACATATAAAATGTTTAAGGTATAAAATGAGCAATTGTCTGAGTAAGTAACCCCTCTATTTGCAAAAGTGAGCAATATTTGATACATAAGGAAAGTATAAATGCAACAAAAGAAAAGCATTGTACTTAGACATCTTCTCGAACAAGTCGGATTGTGTGTGAGGGTAGTGGATTGATTGGTCAACTAAGAGGTGTATTGAAGTCGTCAAAAGAGTTTATGCGATTTGTCGAAGAAGGTCAACTGGAATTAGTGTTGGTGATACTCTAATGCTAAAAGCATTGTGATGGAAAGGGGTAATTGTAACATCCGACCCCTCTCACCACCAATATTGTTCGCTTTGCTCTGATGGGTTGCCCATCCAGAGCTCACGGATTTGTTTTTGGTCGCCCCGGTGGAGACTTCCCAGGAGGTCACCCATCCTGATACTACTCCCACCTGAGCACGCTTAACTGTGGAGTTCTCCTCTCATCCACTAGCATTAAGCCCAAAACGCGTTGGTGATTTAAGAGACTTTGGATTACTTATGAACCAAGGATCTCTCCTGGCCACGGTCGATGTGGGATTTGCCTAGGGTGTCATACAAAGGTCCATGTTAATCTCCCAGAAATCAGTACTGTTACAATCACCCCCCCTTAGGGACTCATCGTCCTCGATGAGGTTTGCCCCACCATCCCGAACGGCACAGGAGTGGCTCTGATACCATTTGTAACATCCGACCCCTCTCACCACCAATATTGTTCGCTTTGCCCTGATGGGTTGCCCATCCAGAGCTCACGGATTTGTTTTTGGTCGCCCCGGTGGAGACTTCCCAGGAGGTCACCCATCCTGATACTACTCCCACCTGAGCACGCTTAACTGTGGAGTTCTCCTCTCATCCACTAGCATTAAGCCCAAAACGCGTTGGTGATTTAAGAGACTTTGGATTACTTATGAACCAAGGATCTCTCCTGGCCACGGTCGATGTGGGATTTGCCTAGGGTGTCATACAAAGGTCCATGTTAATCTCCCAGAAATCAGTACTGTTACAGTAATCGAATTCGGAAGTGAATAAAGTCAAGTCCAATATATTTATAAGACATTTCATGATCATAACATGAGGCATGAAGGGAGCTTATCATGTGGATGAAACGCATATTGCGTCGTTTGAGATCATGCTTGGTGAGAAGCTTATCTAAGTAGAGGACCATATGGTGGTAATTTTTCATTAGATTAAGATATTAAGGAACGAAGATATTGAACTACAGAACGTATAATGTAAGCATAAAGACTAAAGAGGACCTGAGACAATGTTTGAACCTGAGGATAATATGAAAGAAAATATTTTGTGGTCATTTCAAATTGTGAACCTTAGTTATGTTAATATATCAACTAGCCTTCGGCCTAGAATGACCCACATACCAAATACCCAAAGATTATAGGTTGAGTCCATTATAAGAGACACACACACACAAACAAAAAAAAAAAAAAAAAAAAAAAAACAAAAAAAAAAAGAAGAAAAACAATAGTGTTACAACAGGCTTCTATATGATTCTTACAATAATTTGCTTAGATTTTGGTGCAAAAGACATTTTTTTCCTATATACAAGTTAGGGAATTATATCTTAGATTCCGTGGCGGATCTAGAAAATAAAACAAGGGGTAACATTATAAAAATTATTTTAAGGGGTAACAAAAATTGTTTTAGTGGTAACATTTTATAAAAATACCTTAAAAAACAAATTTTTTCCACTTTACCAGAATAATCGAGGGGTAACAGACGTCCCTCCTGGTTCTTAGTTGTATCTGCCCCTGCTTAGATTAAAGAACACGTTGTTAGCTACGGAGAAGTTCTATGCAAGGCCGGTCCTAAGGGGGTGCGGGGAGGACTCCCGGCCCAGGCCCAATTTCTAAATGGCACTTTGAGCAGCGACGAGTGTTTTTTTCTGCAAGTATTTACTTTCTGTTTTCGACCCAAAAAAAGATCTTATCTTGAACATCACTGGTTATAAACGCAAGAATGTGAAGAGTAGAGTAGATAATGAAGAAGATGAGTTATACATGATAAACTAAATTGGAAAGATACAACAGAATTAAAAAAAAAAAAAAAAAAAGTTGAAGTGTGTTACTTGAGATTTGTGTTGTGGTACAGTAATTGTGCAACATTTGCAGTAAATTTTAATATATAGTAGTACTACAAAACAGTAATTGTCTCACGTTTTTGCACATGATGCAAGTCAAATTCATTTTATTAAAAAACTTTTGAAGTCTAGACATAAAATAATGACCCTGCAAATTATTATGGAATTTTAAGAAATTGTTGGTTTTTTATGAGCCAATTAGCCAAACATAGTAATTTTTATAATTATTACGAGACTTTCAGTTCTATATCTGGTTCGACCGGTCAGACTAGGGAACCGGTAAGGACACCGGTTCAACGTCTGCTTAAATTATAAAAACATTGCTTAAAAGACCTAAGACTATGAGGCACATATTTCGTGGCTTAACCCGAACACCTGAACTTTCAAGGCCGACCTGGTTCTATGTCTTTGTTGATTGTAAACATCAAAATTGATTTGTATAAATTATTATACCATGTCTTTTAATCTTATATCTTACTGTATTTGAACATATGAGAGTTTCATCGGTATATAAATTCTCTCTTGGAGAGAGAAGATTATGAAAGTGAGGGGGAATAGAGAAGATGGGTGGTCAGTGATGATGAAGGGTGACAGAGTGAATGAAAAAAAAGGGGGGTTGGATAGAATGAATATAGGGTTTTTTGGAGGGAATTGAATGGATGAGGTAATGGAGGATTCCATTACCATAGACCAACCAAACATCTTTTTTTTCATTCCATCGTAACGCTCAATTCCATTCCGCCTCTCATTTCTACGTATCAAACGCTACCTAATAATTCATGGTAAATATTGTCTCAAACAAAAAAGAAAGGCCATGGTTAAAAATCAAATAAGGCCATTTGCCCAAATTTAGGGTAAACTATCGGTGTAAATATAGTAAAATATAGGGGTATTAATAATCCAAAGTTTTAGCCTTTTGCCAATAATAATTTGAACTTTAACGTTGACCCAGGATAATTCCAAGTGGATATGTGGGTGTCAAAAATGAACCTCCGTTAACTCTAAACTAACTGGGTTAGTGTATGCTGATGTGGCAGGTGACGTGGCATGCTGACGTATACAAAATGATGACGTGGATTATTAAAACCCAATACCCCTAATAATGGTGGTGCGGAGGTGGTGGTGGAAGGTGGTGGTTTGATAGTGGTGGTGGACGAATTTGGGTGTTTTGTTTTAAGGATTTATAATAATGTTTTAAGGGTTTATAATAATAAATAGGGGTATTAAATAATCCAAAGTTTTTCCCACTGGTCAATAATAATCCGAACTTTAACGTTTGGCCAATAATAAACTTTTTTTTTGACGTGGCATTAAAAAAAATCCAAGTCATCATGACACGTCATCATGCCATGTCAGCATACACTAACCCAGTTAGTTTAGAGTTAACAGAGGTTTATTTTTGACACCCACATGTCCACTTGGGATTCTCCTGGGCCAACGTTAAAGTTCGGATTATTATCGGCCAATGGCCCAAAATTTGGATTATTAAAATCCAATTGTTGGAATAAATATACGTAACGTTTGTATATTTATCGATAGCCATTATAATCATTTATATTATGATGATCAATTATTAATATTATCATAAGCCCAATAACAGATATGTCTTTGATGGGCGGACTATCATTAGATGGGCCTTATTAGGGTGTCCCCTGGGTATATATAAATAGAGAGGTTATTATGAGATTAGGGTTGACAAACAATCATAACACCATAATGACTATTAGCCGTCCCCTTTCACTCTCATCTCTGTAAATGTGTTCATAACTAAAGAACACATAAACCATCAGAACTGCATACCCTAAAGGGAACCTGACCATACTGACAAGGATGTCGTCTTCCAATACGCTTACAGCGTCAGTCTCAGGTCTCACCAATCTGTCAGGTATCATTATTATTATGTTTTCCATTACATACAATCAAAACTAATCAACACCAATACCCCTAAAATATACATGTAAAGTTTATCATCTACTTCTCTACACATGAGACTGTCTCTTAGTGAAACATAGGTAAAAGTCATCTCAAAGATGATTCAGGTCGTATTAAAGTAAATGTAATCTTAGCCATAAAAAAAGGTCATGGGTAAGAAATGAGGCCCTAGACCCGAATTTACTCTGGGGCTAGAGCTTGCTTCTCCTCATGATTAGCAAATAAGAATTCCCAATACGAGCACCACATCCTATATATAATTTAAATGATCTATGCACAAATGACTTCTTCCCGATTAACCACTTCATCTATCAATGTGTACATTTAAATGTATGGCTTCACTAAATTTTTAGTCTTCCCAATCATTCTCATCCTATTCTTCGATCTCGTGTTTATTGGGTGTTAACAAGGTGGTGATGAATGACGATGAAGAACAACAATAGGAAGACGAAATGTAACAAGCGTTTTTTTTTTTCTTTTGATTTTGGTTTGCGACTTAAGTCTTAAGGTTTTAGCAAGGGGTTTTTTCATGATCCAGTCCGGTTCAGTTGATTTTGACCAACATTTTGGAGTGAACTATTATTACATTTTTGAAAAGAAAATAAATCCGATCCAGCTGGTTTGGTTTATACGGCCTATTCCAAACCAAAAACCATGGATGGAATTGTGAAGATTGTTCCAAATCGTAAACAAATCATGATGCTCTTAACCCGGAAAAAAAGGCAGATTTGACTCAATTTCTTTGGTTCATGTGATTTCGTTGGTTTTTAACACTCTAGTTTTAGGGGTTGTTCACAATTCAAATTGTTTTTTAGAGCGAAAATAATCCAAATTTGTATAATAGCGGCGGTGTTCACAGCGTTTGGTAGTTTAATTGGGTGCATGTGGATGTATTTCAAATAGTCATATTCGGGTTCGATGGTGAGGGTTCAATCTCATACTGGTTTGGAGTTATGGGTCCAAAAGTGAGGCACGAGATTGACTTTACAAGTCCGATTATGTGACAGTCTGACAAACTCTGATAAATGATATGAAGTTACCCAAAAGTTCATCTATATCATTTTTAAGGGTTCTAGGATTCATACACCATGTGACATCACATTTGGGGGGGTATGACATCACATTTTGAGTATGTGGCAGCTTTCTGTTGGTCTGTGATGTGGGCCAGGGTGTATGAATCCTAATTATATGGTGTATGGTTCCTAAATACCCATTTTTAAACAACAATATAATAAAAAGACAAATGCATATGAAAAGACTCTAACTTAAAAGCGCAGTTCGGCTACATTTGGAGTTACAAGGCTACAAGTGAGAGGCATGAATGACATAAGAAGCAAGATGATTTGAGAGATTCTCATAAAAGCGAAGATCCTAACTAAAACATTGTCAGACTCATTATTTGAACAACCAATTAAAGGATTTATTCATAAGTATTAGAGTTTATTTCGTGCAAAGACAAAACAAGTTACATTTAGATAGTGGGTAAGTGGACAACAAGCTCCTTAATAAGGAAGATCAAGTGGTAGACTGCGATAAAGGACTCAAAGCTAAATAAGAGATTATATCCTCACTATTGGAACAACCAGAAATAGACAACCCACTAAAAACCGATTTGATTGGATTACCAAACCGATTAAACATGTTTAATCGGTTGAATTTGGGTCGGTTAGGCATATTTCATTAAGTTCGGTTAGGCTAAATATATTCAAAACCAAATAAACTGCATTGATTAAATCGATATTTGAATCGGCGAACATTCCTTGATATACAAGCAAAAATTTAAATAAACAAATAAGGTTTAATAATCGATACTATATCATAATGCATTCGGAAAGACATTTTATATTATAATGCATTTGGAAAGACTTTTTAAAATATTCAAAAGTTAAAAACTTTTTTTTAATGTATAAAGTACAATTTTAAAATAAGGGTAAATTAGTCTTTTAAACATTAATTACACTTCCATCCCCTCGTATTAATTACACCTTAGTTCTCTAAACATTATTCAACTGTTGGTTATTTAAACAATAATTACATTTTTTTCCTCATATTTTAAGCCGAAGCCAATTACCTCAATATTTTTAAATGAAAATAACTTTTTTCATATGTTAATATCTAAAAACATACATCGTAAAAATAGCATTTTATTCTCTTTAATTTGAGTATAATAATGTTATTTTTATAATATAAAAAATTGATGTGTTATGTGATTAACTATATATAGGGTTGAACAATAATTAAACTATTAACCGAAATCGAAATAAAAAACAAAATAGAATTGACCAAAAACCTAATTTAATTAAAATTGGTTATTGGTTTTTTTTTTGTACCCTCAGTTAGCCGATGTTAACCAAATCAAAACTGATCCATTCATATATTAATACATTTTTTGTTTTTATACATCAATTTCATGTCTAAGCTAAACTAACTGAAGCGATTTAAAAACCGTCAATCTAACAAAATACACCGAACCAATCAACCAATTGGTTAATAATATCTATTAACCAATAACTTCGATTTTGATTGAGACTAATAACCAAACTAAACCAAATGATACACACCCTTGAAAGTGTCTATATCCTCGTTGCATTGTGGACATGATAGGTTTTATAAAGAAAAACCTACAAAATTTCAAAGAAACATCAAGATAAAAAAAGAGGGATCAAGCCAAAGCTTTTCAAATATTTTTCATTCATATCTTCAAATAAAAAGTTCAAAACCTTTTTAAAGGCATACAAACAAAATAATAACTAAAAGGAACATGGTACCATGTACTAAACCCACTAATGCACTAAATGAGAAAAACATGCAAGTCAATAAGGAAAACAAGGAGACCAAGAAATAATATCCCACGTAATGGAGTGCATGGATATGGTATTGGTTGATACGAGGGAGAGGCACGTATCCGGACTAGGGCTGTTCACGAGTCGATCCGATCCGAGAGGAGGTTTTGTAACACCCCAACCGATGGCGGAAACATCGAGGTGTCACGAGGTAACGATTGTTCAATAGCTCATGGACTAGAAATGTAAATATTGATACATTGACTAACTAATTTATTACATTGAAATGAAATTACAAGAATACAACGTTTAAGAACTAACAATCTAAAATAAAATTTAGTAAATCTCAAGTCTATGCCAGAAAACCCAGTGTACAGGCATCCACCCTTCCAGATTGCGCGTGTTCTCTCACTTAGAGTTCAACACTTTGAAGGATGAAAAATTTATGAAAAACAAAAGTAGGCAATTAAGCCAAGAATATCCAGCATGCTCCAAAGTGTAGACGTGTCCTCCAAGTAAAGTCACTCCTCAAAAACCCAGGATGAAGAAATAAAGAAAGAAATGGAGAGAAATAGAGGGAAGAATGAGAGGTGACAAAAGAGAAAGGTTAGTGGAACAAATAAACAAATAAACACAAGTAAGGTCATGTATAGGTTCTTAGTTATAGTCTAGGTCATTTACTAATAACTTAATTCCCTATAACCACGGCTCTGATACCAATCTGTAACACCCCAACCGATGGCGGAAACATCGAGGTGTCACGAGGTAATGATTGTTCAATAGCTCATGGACTAGAAATGTAAATATTGATACATTGACTAAGTAATTTATTACATTGAAATGAAATTACAAGAATACAACGTTTAAGAGCTAACAATCTAAAATAAAATTTAGTAAATCTCAAGTCTAAGTCTAAGTTCCAAAAGCTTAACAGTGATCTCATAACAACCTGAAACATGTACGAAAATAATTTTGTCAATACAAAATGTATTGGTGAGCATACCCTGTTTGAATAAATATAGTAGAAAAAGAGTTTCGCAATTCACGTGTTATACTGTCTACAATTTAGTGTTCAAGCTATGTACAAATGTCACTTAAAATTAAGCCTTAGAGTAGAAATGATATCTAAGAATAATGGGATATCTAGTATATATGTATAGTAGTCGCCCAATAGTATGATTATATATAGTATGCAACAAAGCAAGTAGTTTACACATAACAATAGTCAAGTACTATTTATTGCTATGCTAGGCCCACACCGGGTTAATGATTAAGGTCATAAGTACACACTATCAGCGATCAACAAGTAAAACACATACAAGAATTGCGATTGTGAATATAGACTAAAGCATGATTAAGTGAGTGAAGTAATAAGCGTACATGAGTCACCCCAAAAGTGTAAACATGAAAAAGGGGAAAGATATACTCACTTTCGCTAAGCTGAATTATCCTCTAAGCGTTGTGAATGTATGTGAGGCGAATCCCAAAGACTCAACAACGTAGCTAGTCTAATTTGAAGAAATAAAAACCGAAAAAGAAATAATATCAAGCTTCCAATTCGCCAATTACAAGAGCTTATGATCAAAGCTTCAATTGTAGAAGTAATAGACTATAGAAGAAAGGTATGAGGGAAAGTTTAATCAGATTGAAACAATCGATTTCGATGTGCCTAGTGTAATGGGTCATAGGTGGGTTTTTATACTAGTTTTGGATTCAATTAGCCATTAAAATTGGTCAATACCATAAAGTAAGGTTTCATGATGAATTGACTATTTGACTAGGACTTTGACTGTTTGACTAAGACTTTGACTACGACTTTGACCGAGACTTTGACTAGGACTTTGACTCGGACTTTGACTAGGACTTTGACTGTTTGACTGTCTTCGCGGACCGTGAGAACTAAAAAAATCAAATTTTCTAATTTAATCAATTTTAAGTTCCGGACTTGTTTCCTTTGGTTTCTAAGTTGTTTTAGGACTGAAAATTAAGGGTTTTGAGTATCAAGGTCTGAAACATACGTGCTCGGGTGTAGATGTGAGTATAAAACGTGCAATACTTTTACTTATAAAAATTATAAGTTTTATTAAATTGTGACTTTTGGTCCTATTAAAATAGGAGGGTTAAAAATCAAAATTTTGAAATAGTTGAGGGACCAATTATGCACATTTATGAAAAGGGGAGGGTGCAGGTTGTCACAGTCTCCCCTACTTTAGAAAATTTCGTCTCGAAATTACTTTCAAGTGAAAGTTTCCATGAAACAATAAAGTTTAAAAAAGGTAAGTAAGTTTTAAGGAATACATCAGTCATAAATCTGACAAAGTTTTAAAGTAGTTATTCAAAGAGAAAGGTTTAAAATCTTTGACATTTGACCCGAAAGTTGAGAGTTTACAAGGTTTGGGAAAGTATGTAACTGGTGAGGACAGAGCGCTGATATAACAGTCTCCCCTACTTTAGAAAAGTTTCTGACCGAACTTTGCTAAGGACATACAACAAGATTCCAAGTAACAGAGAGTGTAAGTGTATACAAAATTTGAGTTTTCGATGGGTGTGGTTAAGTTTAAAGGATGAAAAGAGCTTAGGGTAACAGAACAAACTGTTTTCCAAAAGAAATGTTATGTATGAGCTTTAAGATGAGGTTGAAGGTAGAATGCTGTTCAGGATTATCAGGAGTGATCAACGTTCATAGTAACACAACCACTAAGTTTATAATGACGATGTTCGGAATACTTTTGGGGCGATTATGTTGTAGACTATGAAAGGACTTATTGAAACTACTACTACACTGACTTGGACTAACGCTTGGTTCGATTCCCAGTCTCACTTCCGTCGCACCTTCAGTGTTTATATATAGGGTGTACCGCAACTAACCCACCACACCTTGAGTTTTCCGAAAACGCACTGATCATCTACCCGAGCGCTTGGTTCGATCCCCAGTCTCACTTTCGACTCACCATCAGTGTTTATATATAGGGTGTACCGTAGCTAACCCACCACACCTTTGGTATTTCGAAAGTGTACTGAACATCTAGCCGGTTATCCAAAATAGATTCACACCACCTTAATGTACTTGTAAATTCATGATTACATTCCAGGCCACAATCACCAATTAACATTACGTTAGGGTGTTATGTCCTTCAATGATGTTGAATAGAATACTTCAACATAAGTACAAAAAATGTTTCGAGTTAAAAAGAATACCTTAACTCAAGATGTTGAAAAGAATACTTCAACATAAAACCAACAATGTTTCAAGTTAAAAAGAATACTTTAACTCAAGATGTTGAAAAGAATACTTCAACATATAATGTTTCGAGTTAAAAAGAATACTTTAACTCATGATGTTGAAAAGAATACTTCAACATAAAACTAACAATGTTTCGAGTTAAAAAGAATACTTTAACTCAAGATGTTGAAAATAATACTTCAACATAAGTACCAGCAGTGTTTCGAGTTAAAAAGAATACTTTAACTCATGATGTTGAAAAGAATGCTTCAACATAAATACCAACAATGTTTCGAGTTAAAAAGAATAATTTAACTCATGATGTTGAAAAGAATACTTCAACATGAAACTAACAATGTTTCGAGTTAAAAAGAATACTTTAACTCATGATATTGAAAAGAATACTTCAACATTAAACCAACAATGTTTCCGACTAGTTTGTAAGCGAATATCAAGCGGTGTATCTGATGTCCATAGATTGAGATAGTGTGGAGTTTTATATTTGAAGATACTTTTTAGAAAAATGCAGGGGAGAGGCTTTTTTTTTTTTTGAATAACGACAAGGAAAACACAGAAAGTGACGAGGTTATGAAGTATAGGTATTTATTTGTTAAGATTTTGAGCATGTAATTGGAAAAAGTTAAGGCTGTGTGAAATAATGTATCACTAAAAGAAGAAAGTTTTTTTTTTTAAGCATAGAGCAAATTCTTATGATTTCAAGAAATCAATAATAAAACATTAGAGTGTTCTTATCTAGTCATAAGACCCGACAAAAACTTTGATTGTTCAAAGAATTAAACTCAGTTAGAGATTAACGAAGACGTGCTTTAGCCTATAAGTGGACACTCACTCTAGGAATTCCCAGGTAAGCATAACAGGTCCGCTTTCAGATTTATGCGCTATGCTTGCCTATGCCAGAAACCTAGTGTACAGGCATCCACCCTTCCAGATTGCACGTGTTCTCTCACTTAGAGTTCAACACTTTGAAGGATGAAAAATTTATGAAAAACAAAAGTAGGCAATTAAGCCAAGAATATCCAGCATGCTCCAAACTATAGACGTGTCCTCCAAGTAAAGTCACTCCTCAAAAACCCATGATGAAGAAATAAAGAAAGAAATAGAGAGAAATAGAGGGAAGAATGAGAGGTGACAAAAGAGAAAGGTTAGTGGAACAAATAAACAAATAAACACAAGTAAGGTCATGTATAGGTTCTTAGTTATAGTCTAGGTCATTTACTAATAACCTAATTCCCTATAACCACGGCTCTGATACCAATCTGTAACACCCCAACCGATGGCGGAAACATCGAGGTGTCACGAGGTAACGATTGTTCAATAGCTCATGGACTAGAAATGTAAATATTGATACATTGACTAAGTAATTTATTACATTGAAATGAAATTACAAGAATACAACGTTTAAGAACTAACAATCTAAAATAAAATTTAGTAAATCTCAAGTCTAAGTCTAAGTTCCAAAAGCTTAACAGTGATCTCATAACAACCTGAAACATGTACGAAAATAATTTTGTCAATACAAAATGTATTGGTGAGCATACCCTGTTTGAATAAATATAGTAGAAAAAGAGTTTCGCAATTCACGTGTTATACTGTCTACAATTTAGTGTTCAAGCTATGTACAAATGTCACCTAAAATTAAGCCTTAGAGTAGAAATGATATCTAAGAATAATGGGATATCTAGTATATATGTATAGTAGTCGCCCAATAGTATGATTATATATAGTATGCAACAAAGCAAGTAATTTACACATAACAATAGTCAAGTACTATTTATTGCTATGCTAGGCCCACACCGGGTTAATGATTAAGGTCATAAGTACACACTATCAGCGATCAACAAGTAAAACACATACAAGAATTGCGATTGTGAATATAGACTAAAGCATGATTAAGTGAGTGAAGTAATAAGCGTACATGAGTCACCCCAAAAGTGTAAACATGAAAAGGGGAAAGATATACTCACTTTCGCTAAGCTGAATTATCCTCTAAGCGTTGTGAATGTATGTGAGGCGAATCCCAAAGACTCTACAACGTAGCTAGTCCAATTTGAAGAAATAAAAACCGAAAAAGAAATAATATCAAGCTTCCAATTCGCCAATTACAGGAGCTTATAATCAAAGCTTCAATTGTAGAAGTAATAGACTATAGAAGAAAGGTATGAGGGAAAGTTTAATCAGAATGAAACAATCGATTTCGAGGTGCCTAGTGTAATGGGTCATAGGTGGGTTTTTATACTAGTTTTGGATTCAATTAGCCATTAAAATTGGTCAATACCATAAAGTAAGGTTTCATGATGAATTGACTATTTGACTAGGACTTTGATTGTTTGACTAAGACTTTGACTACGACTTTGACCGGGACTTTGACTCGGACTTTGACTAGGACTTTGACTGTTTGACTGTCTTCGCGGACCGCGAGAACTAAAAAAATCAAATTTTCTAATTTAATCAATTTTAAGTTCCGGACTTGTTTTCTTCGGTTTCTAAGTTGTTTTTGGACCGAAAATTAAGGGTTTTGAGTATCAAGGTCTGAAACATACATGCTCGGGTGTAGATGTTAGTATAAAACGTGCAATACTTTTACTTATAAAAATTATAAGTTTTATTAAATTGTGACTTTTGGTCCTATTAAAATAGGAGGGTTAAAAATGAAAATTTTGAAATAGTTGAGGGACCAATTATGCACATTTATGAAAAGGGGAGGGTGCAGGTTGTCACAGCTTTGCTCATGCTTGGCTCGTTTACAAACCGAACCGAGCAGAGCGGTTCATTTACAATCGAGCCGAAAATCAAACGAGTATTCTTTGAGCGCAAATTTTCAGAGCGAGCGCCGAGCGAGAATCGGGCGGAGAGTAATTTGGACGATCATAAAATTAGGGTGTTTCCTTCGATGTTTTCGGGTGACAACTAAGGTCGAATTGTCCGATAATAATACTAATATTGAGATCCCAGTGTCCGAAGATGAGGCTTGGAGTGAGGCTGGTGAAGCGATGAGCATATGTCAGAGAACAGTTGTTGCATTGTGACGTAGGGTGATATCAAGCGACAATTAGCGATGGACGACTAATAACATAAAGAAGTCAAGACTGTCACCTCATGACTTACGGTTTTACTATTAAATATAGTGTTAACTTTTTTATGGAGTTAAGTGGGCTAGTTATATTTTGTTTGCATATACTGAGTCAAATCCAATAGAATGTTATATATAAAGTCATAAATTTATCTGTAAATTGGGTGCATATTTACAATTTAATATATAATAAATAAATAAAAATTTATTCGAGCCGAACCGAGCCGAGCGTACCTTTGCTCATGCTTGGCTCACTTACAAACCGAACCGATCTGATCGGCTCATTTACAACCGAGCGAAAGATCGAGCGAGCATTTTTCGAACATTTTCCGAGCGAGCGACGAGCGATCCACGAGCGGCGAACGATTTGAACAGCCCTAATCAGGACACCCTTCTAGTTTAGATTTAAATCAGCACAATCGTCTTCTTCGAGACAATCACTTCACCTAATTTGTATTCATCAAGAACCGAGATTTGCAAAACCAAGTGCATGTATTTCAAATATTTATATTTGAGGGTTCGGTGGTGAGGTCCGATCGACAATTGGGTGTTGACGGAGTGTGTGTTTGATGACAGTGGCGGATCTTGAACAAAAAACATCGTATGGTCGGACTTAATCTGGTAGGGCCGGGCACAATATATATAAATTTTTTGGTAAATTTTCAACAAAATTTACACTACGAAGCAAAAAAGTTGGGTGGGCCGAGGCCTCGTTTGGCACGTAGAAATATCCTCCCATGTTTGATAGTATAAAGGGGGTGCTGGACACCTTTTTTTTTTGAGCGGTGACTTTTCTTCATCTTTTTATGGGGATAAGTAGGTCACACCCGTCTCTTGGCAGGCCCGGCACCCACATTCGGTCAGACTATGTTGTCTTAACCGAGTCCACGCTGGCAGGCCCGGTCTCCACTCCACTAAGAACTGCCCCTGCGTACTAGACAGGATGATGGTCATTGTACCCCCACAAGAACTATGTTATCTGAGGTAACACGAGAGGATAAAACTCGTGTTGATTTGAACTCTTACGACCACAAGGATCTAGTTCTTATTTTCATTGCTCTAACCACTGTGATACTACTCCACCATGATAAAGGGAGATGGTGGGTGTCCATGATTTTAAAAGCATACTAATAATAGCATAACGTGTATTTAAGAAAACTAAATTAGTTAAAAGCTTGCAATCTTATAACAGATACAACTATGGTTTATTTTAATTAAAGTTTAAATAGATTACTAAAATACAAAAAGTAAACATATAAATAAACGACACATATGAAAAAGGAAAGGTAAGTGGATTGCTATTTTTAAGTAACTTTCTTATTTTAAAAATCAATCATTCATGATGATACAATAATTATTTTCTCTAGTTTATAAAAATCATGACTAATAATAGAACATGAATAAATTGTAGAAATGCTTCGGGTATTTTTGGCAATGAGCTTTTATGAGCTTTTAAGAGCTTCAAGTTTCAAGCTTTTAAGAAAAAAACTCCTACTCAATAAAAGCCTTGATTAGTTGAAGGAGCTGGAAGCTTTTAGGTTAGAGAAAAAACTCTATAGTGAAAAGCTACTAATACCAGCTTTTAAGAAAAAACTCTACTAGCTACAAGCTTTTAATTAGTAAATGACATAAATACTCATTCTATTTAAAAAAAAAAAAAAACTTTCTTTACAAGCTTTTAATTATACCAATTTTGGTTATTTTATATATTTTATTAAAAGCTCCAATACTATGCCAAATACCAAAATATATTTAAAAAACTTTTAGCTATCAGCTTGCAGCTACCAGCCACCAGCTAATTTTGCCAAACATACCCTTCATTTATTTATATCCTTATGCTTCCTTATTTTCTTTATTCACTTTTTATATCTATCCTTATATGTGACTCATCTCTAATGAAGAAAAAACGAGTATGATTCGGGTATAGTGAGGGGTTGGCTACTCGTGCTCGCTACCATAATGTAATCCTTTGCTCACAACGATGATAGATCCGTGGTCCGATTAGATATAGAATAAGCTAATAAGCAATGCATAAAACACATAAGGTTTAAGTGATTCGGTCTCGTTGACCTACGTTCACTGTCAAAGTATGATCTTTATTACTTGAAATATTACAAGTGTAAAGGAAGAATACAAATCAGAGATACAAGTGTGTGTGTGATTGAGAATGACGCCTTGTGATTGGTCCACGTGACGCGCTATGGTTGGTTGGCATGGGCGGCGCCCTGCCACTGATACACGTGGCACAATGTTGTGGACTGTAGGGGCTTCATTTTCTTCCTGGTGGCAGAGGGTGTCAGGCGGCTTATCTTCTTCTGGAAGACAGGCTAAGGTGACGTCTGACACCTGGGGAGATGTGCAGCAAGTGGGGCTCAAAGGGAGCTGCACCTTGGCGCAAGCGGCTGCTAATCCTTCGGGTGGTCATCGCCAGAGCTGACGATGTGCTTCACGCTTGATAGTTTCTACTTCACATGTGTTGTTGGTTCCTTTTCCCTCCGCCGAGTTCTGCTGATCCACAGAGGCATGTCTTGGAGACAATTATTTGTGGGGTAGGGTGCACCAAGGCGCTGGAACTGGTACCCTACCCCTTCATCTAGCCAACACTTTATCCTATCAAAAAAAGCCAACTAGGCGCTGACGTGACACTGGCTAAAGTGTCACTCCTGCTCACTTGATCTTGTTGTGGCTCACCTTGAGCGATAACTTTATCATGTTTTTTGTTTTTTTTTTATTTAAGACATTGCTTAAATATTATAATAACATCACACCAAAACATCACATAAATATTAAAAAAAACATAAATAAATATTAGAAACACGACTGTTGTTGAAAGTGTGGTCTCATAGCTCTTCAAACCGCAACGCTCGGGTAGTTATTATTGTGCATGAGACGGTACTGGTTACGGGCCTCCTCAATCGTCTCGTCTTCGTTTAAACCCGCATTGTCGTTCAACGCACTTACGAAGAACTGCTCAAATATTGTGCACTTCGTGAGTAAAGATACATATTTTTCATATATCGCGTCCGTTAAACGAGGGTTGTCACTCATTTGTTGATTGAATCTAGTCACAACCGCGCTCCAAAAAAAATAAGTCCTCCTTCTAATGTGGTAACATAACTGTTGACTAACGCGAGTTCTTCATCCACGTTCCAACTTCGTGGTGGGATTCGGTTTTGTGGGGGCGGGATTGGGTTTGGATTTAGGTTTTCATTTGCCATTTGGAATCGGTTTGATTAAGATGATAAAAATAATTTGATTTAATGTTTGGTAGATGATAAAAGTGTGTGTTTGATAAAACACACAATGGCTACTTTTTTAAAATTGTCCTCGCTAGCTCGTTTGGGCTCGCTCGCGGCAACGATCACTTAGTTATGTTATAGACCTGGCGATCCACATGGCTATATTTGTGGCTCACATCAGCTGGCTCGTGGGCCACAACACATACTCTTATACTTCTTTATTTTGTATTACATTTATCTTTTGTCACAACAATTATAGAAAATAAACAATTAATTTCTATAATTAACAAATCACTATTGAGTGTTGATGTTATATAATCAGCTTTAATAATAAAAAACATCGTTCCCTATTTTAGTGAATCTAATGGAGCTTTCAAATACAAAAATCTAACTATTTTGTTTAAATTACAGATAAGAGATAAGGCATGAATAGAGGATCTTCGTGTCAGTGCTCTTTTATAATTAGTTTTATCAAATAAAACTAAATCATATAAATGCTTATGTTTATATCTATATCTATATTTATATTATATTACTAACTTATACCCCGGGAGCGTCCCGGGTTGAGAAATCTAAGTAAAGTGAATAAAATTAGAAGTATCTAAACTATAAAAATGACATCTATATAGCAATTACCATTTCACCTTACAACATCAACACCTAAAACAGAATATTAAGATCCCAAGCATTTCAAGGGGGACATAGATTGTTTAGCACCAATACATTCAGTCAAATGTCTTTAACTGCATACAATAAGATTTAAGCTATTTCAGAATATGGTAGAAAAAGAAAACACAGCAATCACCTGTTGGAGAGCGTCCCGGGTTGAAATATCTAATATGACATAATAAAATATCTAATATGACAAAATAATTAATGACTTGCCAATATATGATTAATGAATATTATTATTATTATTATTATTATTATTATTATTATTATTATTATTATTATAAACAAATCTCTGCCATAAGTTATCATATTCTAATATAAAAAAAGGGTAATTGGGTCGGGTATCACCTAATCCCAGACCCGACCCAAACCCACAATTTTTTTTAAACTAATTCCAAACCTGACACAATACTTGTCGGGTTACAAAAAATAGTCGTTTTTTACTCCGTTTTTTATATAGCACTATGGTACTCGTTGGAAAGATAATAAAACGCTCGTTAATTTGGTGTAATTTTTTTCTTTAAAAAATCTCGTGTATAAAAGATATTAACGTTTAAAAGTTATGGGAGGAAACATTAGAGATAAAAATCTAATTTTGTTTTTAAATTTTAAATTATTATTTTCCTAAAATAAAGGTCTTGCCACATGGGATGACACATGGCACACTCAATAAAGAGAATACCCTCTTTGAATGCCATGTCATTAAAATGGCTTTGGTTTATTATATGTATAGATAACTAGTTTTTATCCCGGGTGCGTCTCGGGTTAAAATATCTAATATAACATAATAAAATATATTATTATTATTATTATTATTATTAATATTTTAAACAAATCTCTGTCATAAGTTATCATATTCAAATATAAAAAAACGAATCTTTGCGCCGGGGTAAAAATCTAGTGCCATTACAAATGAATTCGGAAGTTTGTAATTGATCATTCTAAAAAGAACTAACATGAATTAAGAAAAAAAATTAATTATTGAAATATCGAACGCATTAGTCTAAGGGTTATGTGATGCGTTAAAAAATTCATGGGTATATGATCGGGTATGTAGTTCGGGTATTTGGGTATGTTGTTTCGGATAATCGGGTCGGGTATCACCTAATCCCAGGCCCGACCCAAACCCACATTTTTTTTAAACTAATCCCAAACCCGACACAATACCTGTCGGAGTGTCGGGTTACAAAAAAATAGTCATTTTTTTCTCCGATTTTTATATAGCACTATGGTACTCGTTGGAAAGATAATAAAACGCTCGTTAATTTGGTGTAATTTTTTTCTTTAAAAAATCTCGTATATAAAAGATATTAACGTTTAAAAGTTACGGGAGAAAACACGAGAGAAAAAATAATAAAGGTTTAATATTTAGATTTAGTAGATTAGGTATTTAATATATTAGATTAAATATTATAATAGATTAGGTAAAATCATATTTATTTCTTTTTTTAATTGGTTTAAAGTTGTCACATCACATCCTATGTGGCATCTCTCAAAGGAGAGATTGCATAAGAGCATGACATGTAGGATTAATCCCTTTGCAATATAAGGGATTAATCCTACATGTCATGCTCTTATGCAATCTCTCCTTTGAGAGATGCCACATAGGATGTGATGTGGCAACTCTAAACCAATTATAAAAAAAGAAATAAATATGATTTAACCTAATCTATTATAATCTTTAACCTAATCTATTAAATATCTAATCTGTAACACCCCGCCCCTCTCATCACCAATATTGTCCGCTTTGCCCATCCAGAGCTCACGGATTTGTTTTTGGTTTGCCCAAATGGAGACTTCCCAGGAGGTCACCCATCCTGAAATTTCTCCTACCTGAGCACGCTTAACTGTGGAGTTCTCCTCTCATCCACTAACATTAAGCCCCAAAACGCGTTGGTGATTTAAGAGGCAAGACATTACTTATGAACCAAGGATCTCTCCTGGCCACGGCCGATGTGGGATTTTCCTGGGGTGTCACATTCACCCCTGTTAAAGTCTCATCGTCCCTGATGAGGTATGTTCCTGGGATGTCACATTCACCCCGTGTTTAGAGTCTCATCGTCCCTGATGAGGTGTGCACCCACCATCCCGAACGGCACAGGAGTGGCTCTGATACCATCTGTAACACCCGCCCCTCTCATCACCAATATTGTCCGCTTTGCCCATCCAGAGCTCACGGATTTGTTTTTGGTTTGCCCAAATGGAGACTTCCCAGGAGGTCACCCATCCTGAAATTTCTCCCACCTGAGCACGCTTAACTGTGGAGTTCTCCTCTCATCCACTAACATTAAGCCCCAAAACGCGTTGGTGATTTAAGAGGCAAGACATTACTTATGAACCAAGGATCTCTCCTGGCCACGGCCGATGTGGGATTTTCCTGGGGTGTCACATTCACCCCTGTTAAAGTCTCATCGTCCTTGATAAGGTGTGTTCTGTGACACCCCAGGAACACACCTCATCAGGGACGATGAGACTCTAACAGGGGGTGAATGTGACACCCCAGGAAATCCCACATCGGCCGTGGCCAGGAGAGATCCTTGGTTCATAAGTAATATCATGCCTCTTAAATCACCAACGCGTTTTGGGGCTTAATGTTAGTGGATGAGAGGAGAACTCCACAGTTAAGCGTGCTCAGGTGGGAGAAATTTCAGGATGGGTGACCTCCTGGGAAGTCTACACTTGGGCAACCAAAAACAAATCCGTGAGCTCTAGATGGGCAAAGCGGACAATATTGGTGATGAGAGGGGCGGGGTGTTACAGATGGTATCAGAGCCACTCCTGTGCCGTTCGAGATGGTGGGTGCACACCTCATCAGGGACGATGAGACACTAACAGGGGGTGAATGTGACACCCCAGGAACACACCTCATCAGGGACGATGAGACTCTAACAGGGGGTGAATGTGACACCCCAGGAAATCCCACATCGGCCGTGGCCAGGAGAGATCCTTGGTTCATAAGTAATGTCTTGCCTCTTAAATCACCAACGCGTTTTGGGGCTTAATGTTAGTGGATGAGAGGAGAACTCCACAGTTAAGCGTGCTCAGGTGGGATAAATTTCAGGATGGGTGACCTCCTGGGAAGTCTACACTTGGGCAACCAAAAACAAATTCGTGAGCTATAGATGGGCAAAGCGGACAATATTGGTGATGAGAGGGGCGGGGTGTTACATAATCTACTAAATCTAAATATTAAACCTTTATTATTTTATCTCTCATGTTTTCTCCCATAACTTTTAAACGTTAATATCTTTTATATATGAGATTTTTTAAAGAAAAAAATTACACCAAATTAACGAGCGTTTTATTATCTTTCCAACGAGTACCATAGTGCTATATAAAAATCGGACAAAAAAATGACTATTTTTTTGTAACCCAACAGGTATTGTGTCGGGTTTGGGATTAGTTTAAAAAAATTGTGGGTTTGGGTCGAGTCTGGAATTAGGTGATACCCGACCCGATTACCCGAAACAACATACCCAAATACCCGAACTACATACCCGATCATATACCCATGAACTTTTTAACACATCACATAACCCTTAGACTAATGATGTATTGTAAAATACATCTATTTTCAGTGTAAAGTTTGTAAAGTTTTCGAGTCATTTAAATAGTTTTTTTATTAGTTTTAAGATTGTACCGGTCTATTTTATTTAGTATAGGTTTTTATAGATTTTTATTAGTTTTGAGTCATTTTTAGTACTTATTTATTTTATTTTATATTTTGGTAGGTGTTCGTGTGGACGTTGGAGCGTAAACGATGAACTTTGGTCAAGCCAAGAACACCCGAGTCTAAAGAGCGGAGTCATACTACTATATAATAATAATAATTAAAAGAAAAAAAAATAAATCATGTGTTGAATGGACTTTGGTCGGCCCAAGAAATTGAGGGCAAACATTGTGAATATTATAAAAAGCGGCGCACGATTTGAGATTCAAAAAAAAAATATCATTCATTCACATATATCCAGCCGTAGTCATTCCACATATAATCGCACAGAAACAATTCATTCAACATCACGACATCGCACAGAAGAAAAGTGGAAGAAGCAGCCACGGTGACGAGCGAACGAGCACGGAAGGAGAAAAGGCCACGGGCACGTTAAAGATCAAGAGCCAACGAGCCTTGGGTTAGGTTTAATTTTTATTAATTTTTTTCTCTAGACATACTTAAAACTATGTTTAATCATTTTGTGATGGTATTTTTTAATATTATGAGTGGCTAGACATTTTTATGGCTACTTAGGATGATGATTTAGACAATAATATGATTGAATGACGTTTGGTTTCCGTTTGGATGTGTAGAATTACATGATTTTTATTTTTATTGTTGCATTTGATATATGTGTGTTGGCGTTAATTTTATTTGAAGTTTGTTTATTGGTTTTGTGGAGCTAGGCATGTAGAGATACCCCCTAGGTCTATAAATCAATCTAGTTCGTCAACTTAGGTTAGTGTGCTAGTATTTGGAGTTGGAGTACGACACAAGTATAACAAACTAATATAATAAATTAACTAAAACGTGCAGTCCATTCTTGAGGGTGAGAAATCTAACTCGAGAGTGCTAGGTAACTAACTAGGCATTGTTCGGTAGTTGGCAAACGCTAGGGCGGGAGTCGCTACTTGTCCGTGTTTAGAGTTTTCCTAGGTTTCTTTCAGTAGAATTTAAGTTTGCTTCATAGTTTGAGGGTTTTAATCCAGGAGAGGTTTTAACCTGATTTCTGTGGGATTTTGGTACGCTAGGGCGATCCAGATCCATTTTAGCATTTCTACACTTGTCCCGCCTTGATTCTAGCTTACTAGCCTTTCCTGCAGGAGGAGAGTATTTGGATGAAATTAGGGTCTCCAAACGGGTTTCTTAGTCAGGATTGAGTATTACGTCTAAGGATTCTTACCTAGGTAGCCAGTCTTTCCCTTGTTTGAATTTTCCATCACTTTAGTTCGGTTTTTATTTTAGTTCTAATTAGTTTTTAATTTAATTTAATTTAGGGTAATTTAGTTAATTAATAGTTAATCAATTTTTATATTTTCAATTTAAAACCCCCCTTAGTTATTAATTTAAACAAGCAATTCAGTGACAGTTTAATCTTCTGTGTTTAATTGAGTCCTTTGGTTCGATACCTGGTCTTATTCGCTTGCTACAAACGAACGGTACACTTGCCGATTGTGCGTGGTTTAGTTGAGTCTAGGGTTTTAACTTGTGCACATTTTTATATATATATATCAGCACGCATCAAGTTTTTGGCGCCGTTGCCGGGGACTTTTTACTTGCACTTTTTGATTTTACTTGTTTTGTTTTGCTTATTTACTTCTTGCTGGATCTGCCTGCGATTATCTGTGCTACTTGTGCTTTTAGTCTTAGGTTATTTTCTATCCATTAGTAACTCCAGCGTGGTTTGCACTTTCAGTGTATGCCACATACTCGCTCACAAGGACCACCTGAATTCACCACCTGCACGGATCCCAACCTCGACATCCACGAGCGCCTTAACGAGTTTCGGACGGTCATCCGGAAGAAAATTGATCAGGTACGCTTGTCTTCTCCATCCTCTTCATCCTTTTCTTTTTCTGAACCTAAACCCACCATCCATTCACCACCAAAACCCATTCCTTTCCCACCGCTCACTGCTGAAATGGCTGAAGGAAATGTCAGACGCACAGTGCACTCTCGTGCCACTGAGGGACTTACTGGGATTCATTCTCCCATTGCTCGCCCTGCTACTGCTGATGCCAACAATTGGCAAATCCCCTCCCATGTCATGTCCACTATTACTAACGCCACTCAATTTCATGGTCTTGATGAGGAGGATGCTCATGGACATCTGTCCCGATTTGTACGCATCTGTGACACTTTCAATCTTTCCCACATCACAAAGGAAGCCATTTATCTACGTTTGTTCCCATTTAGTTTGTCTGGTCGTGCCGCCACTTGGTATGACACTCTGCCTAATAGTTCCATTGCTACTTGGGAGGACATGCTTGGAAAATTCTTGAAAAAATATCACCCAGCTTCCAAGGATTCCCGCATTAGGGAGCAGATTCACTCATTCCGTATGGATCCTGATGAGCCATACTACATGGCTTGGGAGCGTTTCCAGACCCTACTGAGCCGATGCCCTCATCATGGTCTTTCTGACTGGGCCCTTGTGGAGAAATTCTACAATGGCCTCACTTTTGAGACTCGAGTTCGTTTTAATACAGCTGCACAGGGTAATTTCATGTAAAAAATGGATATTGATGCAGCTAATGAGTTATTTGAGAGTTTTGCCCATTCTGAGAGACCACCAAAGCATACTGTTGGGAATTCAAATCCCATGACTAGTAACGCCTCTCCTACTACCCGAGGTGTTTATCAGATTGCACCGGATACTGGTCTGGCTGCGGTGATTGAGAATTTAACTAAGCAAGTGAGAGATCTTCAGATGAGGTTAGATAGGTGTGAAATATGTAGGGGGTCATGACACATCTGAGTATCCAATTCAGAGTCAGGAACAGGTAGATTCTCTAAATTCTGGGTGGCTTAAACCACCTTATCAAAACTACACTTCCAACTCGAACTCCAACTGGAGAAATCAGAACTCCAACTGGCAAGGGGGTAACTCTTCTAGATACCAACCTCGCCAGAATCTGTTCCAAGCTCCCAACTCTGGGGGTCCCACTAGTCGTACTGAGTCTGACCTTACTACCATTCTAGAGAACTAGTCCCAGATTCTTAGTAACATTCAGTCACAACTTGCTGAGAATGAAGCTTTTAGGAAAGGTCAACAAGCTGCGTTTCAAAACCTAGAGGCCAAAGTAGGAGAATTAGCTAATCAGGTTAACCAGAGACCACCAGGGGGCCTTCCTAGTAACACTGTCAATAATCCTAACTCCTCTAGTTCATCGTTTAGGCAGCATCAGGCGAAAGCCGTTACTACTAGGAGTGGGAAGGGGGTAGATGATTCGTTACCAGTAGGAGAGGATGAGTCTGTTGATGAGGGAGTTGAGAGAGAGACACCAGCTGGCGAGGTGCAACCTAGGCTCCGCCCAGCAAGTACAGCACAAACCAGCGGGTCTCAAGGTGAGAAGAGAGATGACACTCCGGTGAAGGCCTACAAGCCTAAGCCGCCATTTCCTGGTCGACTTGCTAGACCAGATGATTCTGATCAGTACCGTAAGTTCCTGGATATGCTGAAAAAGATCCAGGTGAACTTACCATTTGTTGAGGCTCTTTCGAAGATGCCTAAGTATTAGGCCTGTAAATGAACCGAACGAACACGAACACAGGCGTGTTCGTGTTTGTTCATTTAACTTTAACCGAACACGAACACGAACACGAACACATAATCGAACACATTTTTGTGTTCGTGTTCGTTCATTAAGAAATTTGTCGTGTTCGTGTTCGTTTATGTTCGTTCATTTAAACCTAAACGAACAGTTCATGAACATAAACGAACACAAATGATCAATATAAACGAACACAAATGAACATATACGAACATAAACAAAAACAAGTTAATAATGATTAATGAACATAAATGAACGTTAGGGTTGGGGTGGAGAGCGGCTGTGAAGTGTGGAGAGCGGCTAATAAGTGATATGTTTAGAATGTTAGGGTTATGGTTAAGTGTTTAGAACATATGAATTAAGGTTACTTAACAAAAAGAAATAAATAATAATAAAAAATAAAGCTAAGTTTAATTAAACGAACATAAACGAACAAAATATACGAACATAAATGAACGAACATAAACGAACGTTCATGAACATAAATGAACGAACACAACGTGTGTTCATGTTCGTTCGTTTAATTAAACGAACAAAAAATTGTGTTCATGTTTGTTCATTTATTTAAATAAACGAACATAAACGAACTTCCCGCCGAACAGTTCACGAACAGTTCATGAACGTTCGGTTCGTTTACAGGCCTACTAAGTATGCCAAGTTTCAGAAAGATTTGCTCACAAACAAAAAGAAACTTGAGGAGATCTCTTCTGTTACTCTTCCTGAGCAGGTCTCTGCAGCGCTGCAGAATAAGCTGCCCCCAAAGATGACTGATCCTGGTAGCTTTACCATTCCCTGTCTGATAGGGAATCTCACTGTTAGTAATGCTCTTGAAGACCTTGGAGCTAGCATTAATTTAATGCCCTACTCTGTTTTTGCTAGGCTCAATGTAGGAGAGCTGTCTCCTACGCGCATGAGTATTCAACTCGCCGACCGATCGGTGAAGTTTCCGCGCGGGATAGTGGAAAACTTGTTAGTTAAGGTTGATAAATTTGTTTTCCCGGTGGATTTTGTTATACTTGACATGGACGAGGACTCACAGGTTCCACTCATTCTTGGTCGTCCATTCTTAGCCACTGCTCGTGCTATTGTTGATGTCTTTGATGGCAAACTCACTCTTCGAGTTGCCGACGAGCAGGTCACTTTTGATGTTCAGCACTCCATGAAGCACCCTAACCAGAACGATGATACTCTATACTTCATTGATTCGTTCATGACTCAGGTGGGGAGCTTTCTCACTAGCTTCTGCGAACGAGACACCCTTGACACACAGATGCTCGGTACCGAGTATAAAGGGTGCATTGAGATGACTGAGTTTGATCTTGAGCGGGACATGTCTCCACCCGCTGTTCAGTCTCACCTTTCTGATGAGGCCTCCAAGGTTTTCGAGACCACTGATTCGGAGAGACCTCTAGAGACACCATCACTTGAGACACCCCCTACCCTTGAGCTTAAGGAGTTACCATCTCATCTAGAGTATGCATATTTAGGGGAGGACTCTCAGTTGCCTTTCATCATATCATCTGAGTTGACAGAGGATGAGAAAGAGCGGTTGTTGTGTGTACTGAAAGCACACAAGCGTGCTATTGCGTGGAAGCTCTTTGACATTAAGGGCATCCACCCTTCTTTTTGCACGCATAAGATTCTGATGACTGAGGAGTTTAAGCCAGTTGTCCAGCCTCAGCGACGGCTAAACCCGAACATGCAGGATGTGGTTAAGAAAGAAGTGATTAAGTTGTTAGATGCAGGTTTGATTATCCCATCTCTGATTCATCTTGGGTGAGTCCTGTCCAGGTTGTTCCCAAGAAAGGGGGAATGACGGTTGTCACGAATGAGAAAAATGAGCTCATACCCACTAGGACTGTGACCGGATGGCGAGTTTGCATTGACTATCACAAACTCAATGACGCCACCCGCAAGGACCACTTCCCCTTGCCCTTTATTGATCAGATGCTTGAGCGTTTGTCGGGTCAGCAGTTTTACTGCTTTCTGGATGGTTTCTCTGGTTACTTTCAGATCCCTATTGCACCTGAGGATCAAGAGAAAACCACATTCACATGCCCCTTTGGCACTTTTGCGTATCGACGCATGCCTTTTGGGCTATGTAATGCCCCGGCCACGTTTCAGCGATGTATGATGGCGATTTTCCATGAGTTGATCGAGGATTCCATGGAGGTTTTCATGGATGATTTTTCTGTCTTTGGGAGTTCCTTCGATCATTGTTTGCGTAATCTAGAGCGTGTTCTTACTCGGTGTGAGGAGACGAACCTGATGCTTAATTGGGAAAAGTGTCACTTCATGGTTCGTGAGGGTATTGTGCTTGGGCACAAGATTTCACAGGCGGGGATTGAGGTTGATAGAGCTAAAATCGACACCATTTCCCAACTCCCGCCGCCTACTTCTGTGAAGTCTATTCGTAGTTTTCTAGGTCACGCGGGTTTCTATAGGCGTTTCATTAAGGATTTTTCTAAGATTGCCCGCCCGATGACCCAACTTCTTGAGAAAGATCGACCATTCAAGTTTTCTGCTGAATGTGTCAAGGCATTTGAGTTGTTGAAGGAGCGTTTAGTGACGGCTCCCATTCTGGTCGCTCCAGATTGGTCTCTTCCTTTCGAGATCATGTGTGATGCTAGCGACTTTGCTGTTGGGGCTGTGTTGGGTCAGCGTAGGGACAAGCATTTCCATCCCATTTACTACGCTAGCAAAACACTCAATGATGCCCAAGAGAATTACACGACGACAGAGAAGGAGTTGCTAGCCGTCGTCTTTGCTTGTGATAAGTTTAGGTCATATCTCGTGCTTTCTAAGACTATCATTTTTACTGACCATTCCGCTCTTAGGCATCTTTTCTCCAAGAAAGATGCAAAGCCTAGACTGATTAGGTGGATCCTTTTGCTTCAAGAGTTTGATATTGAGAATAGGGATAAGAGTGGAGCTGAGAATGTAGCTGCGGATCATCTATCTCGTTTAGAGAATCCGGAGTTAGAGAGAGGTAGGGAAGAGATGATTAGGGATGATTTTCCTCATGAGAGTTTGATGTCTGTGGTAGCTAGGATCTGTAGGGACTTCCCTTGGTATGCCGACATAGCTAATTACTTAGTTTCGGGTGAATTTAAGAGTGATATTACTTTTCAGGAGAAAAAGAAATTGATAGCTGACTCTAAGTACTACTTGTGGGATGATCCTTACTTGTTTAGGTTAGGACCAGATCAGGTTTTGAGGAGATGTGTTTTTGGTGAGGAGACGAGAGATATCCTTAGGCACTGTCATGAGGGTAGAGTAGGAGGTCACTACGGGGCGGCTAATACTGCCAAACGCGTGTTTGATGCGGTGTCACACCCTCAAAATCCACTTGCGGAGTTTTACCACGAGGCGCATGACAAACCAGGATCCAAACCAACGATCACAATAAACAAGTCTAAAATGAACATAATGCAATTTCAAAACAATGTTTAATATTCCCGTTTACAGCGGAAGCTTATTCAAAACAATATTCAATAGTAAACCAAATGTTCAACGTTTGTAAAACCATGCAACCCTAACTAGACGCCGTGCAGACGCGTGCGCCCTAGTCCAGTCGTGCTACCTTAGCGACCTGAGAAAACATGTAAAAGTTTACGTCAGCACAAAAATGCTGGTGAGTTTACAGGTTTTGCAATCCAAGTACCAAGTCAACCTGTCCAGACTATAACAAATCGAAAACCAGTGTACGCTAGCTAGGCGTATGTTTTGTTACTACCACGATTGGAAAACCATTACTAACTCGTAAACCAAATGTATGCCCGATGTAGTAACCCTGTTGTTCCTGTTTAAGACAATATGCACCCGCCGACCCTCCAAGTCGACGAGCGGGTTTGGTCACTCCCAATAGCGCTATTCACATTTCCCCGTTGTGCAAACCCGCACATTCATGGTTCCCCCCGGGACTTCCAAAGATCGTGTAGTACACAATAGAAACCCATAGTATGACAGTAGTTACCAAATAATCGTTTTAACACATGTTTTCTCCCCCGAAAATGTGAAACCAGTTTAAAAGAGGGGCCGTTAACTCACCTTAAGTTGCGTTATTTCGTAATACGAATAACTCAGCAGCTATGCTAGTCCCGTAAAGCGGCGACCTAACATATGACAGTTACAAGCACTTAGACTAATAACCCGCAGGTTAATTAGTCCCTAGATGTCCAGACCATAACCAAGTTCGTTTGAAAACACCGTGACTGTTTAACTGACCCAAAGTACAAGACTCGGCATCCCATTGGTGACCCGAGACTTCCCGTGTTATGTTTACGCTCTCAAACATGCAATCATGCAATCACACTTAACATACGTTAACGCACAACAAGTTATAGCACATAGCTCACGTATCACTGAATTACATCCAAACATATGTTACCAAGTTATTAGATATGTTACGGGGTTCCTAGCATGTTCCTACGTGTCAAATCGGGTCTCGGAATGCTAATTTACACTTACAGCAACAGTACACGCGATTAGGAAAAGTCAACTAGCATTTAGGTTGGTCAACTGGCATTTAGGAAGGCTAATCGCATGTAACTACTAGCATTTAGGGCTATACCACATGTAACTACTAGCATTTAGGGCTATACCACATGTAACTACTAGCATTTAGGCTATACCACATGTAACTACTAGCATTTAGGCTATACCACATGCAACTACTAGCATTTAGGCCCTACTCGCATGTATCTACTAGCATTTAGCCCCTACTCGCCTCTAACATAGGCGATTGGCCTCCTAATCGCCTCTAACATAGGCGATTAGGGTTGCTAATCGCCTGTAACCTTGCTGTTCCGGTTTTTCGCGCGTTTAACGCTCCAAATCAGATCCAGAACGTGTGTAACCATCCAATATCATCCCAAACACTATCCTAAACATGTTTCAACTAAAACCCTTCGTTTTGCCTCGTATTATCAGCCCTGCATGCAATCACGTAATCCAAACACCATTCACATAGCATGCAACATCACACTAACATGCGTAACTATAACCCTAATAATCAATTACTCAGATTTTATCATCATAATATCATTAGTATTCTGAATTAACCTAATAACATGTTAATCCTTCATCTTGAATCATAAAAACCCTAGCTTTCTAATCATAAACACACATAACACATGTATACTAGTTAAAATCCGATTAACAACACTTATTAACGATTTTCAGAAAGCTTTTCCGTTTTAGAACAGGTCTGGACTATTAGGGATTGAATAAAAACGTTTATAAAGATTGCATGGATGGAAACCAAACCTTAGATTTGTAAAAGAATGATGGATTAAGCTTGAAACCTTGTGTTTTGATCAAAAATCGCGTTCCAGAGGTTGTGTGTGTGTTGGGGCGGGTTATGGGACGACTAGGGTTTGTATTATGAAGTTTAGGAGGTCAAGTATGGTATTTATAGTCGTTTTTAGTCGTCCAGCCCGTAACACGCGATTGTGCAGCCAGTACACGCGATTAGGGATCCTAATCGCATGATGTTCATGCATTTGGGGCCTAATCGCCACTTAAGGCACACGATTAGCCCCCTACTCGCCCCTATTGTTGCCTACTCGCCTCCCTTATAGGCGATTAGGCTTCCCTAATCGCCTATAGGGGCTGGTTTCGTGTGTTTTGCGCGTTAAACCCCGTTTTAACATATGTTAACACATATTCACATACCGACAAGTCACATAATGATTGTAAACACATAACACTTGTAAATACACATATTCACACTCGTTCACCAATTCCCGGGACTCGAGACTTGTATGTTCCGTATGCCCTGACGATCCTACAAATCGTCACCGTTTGTACACTTGGTTAAGGACTGACATCTAATGAACCTCTAGACCAACATCCAATGATCTTCTAGACTAAACCGATAGTTCCCGAACCATAACCCGACTTAACTAACCCAGTTAAGTACAATATACGCGTGACTCGCTAAGGTAGACTTTCATCTAGACAACGTTGTTAACCAGAATTTGCCGGGTGTCACATCATCCCCACGTTAAAAGAATTTTCGTCCCGAAAATTGCACAAGTACCAAAAGGAATAACGAAGGAAAAAACAAAAGATAGGAACTAAAAATAGAAACCAAAAAGAGATTTTACCCGAGTTGTCACATCATCCCCACGTTAAAAGGAATCTCGCCCCGAGATTCATTCAGCTGCAGAAGAGACATATCTCGACTCGAACGCTTCCTTAGGAAAGAGATGAGGATACTTAGACTTCATCTGATCCTCCCGTTCCCACGTGTACTCTGGTCCCCGGTTCGAGTTCCAACGAACCTTTACGATGCGAATCTTGCTATGACGTAGGCTACGAATCTTGTAATCCAGAATCTCCACAGGTTCTTCCACAATCCGAAGACGATCATCAACCTTGATCTCTTCCAGTGGAACAATGAGAGACTCGTCAGCCAGACACTTCTTCAAGTTGGACACATGGAAGACGTTATGTACGTTACCGAGCTCCGTCGGTAAATCAAGACGATATGCCACCGGCCCAATCTGTTCCAGGATCGTAAATGGGCCAACATACTGCGGATTGAGTTTTCCACGCTTCCCAAAACGTATTACGCCCTTCCATGGTGAGACTTTTAGAAGTACTTTGTCATTAACTTGGAATTCCAATGGTTTGCGACGCTGATCAGCATAACTCTTTTGCCGATCCCGTGCCGCTGCCAACCGGTTACGAATCTGTACGATCTTTTCCGAAGTTTCGTACACTAGTTCAGGCCCAGTGAGTTGACTCTCACCCACTTCAGCCCAACAAAGAGGAGAACGGCATTTCCGTCCGTACAGTGCTTCGAACGGAGCCGCCTTGATGCTCGTGTGATAACTGTTGTTGTATGAGAATTCTACTAACGGTAGATGAGCTTCCCAACCCTTGCCAAAATCGATTACACATGCCCGCAGCATGTCTTCCAAAGTTTGAATCGTGCGCTCACTCTGACCGTCAGTCTGTGGATGATAAGCCGTACTCATGTCTAGTTGGGTACCCAAAGCCTTGTGCAAAGACTTCCAGAAGTGA
The DNA here is from genome assembly GCA_030844895.1 of Ambrosia x helenae. Classification (NCBI taxonomy): domain Eukaryota; kingdom Viridiplantae; phylum Streptophyta; class Magnoliopsida; order Asterales; family Asteraceae; genus Ambrosia; species Ambrosia x helenae. The sequence continues at coordinate 89,458,033 of CM061230.1, read as the reverse complement.
GAAGTAAAATGGGAGTCACGATCCGAGATAATAGAAACCGGCACCCCGTGCTTAGAAACAACTTCCTTCAGATAAAGACGAGCCAAACGATCCATGGTGTCGGTCTCCTTAATAGCAAGAAAATGGGCTGATTTCGTCAACCGATCGACAATCACCCATATCTTGTCATTCCCGCTTGGTGACTTAGGAAGTTGCGTGACAAAATCCATGGTAATCCGTTCCCATTTCCATTCCGGAATTTCAGGTTGTTGCAAGAGACCCGACGGTTTCTGGTATTCCACCTTGACCTTAGCACAGGTCAAGCATTTGCTCACGTATGAGGCTATATCCGACCTCATGTTTGGCCACCAGTAAAGCACCTTCAGATCTTGGTACATCTTATCCGAACCAGGATGAATAGAATACCGGGACTTATGAGCCTCATCAAGGACAAGCTCCCGTAGTCCCCCGAATAAAGGAACCCATATGCGTTCTGCGAAGTAGTGCAGGCCATCACGTCTTCGCTCGAGGTGCTTGTCGGCACCGTGCATAGTTTCAGCTTTAAGGTTTTCCTCCTTCAAAGCTTCTAACTGGGCAGAGCGGAGCTGATCAGGTAGGGATGAATGAATGGTGAGTTGCAACGCCCGAACGCGACGAGGTTTAGTTGATTCCTTCCTGCTCAAGGCGTCTGCTACAACATTCGCCTTGCCAGGATGGTACTTAATGGCACAATCATAGTCGTTCAGAAGTTGAATCCAACGACGCTGCCGTATGTTCAAATGTTGTTGGTCGAAAATATGTTGGAGACTCTTGTGATCGGTGTAGATGGTGCATTTGGTACCGTACAAGTAATGTCTCCAAATTTTCAACGCGAAAACCACTGCACCCAACTCCAAGTCATGGGTGGTGTAGTTCTTCTCGTGCACCTTGAGTTGACGAGAAGCATACGCGATCACTTTCTCGCGTTGCATCAACACGCAACCGAGACCATGAATAGAAGCATCACAGTAAACAACGAAATCATCAGGGCCTTCAGGTAAAGACAAAATAGGAGCAGAACACAGTTTAGACTTCAGTTCTTGAAACGCCGACACTTGTGGTTCACCCCAGTCGAATTTTCTATCCTTCTGCGTGAGAGTGGTCAGGGGTTGAGCGATCTTCGAGAACCCCTGAATGAAACGACGATAGTAGCCCGCAAGGCCTAGGAATTGCCGCACCTCAGTTGGCGTCTTTGGTGCTCCCCAGTCCTTGATCGCTTCGATCTTAGCTGGATCGACATGAATTCCTAGTTCATTAACCACATGTCCTAGGAACTGAACTTCGCGTAACCAAAAGTCACACTTTGAGAACTTGGCGTAAAGTTGTTCCCGTCGCAGGAGTTCCAGAACCAAACGCAGGTGTTCCTCGTGTTCAGTCTTGTTCTTGGAGTAAATCGGGATGTCATCAATAAACACAATAACGAACTTGTCCAGATATGGTTTGCAAACGCGGTTCATCAAGTCCATGAAAACCGCCGGTGCGTTCGTGAGACCGAAAGGCATGACCAAGAATTCGAAATGGCCGTAACGTGTTCGAAAGGCAGTCTTTGCAACGTCAGCTTCCCTTACCCGCAACTGGTGATAACCGGACCTCAAGTCAATCTTGGAATAGTAACTAGAACCCTGGAGCTGGTCGAATAGATCATCAATACGTGGAAGAGGATAACGGTTCTTGACGGTCAATTTGTTCAGTTCTCTGTAGTCCACACACAATCGGAAACTTCCATCCTTCTTCTTAACAAATAGAATCGGGGCTCCCCAAGGGGAAGAACTTGGTCTGATGAAACCCTTGTCCAAGAGTTCCTGTAACTGACTAGATAACTCTTGCATCTCAGGAGATGCAAGACGGTAGGGGGCCCGAGCAATAGGAGCAGCCCCTGGTACAAGATCAATACCGAACTCGACTTGACGATGGGGAGGAAGACCAGATAAATCATCGGAAAAACATCAGGAAACTCGCGTACAACTGGAATATCGTCGATCTTCTTCTCATCACCAGAGGAAACAGATAAAAGTGCCAAAACGGCTGGATAACCCTTTCGAAGACACTTAAGGGCTTTCATGCTAGAGATGATATTCAGCGGAACACCACCCTTGATACCGTACACAGAAAGGAATTCTCCATCAGGGAGAGGAATCCGAATAATCTTGTCGTAACAGACAATCTCCGCGCGATACAAAGACAACCAATCCATGCCTACCACCACGTCAAAACTACCCAAAGGTACCGGCATAAGGTCGATGGGGAATGATAAACCCGACAACTCTAATTGACACTCCCGAAGGATACTAGTAGCTTCAATCTTTTTACCGTCAGCCAACTCAATAATATACTTAGTCTCTAATGGTACGGGTACTACATCTAGCAGTCGACTAACCTCCATGGATACAAAACTCTTGTCGGCACCAGAATCAAATAACACACTAACAGAACGATTATTGAAAAGAAACGTACCGGTAACTGTGTCAGGATCCTGTCTAGCCTCAGCGGCTCCAATGACGAAGGCGCGTGCATTCCTGCCACCGCCCCCGTTGTTCCCATTTCCGTTGTTTCCACCCTGCTTCAGTTTTGGGCAATCCTTCTTGTAATGCCCAGTCTCACCACAGTTGTAACATCCTTGTCTTCCCGTAGTCCCTTGAGTAGTAGGAGCTGAGTTAGTAGTCGGGGCCTGGGTCGATGGAAGTGTAACCCGACAATCTTTAGCAAAATGCCCAATTCGCTGGCAGCGATGACAACGGTTGCTGTCGCAGTTCCCTTGATGATGACGTCCACACTTGTTACATTTGGGCAGTTTCCCCGCATAACCACCCTGCTTGTTACCCGAAGAAGAAGAACCCCCATTATCAAACCTCTTACCTTGCTGTGCTGGCCCAGATCCTTTCCCTTCATTATCCCACTTGCGCTTGTTGTTCTCTGGGGCCTTGACAGTCGAACCCTTAGCAGGCAAAATACCCTCATTCACCTTCAAGTTGGTCATCCTATGAGCCGATCGGACCACCTCTGCGTATGTAGGATGATTTCCCGCAGCCACTAACCCTGCGATTTCCGGTACTAACCCCGAGACATAGTGTTCAATCCTCCTGTACTCTGGCACATGCAGATCAGGACACAGCACTGCCAACTCGTTACGCCTCACAGTATACTTCTCAATTTCAGACCCAGTCATCTTGAGGTTCCACACCTCGTGCTCTAGCTTCTGCACCTCTTCCCTCGGACAGTACTCACGCTTCAGCAGCTGCACAAAATTCTCCCAAGGCATAGCATACGCCTCCCCAATACCCATATTCTGGGTGATGTTATTCCACCAAGTCAATGCAACATCCTGGAATAATGCAGCAGCATACTTAACCCGATCTTCTGGGAGACAGTTACACATCAGAAACACTGACTCCACTTTTTCCAACCACCTGAGTAAGCTCACCGCACCCTCAGTGCCAGAGAATTCCTGGGGCTTACAGTCCCGAAACATCTTGTAGGTACACATGGGTGGGGGTGGGTTAACAGGACCACCTGAAATGAAATGCGTGAGGAATCACGACGAATGTAAACAAGGTTCGCCAATGAGGCAAAGAAAATGGATAAATCAACTTACCACCACCGTTGTGCCCTAACTGGAAGGCAGCTTGGAGCAAGTTGTTCAGATCATCCTGCGATAGGTTAATACCTCCACGACCACCAGCACCACCGCGACCACCACCACGTCCACCATTGCGACCACCTCCACGTCCTCCTCGTACTCCAGACATGATTCTGGCAGAAAGAACGAGAAAATTTAGTTTCGCAGGTAAAGATAACCACTAATGTTCACAAGATCAAAGCTAGATCCAATCCAGGACTATCCCTTCAAACCCAGAGCTCACCAGGGCTTCCATGCATTTCGGTTTATGATTTTGTGTGCACCCAAAATGATAAACCGCTCTACATGGTCCTCCAAGTGTTCTCCTAGTTCAAAGTTCGAATCACCGAACATAGACTCTTAGCTATACACCGTAATACTACGGTAGTTTATGGCAAGTATTTCTATTGGAGTATGAAAGGGAGATGTCCGAGCCTTGGACAAATCTCAAGAGTACACGATTCACTCCAATATACTACACTGCCTAGGAAGTAAGCAACCCGACCTAAGATAGAACGGATGATGTAACGTAGAAAGACCAAATGATTTAGAGACACCCCGACAAGACCATACGTAAACCACCATAATGTTTAGTACCATGTGATCGTCTAGTGTGTGCGACTCGGCTATAGACTAGACTCTACATGCAGTCCCAGTTCACTATAACCATTGGCTCTGATACCAATCTGTCACACCCTCAAAATCCACTTGCGGAGTTTTACCGCGAGGCGCATGACAAACCAGGATCCAAACCAACGATCACAATAAACAAGTCTAAAATGAACATAATGCAATTTCAAAACAATGTTTAATATTCCCGTTTACAGCGGAAGCTTATTCAAAACAATATTCAATAGTAAACCAAATGTTCAACGTTTGTAAAACCATGCAACCCTAACTAGACGCCGTGCAGACGCGTGCGCCCTAGTCCAGTCGTGCTACCTTAGCGACCTGAGAAAACATGTAAAAGCTTACGTCAGCACAAAAATGCTGGTGAGTTTACAGGTTTTGCAATCCAAGTACCAAGTCAACCTGTCCAGACTATAACAAATCGAAAACCAGTGTACGCTAGCTAGGCGTATGTTTTGTTACTACCACGATTGGAAAACCATTACTAACTCGTAAACCAAATGTATGCCCGATGTAGTAACCCTGTTGTTCCTGTTGTTCCTGTTTGAGACAATATGCACCCGCCGACCCTCCAAGTCGACGAGCGGGGTTGGTCACTCCCAATAGCGCTATTCACATTTCCCCGTTGTGCAAACCCGCACATTCATGGTTCCCCCCGGGACTTCCAAAGATCGTGTAGTACACAATAGAAACCCATAGTATGACAGTAGTTACCAAATAATCGTTTTAACACATGTTTTCTCCCCCGAAAATGTGAAACCAGTTTAAAAGAGGGGCCGTAAACTCACCTTAAGTTGCGTTACTTCGTAATACGAATAACTCACCAGCTATGCTAGTCCCGTAAAGCGGCGACCTAACATATGACAGTTACAAGCACGTAGACTAATAACCCGCAGGTTAATTAGTCCCTAGATGTCCAGACCATAACCAAGTTCGTTTGAAAACACCGTGACTGTTTAACTGACCCAAAGTACAAGACTCGACATCCCATTGGTGACCCGAGACTTCCCGTGTTATGTTTACGCTCTCAAACATGCAATCATGCAATCACACTTAACATACGTTAACGCACAACAAGTTATAGCACATAGCTCACGTATCACTGAATTACATCCAAACATATGTTACCAAGTTATTAGATATGTTACGGGGTTCCTAGCATGTTCCTACGTGTCAAATCGGGTCTCGGAATGCTAATTTACACTTACAGCAGCAGTACACGCGATTAGGAAAAGTCAACTAGCATTTAGGTTGGTCAACTGGCATTTAGGAAGGCTAATCGCATGTAACTACTAGCATTTAGGGCTATACCACATGTAACTACTAGCATTTAGGGCTATACCACATGTAACTACTAGCATTTAGGCTATACCACATGTAACTACTAGCATTTAGGCTATACCACATGCAACTACTAGCATTTAGGCCCTACTCGCATGTATCTACTAGAATTTAGCCCCTACTCGCCTCTAACATAGGCGATTGGCCTCCTAATCGCCTCTAACATAGGCGATTAGGGTTGCTAATCGCCTGTAACCTTGCTGTTCCGGTTTTTCGCGCGTTTAACGCTCCAAATCAGATCCAGAACGTGTGTAACCATCCAATATCATCCCAAACACTATCCTAAACATGTTTCAACTAAAACCCTTCGTTTTGCCTCGTATTATCAGCCCTGCATGCAATCACGTAATCCAAACACCATTCACATAGCATGCAACATCACACTAACATGCGTAACTATAACCCTAATAATCAATTACTCAGATTTTATCATCATAATATCATTAGTATTCTGAATTAACCTAATAACATGTTAATCCTTCATCTTGAATCATAAAAACCCTAGCTTTCTAATCATAAACACACATAACACATGTATACTAGTTAAAATCCGATTAACAACACTTATTAACGATTTTCAGAAAGCTTTTCCGTTTTAGAACAGGTCTGGACTATTAGGGATTGAATAAAAACGTTTATAAAGATTGCATGGATGGAAACCAAACCTTAGATTTGTAAAAGAATGATGGATTAAGCTTGAAACCTTGTGTTTTGATCAAAAATCGCGTTCCAGAGGTTGTGTGTGTGTTGGGGCGGGTTATGGGACGACTAGGGTTTGTATTATGAAGTTTAGGAGGTCAAGTATGGTATTTATAGTCGTTTTTAGTCGTCCAGCCCGTAACACGCGATTGTGCAGCCAGTACACGCGATTAGGGATCCTAATCGCATGATGTTCATGCATTTGGGGCCTAATCGCCACTTAAGGCACACGATTAGCCCCCTACTCGCCCCTATTGTTGCCTACTCGCCTCCCTTATAGGCGATTAGGCTTCCCTAATCGCCTATAGGGGCTGGTTTCGTGTGTTTTGCGCGTTAAACCCCGTTTTAACATATGTTAACACATATTCACATACCGACAAGTCACATAATGATTGTAAACACATAACACTTGTAAATACACATATTCACACTCGTTCACCAATTCCTGGGACTCGAGACTTGTATGTTCCGTATGCCCTGACGATCCTACAAATCGTCACCGTTTGTACACTTGGTTAAGGACTGACATCTAATGAACCTCTAGACCAACATCCAATGATCTTCTAGACTAAACCGATAGTTCCCGAACCATAACCCGACTTAACTAACCCAGTTAAGTACAATATACGCGTGACTCACTAAGGTAGACTTTCATCTAGACAACGTTGTTAACCAGAATTTGCCGGGTGTCACATGCGGGTTTCTACTAGCCGACCATTTTTAAGGATGCCCATGAGTTTGTTAGACATTGTGATGCCTGTCAGAGGATCGGTAATATCTCATCCCGTAATGAGATGCCCCAAAATCCTATTCAGACCATTGAAGTATTTGATATGTGGGGCATTGATTTCATGGGTCCATTCCCCAATTCTCGTGGGAATAGATACATCCTAGTTGCGGTTGACTATGTTTCTATGTGGGTGGAAGCTCAAGCTTTGCCTACAAATGACGCACGGGTTGTTGTGAGGTTTTTAAAGACACTGTTTTCTAGGTTTGGTGCTCCTAAGTCCTTGATTAGCGATCGTGGTACACACTTTTGCAATGACCAGATGGAGAAAGCTTTGAAACGCTATGGGGTCACCCATCGGCTTTCTACGGCTTATCATCCACAAACAAGTGGTCAAGTGGAAAATACCAATCGCGGGATCAAGAGAATCCTAGAGAAAACAGTGGGGCAGAACCGAAAGGTTTAATCAGATCACCTAGAGGATGCATTGTGGGCTTTTCGCACCGCATTTAAGACACCGATAGGCACCACTCCTTTTCGGTTAGTTTATGGAAAAGCGTGCCATTTACCGGTTGAGTTAGAGCATAAGGCGTTTTGGGCATTGAAGAGGGTGAATTTAGATCTGGATAAGGCAGGTAAGCATAGATACCTTCAGTTGCATGAGTTAGAGGAGTTGAGGGATGATGCTTATATGAGATCGTGGGATTATAAAGAGAAAACTAAGAAGTTGCACGATAAGCGTCTGAAGATAGTGAAAGAATTTAAGTGTGGGGAGAAAGTGTTACAGTATAATTCTCGTCTTAGGTTGTTCTCAGGAAAGCTTAGGTCGCGTTGGACGGGTCCTTATGTTGTTACACAGGTTTTTCCCTACGGTACGATTGAGATTGAAGGTGAGGATGGCCAGCGATGGAAGGTGAACGGCCATAGGTTGAAGCATTATGAGGATGGGATGAGCTTTGATGAGGAGGTGGAGGTTTCGGACCTCCCTGAGATCAATCCCGAGTAGGTTTGTGAGAGTGTGGGGATACCCCCATGTGTAGAGTTTGTATTTTCTTTTCATGTTCATTACTTAGTTGCGTCGTCTTTGTGTTTTTGCTTTTATTATGTGTCTAGGTTATTAGCTTGAGTCTTTTTATTTTATTTTATTATTATTATTATTATTTTTTAGTTCGGTATTCTGCTGGGTTTTTGTTTTATCTTGTGCAGGTTTGGATTGTACTGCTCGTACTCAATCTCCATTCGGGCGATTCTGGAGCTGTACGTTATAATGAAGCAACCCAAAAGTTTACTATTGTGTCAGAGCCGATCGCGACCAAAATGCTATACGATCGAGCTGGATTGGACTAGAGTTTTTGGAGCTTACGCGTTAATAAACCAGCCAAGTCCTTTCCAATTTGCCCTTGTCTTTTTATTTTTGTATTCGGAATTTATTTTTTCTTTTGTTTTGAGTCGTATTCTATTCCTACATTGAGGGCAATGTAGAGTTTAAGTGTGGGGATGGGAAACTGTCGTTTAGTTTGTATATAAAGTCGTTTGAGTCAAAAAAAAATAAAAAATAAAAAATAAATAAAAATTTTTTTTTTGAACAACCTGAAAAAAAAAAAAAATGAAAAAAAAAGTCCCTGATTTTGAAGTTTGCATTATAAAATATGGGAAATGATAGATAAAATTAAGTGTCTGGTTTTCAAATAGTATATGTATTAGAAGAATAAATAATCGAAAGCGTGTTGACTTGGGATATGTGGGTAGGCCCAGCCGGTAGAAAAGTTTCCTTTGAGATAATACACTAAATATATTAGGATACCTTGTGGGTTCTCATCTAGGAAAAAATGGGGAAGCTGAAACCGCCAATAATAGTATAAGGAATACTGTTATAAGTTTAAAACCGTTAGAATTTCTGATCAAAAGAAAAAAAAAAGAGCTGGATATAAAATAAGGGCAAGGCCAATGGTGTCGTTTCTAGGGATAGTGACTCCGGACTCGACTCCCTCTAGGATTGTCTGAAAATAAATATCTAAAAAAGCTCATGAAAAAAAAAATAGAAATCAAAGCGAAAATACTGAAGCTTAAGGTGCCTGGCCACTGGGATAGCGACTTGGATTGGTCACACCCTCTGAGTTAAGTATGCTGAGATGAAAAAAAAAATATGATTTTAAATTCTCTCGGTTTTCTACATAAAACGGTTAGGAATAGTCAATTGATTGTTCCTTTTGTTTCATAAGCTTGAGGCGGGATTAGGTGAAACTGTGGCTTCTTTAGTGTGAGACCCTAGGTAGACTAAATGAACCTAAAGATAAACTAACATGATAAGGGGCTTAGAAACCGGCGGTTGGTTTAAGAGGACAAGTATACCTGCAATCGCAGTTGGCACGTGTTTAGATTTTTAAAATTAAAGTAACCTATGTTTTGAGGCCAGATTATTTGATTGTGATCCCATTGCATAATTCTTTTTCAGGGACGAAAAAGAGATAAGTGTGGGGATATTTGATGTATTGTAAAATACATCTATTTCCAGTGTAAAGTTTGTAAAGTTTTCGAGTCATTTAAATAGTTTTTTTATTAGTTTTAGGCTTGTACCGGTCTATTTTATTTAGTATAGGTTTTTATAGATTTTTATTAGTTTTGAGTCATTTTTAGTACTTATTTATTTTATTTTATATTTTGGTAGGTGTTCGTGTGGACGTTGGAGCGTAAACGATGAACTTTGGTCAAGCCAAGAACACCCGAGTCTAAAGAGCGGAGTCATACTACTATATAATAATAATAATAATTAAAAGAAAAAAAATAAAACATGTGTTGAATGGACTTTGGTCGGCCCAAGAAATTGAGGGCAAACATTGTGAATATTATAAAAAGCGGCGCACGATTTGAGATTCAAAAAAAAATATCATTCATTCACATATATCCAGCCGTAGTCATTCCACATATAATCGCACAAAAACAATTCATTCAACATCACGACATCGCACAGAAGAAAAGTGGAAGAAGCAGCCACGGTGACGAGCGAACGAGCACGGAAGTAGAAAAGGCCACGGGCACGTTAAAGATCAAGAGCCAACGAGCCTTGGGTTAGGTTTAATTTTTATTAATTTTTTTCTCTAGACATACTTAAAACTATGTTTAATCATTTTGTGATGGTATTTTTTAATATTATGAGTGACTAGACATTTTTATGGCTACTTAGGATGATGATTTAGACAATAATATGATTGAATGACGTTTGGTTTCCGTTTGGATGTGTAGAATTACATGATTTTTATTTTTATTGTTGCATTTGATATATGTGTGTTGGCGTTAATTTTATTTGAAGTTTGTTTATTGGTTTTGTGGAGCTAGGCATGTAGAGATACCCCCTAGGTCTATAAATCAATCTAGTTCGTCAACTTAGGTTAGTGTGCTAGTATTTGGAGTTGGAGTACGACACAAGTATAACAAACTAATATAATAAATTAACTAAAACGTGCAGTCCATTCTTGAGGGTGAGAAATCTAACTCGAGAGTGCTAGGTAACTAACTAGGCATTGTTCGGTAGTTGGCAAACGCTAGGGCGGGAGTCGCTACTTGTCCGTGTTTAGAGTTTTCCTAGGTTTCTTTCAGTAGAATTTAAGTTTGCTTCATAGTTTGAGGGTTTTAATCCAGGAGAGGTTTTAACCTGATTTCTGTGGGATTTTGGTACGCTAGGGCGATCCAGATCCATTTTAGCATTTCTACACTTGTCCCGCCTTGATTCTAGCTTACTAGCCTTTCCTGCAGGAGGAGAGTAGTTGGATGAAATTAGGGTCTCCAAACGGGTTTCTTAGTCAGGATTGAGTATTACGTCTAAGGATTCTTACCTAGGTAGCCAGTCTTTCCCTTGTTTGAATTTTCCATCACTTTAGTTCGGTTTTTATTTTAGTTCTAATTAGTTTTTAATTTAATTTAATTTAGGGTAATTTAGTTAATTAATAGTTAATCAATTTTTATATTTTCAATTTAAAACCCCCCTTAGTTATTAATTTAAACAAGCAATTCAGTGACAGTTTAATCTTCTGTGTTTAATTGAGTCCTTTGGTTCGATACCTGGTCTTATTCGCTTGCTACAAACGAACGGTACACTTGCCGATTGTGCGTGGTTTAGTTGAGTCTAGGGTTTTAACTTGTGCACATTTTTATATATATCAGCACGCATCAACTAATGAGTTCGATATTTCAATAATTAACTTGTTTTTGTTATTTCATGTTAGTTCTTTTTAGAATAATCGATTCCAAACTTCTGAATTCATTTGTAATGGCATTAGATTTATACCCCGGCGCAGAGATTCGTTTTTTTATATTTGAATATGATAACTTATAGTATAGATTTGTTTAAAATAACAATAATAATAATAATATATTTTATTTTGTTATATTATATATTTCAACCCGGGAAGCTCCCGGGATAAAAACTAGTATATATATATAGATATAGATAGATGCATAAATGAGGGGTAGTTTAAGATACCCAAAAGTTAAAAATTTATTTTTGAGTTAAATGTCAATTTCGTCCCTGAGGTTTGAGACAGTTTGCTACTCCAGTACAAAAGTTTTTTTTTTTTTTTTTTTTTTTTTTTTTTTGCAATTCCTTACTTGAGGTTTGGATTTTTTTTTTTTTGCCAAATTCGTCATTTTCACTAACTCAGATAAAAAATCTCGTTAAGGTTAGGGGTAGGTTTGTCTTTTTACCCCAGGGACGAATTTGACATTTAAAATTCAACATTACCCCACATCCAGACCCACCCCACCCCCTCCCCCCTTTCTCTCTCTCTCTCTCTCTCTCTCTCTCTCTCTCTCTCTCTCTCTCTCTCTCTCTCTTTCTCTCTCCATTCCAAACTGATCTCCCTTCTGGCATACCACCGCCAATTTTCTCCACCCCAAAAACCATACCCTCAAAATACCACCTCCACCATTGGTGTAAAGATTTCCTGCGAAACCCATGTCCACCACCGTTGGGATAAAGTCAGGAAATTTCTGCCAGCGCTAGTCTTGATTGAGACCTGACTGTAGGGCTGTAAACGAACTGAACTTTCAACGAACAGTTCATGAACTGTTCGGCGGGAAGTTCGTTTGTGGTCGTTCGTTTAATAAATGAATGAACACGAACAAAAAATCCCGTTCGTTTAGTTAAACAAACGAATATGAACAGAGGTCGCATTCGTTCGTTTATGTTCGTGAACGTTTGGTAACGTGTTCGTTTATGTCCGTGAACCTTCGGTAACGTATTCGTTTGTGTTTGATAGTTTATTAAGGTTTTTTAATTTTTATTCTTTTTTTATATTCTTTTATTTTTATTTATTTTACCCAATAAATAATATATATGAGGTAAATATATGACTATATGAAATCAATTAATCTACTTTTTGTATCCAAGCTCGTTATATGTTTTCACGTTCCAGTGTTGATGTCCTCCACCTCCAATGCCCTCTGCCAACACCTTCAACGTCCTTCTCCAGTACTAAGTATGTTTAGGCAATTAGGTTATACTTTGGGTGATTCTAGTTAATGTCTTAATGTATGTGAATTCGATGTTATTCAAAATTTAATATACATCCGTTTGTGTTTGTTTCCGTTCATGAACACTTCTTTGTGTTAATTTGTGTTCATGAATACTTGTTTGTGTTCATTAATGTCCGTTTGTGTTCGTGTGCGTTCGTGAACAAAATTAACAAACGAACACGAACATGAGTGTTTTCTTAACAAACGAACACGAACAGAAAATCCCGTTCGGTAAGTGTTCATGAACTGTTCGTGAACACATAATTTTCTTAACAAACGAACATGAACAAGGCCTTTTTCGTGTTCGTTCAGTTCGTTTGCAGCCCTACCTGACTGGGATGTGGTGCCAAAGAAGTTCTACCACAATATGGAGAAGCTCCACCACTGTGACCGGTCTGAGAAGCATCACAGGGTTCTACTTCAAAGCAATGGAGGCTGAGTAGATTGGACCCAACGCTGAACCAGGAAACAATAATCCAAACAATTCATATATCAACAATGGAATCCATGTTTCCCATCAGAGATTTAATCCAAGTTGGTAATTCGATTTAAACCTTCACATGTTCAGAATTTATAACTTTAGCTGCTAGCTCTAAACCAATAAACCATAGGCCTAATTTTGATTCTAGGATTTCCAAACACAGTTCTTAACATATGAACAATTGGTCTGTTCAAGAAGACAACGACAGCTGATATTGGAGTCGCAGAAACATACTGTTGATGCATTCGTAAAGGGTTTGATAGGAATTAGGAAGCAACCAAGAACAGAAACAACGGTAGATTCAGAGCTCCAGATATGTGATTAGTTCTTGCATTTAGTAATGTGTTTAGTTCTTGCAGAGAGAGAGAGAGAGAGGGTGGGGTGGGTGTGGGGTAAGGTTGAATTTTAAATGCCAAATTCGTCCCTGAGGTAAAAAGACAACCCTATCCCTGACATTAACAAGATTTTTTAACTGGGTTGGTGAAAAGGACGAATTTGTCAAAAAAAAAATCCAAAACTTTAGGTAGGGAATTGCAAAAAAAAAAAAAAAAAAAAAAAAAAAAAACTTTTGTACTGGAGTGGCAAACTGGCCCAAACCTCAGGACGAAATTGGCATTTAACTCTTTATTTTTTATTAATAACCCTAAAATAAGGGTAAAATAGTCATTCATACATTATTTATATTTTAATACCCTATCTTAGTTACACTTTAATCCCTTAAACTTTACTTAACTTTTGTTTATTTAAATTATAGTTAAACATCTTTATTTTAAATAGTCATGTTTTTTTAATACGTTTATACTTTTATAAGAAAAAATTACATCATAATAATGAGCATTTTATTATCTTTAATTTGAGTATAGTATTACTATTTTTTATTTAAAAAATCTTTATGTGCTATGTGATTAACGATATATAAGAGTGAGCAATAACTAAACCGTTCACCGAAGCCAAACCAAAAATCTGACTGAAGAAACAATAAGTATCTCGGGATTATTACTAATCTCCGAGAGGTTGCACTTATGTTACTGTACGTACGTTCCTTTACCCAAACCTTCAGGATTACCCGAGTGTGTAGATGAGTGAGTGTGTGGTGAATAAGTGAAGGTAAGACACAAGGATGTAAGTGGTTCGGTCGATTATGACCTACGTCCACTGTAAAGAGCCGAGAATATTATTACTTTGGAGAGTACAAAGCATATGAGTAATTCTAGCCCTAGATACAAGTGATTGATTATCGGTCCCTTTGAAGGGAGTTGATGTCTTCTATTTATAATGAAGGTCGTGGGCTTGAGAAGAAGCCCATAACGAGTCTTGTGGTCTTTGGGCCTTGGCTTGGCCCAACTATGTTTAGCCTCTGAGAAAGGCGGGAAAAGGACGTCTACTGTAGATGACGTCAGCAGCGAGAGCACCGGTGGACACGTGGCGGCATGCGACTGGTCCTTGGCGGTATGTTGTTCTGCAGCAGCATGGTTGACCTATCTACCGGCGTCTGATGTGACCTCTGGTAAAAGGTGAGCATGCCTGGTCAGAACAGTGATGACAGTATGGCAGAAGCATGGAACCAGTCACGTCACTGTTGAATCATAGTGGTTGTTAGGCAACTACAGGCACGTGTCCTTATCCACTTGATGGTCTTTCATCTAATTGACAATTATAATGCTTCAAATATTTCCATTATAGTCCCTCTAAGATTTGTCATTTTTGGATTTAATTTTAGAGCGAACTAAAATTTTATCAGTTATATTTATAATTGATTGGGTATAAGTTTTAATTAAATGCGTAGATGAAATGTATTCGTATTAAAAAAAAAGATTCCAAGTTTTATAAAGTTTTATGAAACCTTTTGGTTAAATTAGTTTAACTTGGTTAAGTTTTGTATGTGAAAAAAAAAAGTTAACAAGTTATAATAAAAACTAACTTAGTTATACTTGAGGGACCATTACTGTCAATAAATGAAAGTTTTAAAAATCCAGCCCTACATTTGTTTTTCTGGTCGCGTTTTTCCGGCAGCCTCCGGCGGCCGGAGATCTTTTCCGGCGAAACCCAAACCCATTTTTAATGTTTTTTTTCATCATGACAATGAGTGTAAATGATTTCTCCATAAATCTTAAACCCATTACAAGTCTTAATTGTGCAAATAAAGCCTTTTACTCAGACTTTAATCGAAATTTTAAGTAACCGTCGAGTTATTCCGGTCACATTAACCAGACGCGTTTCAGTCTCCTAATATATAAATTGAACATTGTCATACGTTTCTGCACCTCCACACAACACAAACCCACTTTTAAATCAAACAAATCATGACTGGAAGACCCTTTAATCGTGAGTCTATGTGCGACCCTATTTCTTCACGTTTACGACTTCAAACGGATTTGTAGGTACGATTTCTTTAGGCTATTCTACTCGGTTTTAGTTCGGGATTAAAAGCCCCATATAACGAAGGCCTAATCAGGTCTGGATCACACTATTAGATTTAGGGTTAAGGCTAGGTTCTTTGAAGCTATTTGGGGAAGATGATGTAACACTACATAAGGGTTAAATATTATTTCATTCCAACATATTCCAACATTAAGGCTTGTAGTGTAGTGGTTTGAATTGGCTTTGTGTTTGGGAAGGACCCGGGTTCGAGTCCCTTTGGACACGGGTTAATTCTTTTTATTCCTTTTCAAATTCATTTTCTTATTATTAATTTTATTATTATTTATATAATATATAGAGTTTGAAATATTCATAGAAAATTCATTTTTACTTCAAAAATTATGAAAATTTAGGGGAAGTATCTTGACACCCTAAAGAAAATAATAATATTTTTATTCCCTGGAAAAAAACATTATTTTTATATTTTTCTTGAATTAAATTGTTTTAATCATAATTAAATAATTAAAAATTCATTTTAAGTGATTTTAACCTCAAACTTTCTAGTGATTTATTTTTATGTATAATAAACTGAAATAGAATGTAATTTCTCAGAAAATGATTATTTTTATATATTTACTATTTTTTATCAATCATTAAAACACTATTTAAACTCATTAAATATGTTTTAAGTACAAATAAATTGAGTGAATTTATGGAAATATTATTTTTAGTATTTCACATTAGAAAACAATTATTTTTCATAAAAATAACATTTTTGGATCATGTCTTGTATTATTAGCTTTATTTATGTCTAATAGATATAATTAAACATTTATTTATTTACTCTATTTAAACATTTATATTATAAATACTTTTCCTATAAAATAGAAAATATTCATATGATTGAAAGTCTTTATTATCATTGTTGGATCTTTTGTAACTCATAATTATTTATTTCAATAATTATGATTATTGTATTTATTTATAATAATTAGTTAAAGTAATTAACTAAATTATTTTGTCTTAATTATTTAAACATATTTTTAACTAAATATTCAATTCGTAATAACTATATTACTTAAACCACATTTACAAACTTTGGCATAATATTATTTGGATACACAACTTTTAGAGAAAATTGCTCGAATAGTCCCTGTGGTTTGCACAATTTTCACCTATAGTCCCCAAGTTTTTAAAATTACAGGTATAGTCCTCAACTTTTGGTGTTTCTTAACTCGGATAGTCCTTGGAGTGACTGTGAAATTACTAAATTACCCTTTTGATGGATGGAGGTTAAATAATCTGGTTAAGTAGATGTAAAATTACTAAATTACCCTTACCCCAATAAAATAATTTAAAATTATGTGGGCCCCACCCACTTCTTCTTCCACACTTCACCTTCCTCACCCATCACCTCCATAAACCACCACCACCACCACTCCTTTCTTCTTCACCCATCCAACCCGAATACATTAGAACCCGACGGGGTTCCATTTTTATCAACGATTTTAAACACCCCAACCATCTGTCCATCTTTTGTCTCTGTCACCCACGACCCACCATTCAAACAGAGTAAACTAAATCCAGACCTAATAAACGACCAGAATTGGGGGTCGATTCCCTCTGTAATTGATATAAGGCTCACATCATCTTTTCATGATACTATATTCAGATCATCATCATGTTTCCTCTGTAATTAGGGTTTGATTCCCTCTGTAATTAGGGATCGATTCGAACCGACCACTTTATATCCATTCGATTGTTAGTAAGTTTATATAACTCTAAATAACAAAAATAGGCCCTAATTTGTAGTCATGACGCAACCAGAAGACGGAGGAGCTTCTAACAGAGAACTGTATGCTTTACTTCTTATGTCTCCTTAAGCTTCTGATGTGGCCCTCACTAGCAAATGGACTGAATTTTGTTATTTTATTCTTCCCCGTTTATTAAATGCATATTTACACTGTGTTATATTTAGGATAATCGGGTGAGTTGAATAGGTGGTTCACGAGTATTAATTAGAACAGAAGGATGGTTCAAGGTGGTAAAGGAACATTGTTTGGATTTGGGATCTGGGGGTTGGCAAAAGAAGGAGTTGTTGGGCTTCTGGTTTATAAACCAGGGAAGGGAACATCGGTGATGATGGCAGAGAGAGGAATGTAGTGGTGGTTTGTGGAGGTGGTGGTGGTGGTTTATGGAGGTGATGGGTGAGGAAGGTGAAGTGTGGAAGAAGAAGTGGGTGGGGCCCACATAATTTTAAATTATTTTATTGGGGTAAGGGTAATTTAGTAATTTTACATCTACTTAACCAGATTATTTAACCTCCATCCATCAAAAGGGTAATTTAGTAATTTCACAGTCACTCCAAGGACTATCCGAGTTAAGAAACACCAAAAGTTGAGGACTATACCTGTAATTTAAAAACTTGGGGACTATAGGTGAAAATTGTGCAAACCACAGGGACTATTCGAGCAATTTTCTCCAACTTTTATATAAAAAAAAACTCTACTTCCCCAAAATCGACTTAGCAAACCCTAATGCCTTAGACCCTAGTTACCTTAGATTTTTTAGACACTTCCTTATTAGCATTCTTACACATTATAGGTTGAATTCCTCGGAATTCCCATTACTTAGCTCACGACCGCTTAAGTGGATTTTGATCGCTTTCGCAAACGGTGAGTATATCTTTCCCCTTTTTACTGTTTTACATTTTGGGGTGACTCATGTACTTACAATCAAGTTTCTATTTCTTTTACTAAATGCAATTCTCATGTGTGTTTGCTTTATGTTAATTTGTGTGTCTATGACTTGTCAAAATCATTAACCTTTGAGGGTCTGGCATTTCAATGAATAGTACTATGGTATATACCCGTTGTGACTCTGTTGAGAGACCTTGGTCATTGTCTTGTGATTCGTTATACTAAAAAAATGTTTTGATTCTTGATTCTTGATACATGATTCATAGGGTTGATTTTGAACGGATATTACTTATTACATAATTGCAAACAGTATACAACACGTGAATTGCGAAACTCTTTTTCTACTATATGTATTCAAACAGGGTATGCTCACCAATACATTTTTGTATTGACATATACTATTTTCGTACATGTTTCAGGTTATTTTGAGACGCTCCTTTTAAAATTTCGGATTTATATTTAGATTTTGATTTATTGTATTTCAGTTAGTTGCCATTTAGAACCGTTGTATTTCATTTCAATGTAATAAACTATTTAATCAATGTATCAATATTTACACTTTTAGTCCATGAGCTATTGAACAATCGTCACTACGTGACACCTCGATGTTTCCGCCATCGGTTGGGGTGTTACAGATGGTGTCAGTGATCCTTGCAGGTAGATCACTGACTCTTGATCCTCCGTACGTTGTACTTTGGGAATGTCTGTGATGTAGGGCAGCGCGTGCGTCGGTAGATGTGCGTGCTTGACATAAGTATATGTGTCGTAACCCAAGTCTCCTCCACCTAGGCGTTGGTAGACGGATGTTTCCGCGGGTGTTACGTTAAGCGGGGATAGGGAGGCCGCCTCAGTCTGGATTAGGCTCCCTATCCCTTCACTGACAAAACTGAACCAAAACCTATTGAAAACTGAAAAATCTGATTTAACTTAAAATTTGTTATCGTTTTCTTTTTGTACCCTTAGTTAACCCAAATTAGTTAAATTGAAACAGACGTATTAATATATTCATAACAGTATGCCCGCACAATGTGGTAGGAAACACAGACACTTCTAATGGTTCATGGTTGGGTTAGGTTCAGTCCGGTTATAAGCCTCAACCGAAACAAAAATCGACATTATCGACTTAATAATCTTGTTAACCAACCGGATAATTAGTTCAATCTATTTGGTTAGATTGTCGTTTTTAGTTCGGTTTAGTTAATTTTGGTTAATAACCAAAACCAAACTTTGGTTAAAATTTTGCTTAGAAACACATGAAATGAAGGTATAAATACATGTAATGGATGTATAAAGGATATACATGTATGAATGGTTCAGTTTTGGTTTGTTAATTTTGGTTAACTTAAGGTACAAAAAAACCGATATTAGGTTAACTCGGTTTTTGGTTAATTTTATGTTCGGTTTTGTATATTTTTTTTCGATTTCGGTTGAGTTTTAATTATTGTTCACCTCTGTTAATCACGTAAAAAAATCAAATTTTTAATTAAAAGTATATAGGAAATTATACTCTAATATGTTTTGAAGCTGAGTAGATAGGTTTATGAATTGTAGTGGCGCTATAAATATAAGGGGTTTTGAAATTTTTAGCTTTTATACCTAGGTTTGTAAACGAACCGAATGTT
Source organism: Ambrosia x helenae (assembly GCA_030844895.1). NCBI lineage: Eukaryota > Viridiplantae > Streptophyta > Magnoliopsida > Asterales > Asteraceae > Ambrosia > Ambrosia x helenae. Next base: position 89,438,328 of record CM061230.1, on the reverse strand, counting down.
CATTGAATTTTAACTCAACACGAACACATAATCAAACACGTTTTTGTGTTCATGTTCGTTCATTAAGAAATTTGTCATGTTCTTGTTCTTGTTCGGTTCGTTCGTTTAAACCTAAACGAATAGTTCACCAACAAACATAAACGAACGTTCACAAACATAATAAATGTGAACGATTTCGTATTACTGAAAAACCCAATTACTAATTGGTTATATATTTATACAAGTATCTAAAGCTCAATTTATGTTTGTATTTATGTAAATATAACTACGTATGTAATTAATAAACTTAAACAAGCACAAATAAACGAACATAAACAGATATTCACGAACATAAATGAACAAAATCAATATTTGTTCATGTTCACTCATTTAACTAAACGAACAATTTTTTTTGTTCGTGATTGTTCGTTTATTAAATAAACGACATAAACGAACTTTCTGCCGAACAAGTTCACGAACAACTCATGAACATTCGGTTCGTTTACATGGCTATTTTTTACCTCTATTTCATGTATTTATACCTCCATTTCATGTACTTCTATGCAAAAACAAAATAAATAATAACCAAAGTTTGTTTTTGTTACTCACCAAAATTAACTAAACCGGACTAAAACCGATAATCTAACAATACTAATCGAACCAAGGAACCAATTGTTAATAAGATTGATTAATTGATGACTTTGATTTTAGTTTCGGTTGAGGCTAATAATCAAACTTAACATAACCATACACACCCTTATAAGTGTGTGTGTTTCCCGCTACATCGCGCGAGCACTCTACTAGTTTATAATAGTTGAAAGTAATAAATCCCACATGATATTTAAAGAGGGCATCCTCCTTATTGAGTGTACCATGTGACAATGAAATGTCATTAATTATATAAAATTAAAGCTAAAAATAGCATGCCATGTGACATTAAGTGATTTTATGGAGAAAAAAATTTAAAAACAAAATTGGATTTTTCTCTTGCATGTTTCCTCCTATAATTTTTAAACGTTAATGTGTTTTATATACGAGATTTTTTAAAGAAAAAAATTACACAATTAATGGGCGTTTTATTATATTTCCAACAAGTACCGTAGTGCTATATAAAAAACGAGGAAAAACAACTATTTTTTTGTGGGTTTTGTTCATACAGGAAAAAAAACACAAAGTGTTGGGGTAATTCATTAACCATGTATATTCAAGTCACTAATTATGTCCAAACCAGTAAATATGAATTCTATTTTCAACAAATGTTAGCATTGGAGTTGTACATTGTATTAGGTTACGTAATAATATTAGGTTATATGGCGTGGTAAACATTTCCCCCAACTCCCCCAAGTGCCACATCAGCGCCACATCATTTTCCCATTTCCTCCCCCAAAGTTTTGAAATGGTTTTCCCCCATTTCCCCTTCCTTTTTTTTTATTATTTTATTTAATCTATTTAATATTTTATATTTTTAAAAAATACATTGAAATTATATATATATATATATATATATATATATATATATATATAGGATAAGGATAATTTAGAAACTCCCTTGAGTTGGAGAAACTCAAGAAACTCAATTGTGGCCATTGATCAACAATCATCTATGGTTGAGATTAATTCTGATTATTTTATTTTACTAAAGTACATATCCTTTTTACTTTTTAAAGGATAAGGGTAATATAGGTATTTTGTCCATCTCTCTCCTAAATTTCTCTCATCTCTCTTCTCTTTCCTGACTCTCTCTCATCTCTCTTCTCTCTCCTGACTCTCTCTCCTTTCTTCTCTCTTTTTCCTTGCTTTTACATTTTTTCAATGTTTAAACCTTTTAATAGGTAAGAATACGTCAGATTTTCTATAACAACTTATGTGTTTACGTTATAACATGTTATATGTGTCATTTGTATTTACATATGTATCATAGTTAAATGGTGCTTATGTATCATAGTTACATATGTATCATAGTTAATGGTGCTTATGTAACATGTTTTAAATTCAAACTCAAAACAGAAAAAAAATCTTGTAACATGTTACATACATATTTACAACCTATTTACATTTGTATGATTTTTTTTTGACATATAAACACAATCAAATTCTGCAATACGTTTCTAATTAAAAAAATGCAAATGTTGGATAAAAAAATCCTTTCTATATCAATCAGTCCTAAAAAAATATAAATCAATATTCAAAGTTTAACCAAACATAAAATTTAAAAACTAAATAACCACTTCAAAAACTTGCATACTTTCTTGATTTCTTTGACCACTTCCATCATATAAGGTAGTGTACGTGAACTTTGAGAAGCACATTTTTTGTTGACCTTCTTATCATCTCTTTGACCACTTCCCTTGAGTTGTTGACCACTTCTCTTGACTAAATCCACATTAACATTAGAAAGCAACAAAATAATAAAAAATAATAATAAATATATTACGCCTAAAACAGAGTAGTAGAAACAAAAATTCTTAACAAAAATAAAATAAAATAATAACAATAACCTCCAAAAACCAAATCGCGTTCATACATAATGAAAAAACTGAAAAGTTATTATTTAAGATTGTGGTTTAAATAATTTATTTATCAATTGTGGTTTAAAGATTTTCATTATGTATGAATTAATCCTCTTTAAACCAAAACAAAGTAGTAGAAACAGGGGAAGGGAATATGAAAGGTAACGTTCTCAGATCTGTCCGAAACCATACTTGATTCAGATCTGTCCGAAACCACCCCTTTCGAACCAACCATCACCTCCAAAAACCAAAAAAAAAAAAAAAAACAAGATCTACGAAAAACACCAACACATTTTTTGTTATTTAAAAAATAAATACAATACAATCAACTATCGAGCAATGTTGGGTCATACCAGTGGTGAACTCATCACCATTTCCAATAGGTTTGAAGAAGATGGAAGGTTTGAACTCAAGAACAAACAGATCCAGAAAAAAACCCAACAGATCTAACCACCTAATCCCCATCTCCATACTCTTCTTAATCTTCTTCTTCCTCTTTTTCATCTTCAACAACTCCACTTTCACCTTCTTCCCCAAATAATCCAACAACTACCCCTCAATGCCCCAAATTCAGGGTGTCTGATCCTAACGACCTTCGGTTTTCGGTCGTCGAACCACCATCGCCGCATCATCGGTTCTAGATCTGGAGTGTGTGTGAGATTAGATGAGAGAAAAACAGAGAGAGAGAGAGAGAGAGAGGAGTGTGAGTGAGAGAGAGTGAGAGTAATTATTGTCTAAGAGAGAGAGAGGAGTGTGAGTGAGAGAGAGGATAGTGTGTGTAGTATGTGTGTCTGATGTGTGTTTAAAAAGGGGTCAAACAATGAGATGGTGAAAGTTACCATCATACCCTTTTGCAAAATGTTAAAAAAGTAGATGTGGAAAGATGGTGACCATTGGATGGGTTTCAATGGTTTCTTCAACTCAACATGGTTTCCTATGGATATATATATATATATATATATATATATATATATATATATATATATATATATATATATGAGACACACACCCACACATTCATCATCTTCATCTTTCAAATTCCTTACCTCCACCATCCATCACAACCACCTCCACCTACAACTCCACCATCGATCACAGCCACCATCCCTTGTTTCAGATCTACAACCGCCCCAACCATTGTCCGCCTCCATCTTCATCACACACACCCACCACACCATCGTCGGCCTCCATCTTCATCAACAACGCCGGTAAATAAAAAAAGCATCAATTATTGTGGACCATTGATCAAAGATGATCAATGGCCACTAGAGGGTTTGCAAGGTTTTTTCATTAGAAAGGGTTTCCATATTATCCTCTCCCTATATATAGGTTTGAATTAGAAAAAAAATATAAATATATAAAATCCCAACGTTCATATTTCTCAACCAATCAAATCACTCGGTACAAACGGGGCTTTTTCATTGAATTCATCGAGTTTATCTCGGGGGCGGTGTTCCCGATCACACCGACTTCCACGTCGTTTTCCCGAGTCATTTTGCTGAGACCACACCAAACGGTCTTAGAGTTATACATTGTTTTAGGTTAGATGTTAATATTAGAGTTATACATTCTTTAAGGTTAGGCGTTAACATTGGAGATACATTAATGTTAATTGTGTTTATAGTACATGCTACCCGAGCTTTCATGCATGTAACTGTAAAGCGCATCAATCTATTTCATATATAAAATTAATATATCATATTAGATTTCTCAACCCCGAAACGCTCCCAGGGTATAATCTAGTAGTTATATATCCGTTTACCACACTTATTTTATTTTTCAGTATTTATTAGGCATTATTTACCGAAGGGCTTTTGATAGTATAAAAGTGTTGATTTAGGACTTATCTTACCAATAGGTTAGGTAGTGTTCCCGAGTTTAACAAACGAAGGAAAAGAAAAGAAAGGGAATTAAGGCTATAGGGTGTGGATGAGGCTTATCATAGAGGGTGATTCTTCACCTCAGCTGCCATGTCATCGTGGGGTAGATCCATCCCCACATAATGGTCCAAAGATGTAGAGGATGAGCCTCCCCCTTTTCTTTTTCTTTTTGTTTTTTTTAATTAATTAATATTTTAATTTCAAAAAAAGTAAAATTAATATTAATATTAATATTAATAAATCTAAAATTACACAACTTCATAAAAAAACACTTAAAAAAACCTAAAAAAATACACCACTTCATAAAAATAAAATAAAAACTACGGATTCCATTTTTTTGCGATCTTCTCTTTCATTTTGCGCAAAATGACGAGATAGGCGTTTATGTCGGTTGTCATTATTTTCCATTCTTCTAATTGCCTTGCTTATTCTTTCAACTTAATATTTTCCTCGACCTCCCGTTGCTTAATTTTTTCATATTTTGCTTGCGTCTCATTAAATGTATGTTTGAATGCTTGCAATTCGGCCACCAAATTTTCCAGCTTCGATCCGCTCCCTTATGCTGCTTGTTTTTTTTGGAGCCGCTTGCCTTTTGGCTTTGTCCTTTCCTATGGGTCGTGGCTCATCTGGAACGGGTTCATTGTCAAATTCTGCTCGTCATTTATATCGATTTGACAACGGCCGGTTGAGCCGCCTCCCATGCTATAACTTCCCGACTCAGAATGTTTAGATCGTTTTGTGCTTGCAACCTCATTTAGAATCGACGCCCATTTGGGTGATGTCTTCAAAACTAGCCACGCACGGACGTGACCGAAAAGCTGCCCATACCTGTCTTTGTATTTACGCATTGCCTCTTGGAAATACATTTCCTCGTTCCACCGACTTGGTTTATTGACAAACAACTGGGTATAATACCCGCAAAAGTGGTTGACCGAAGTATCCATTTTTCGAATCTTGGAGGTTATAAAGTCGACCTCTCGATATGCTCATTGCTCCATTATTTCGTGAAATTTATCGCGCAACTCTGCCCATAAACTTTCTCCTGTTTGATTGTTTACTACATTTTTAAACACAATATGTTAGTAACAAGAATATTAATAACAATAATATATATATATATATATATATATATATATACACACAATGTAAAAAAGTAAATGCAACACATATAGTAACATTTTTTTACTAACTATTGGATCTTTTGACGTAGCAATAAACGCCCCAGCCAATGCCTCCTCTTTGATTTTTGACCATGGCTTCTTGGTGGTGCCTATTTCACGTGCCCGATTCCTTTTTTTTTTTTTTTTTTTTTTTTGCTTCGAAGTTTGGGGTTGGGTTTTGGGCATGAATTCTTCAACATCATCTTCTTCGGGTTGAGACGGTCCTAATGGTTGTGTTTGTTTTGACGATTGAAATGGCATGTTAACCGGGCTTTACAATAGTTGGGGTGAAAGAGTGGGGGTTTTGGTGCATTTGCATTTGGTTCATTTGAGTGAAAGAATTGATGTTTTGATGCATTTGCATTTGGGTAAATTAGTTGAAAGCGTTTGGGCTTTGTTGGAACCTCAAAAATTAAAAATGTTGACCAATTCAGATCGATTGGTATATTGTAGCCCGGTGTCGTGAACGGGTTTGGGTTCGGGTTCGGGAACGGGGTTTGATTCGGGTTTGGGTTCATGTTGTTTTAGTATGGATCCATGATGAGTGTTGTTAAAAATATTGTGGGAGTTTTTTTAAATATTAGAGAGTGTGAGACAGTGTTAAAAAAACGAGAGGTGAAAGTTTTATTTTATGGTGATTTTTTTTTTTAAAAAAATGACCGTTGTATGATTTTGAATGTTGGGTAACGTTCACATTTTGACCAAGGAGGCCCGACACAATTGGCTTGTAGCCGACGCTGATGACGATGACGTGCCAGGGGTTGGTGTAGTCACCCATGGCTTGAACTCGACGCACTGATGCCAACCCCCTCCCCCCCCCCCCCACACACACAGTATCAACTAAGGAGAGAAACGAGAAAGACTGGAAAAGAAATTTTTTAATTAAACAGTGTGTTCCCGAGTTGAAAGGAAATGAAAAAACATAAAAAATAAGTGTTTTATGTTTAAAAAATTATTTCATTTCAAATCTCTCTAATTTTGAAGGATAAGAAATGAATGAAATAAGGCAAAATTTTATTTCATTTTCTTTTTTTTTCTCTCTTTAAAACCTGTAATAATATGAGTTGTTGTTGTAAAAAATAATTTGACTTTTTTTTTTTTTTAATTTTCGAAATTACTCTAACCAGGGTCGGCCAGAGGGGGTGCGGGGAGGACTCCCGGCCCGGACACAATATTCTATGGGGCACAATGAGGGCTGGCTCCGGCAAGACCATTTTATTTTTATACCTTGACCCTTCCAAAATATAGTCGGTAGAAATGGAGAACAATGTTGGTGAGAAGATTCCAGTTCGAATGAGTGGTATTTATGTTGCTCGACGTTGGCTCCGGCAACGTAAGGAACGACTGTTATTAACAACCAACATGAACTCAGGAAAAAGACGACGTAGAAGGCTAGAATACCTAAAGACCCAATTGATCAACCTAATAAGTTAATGAAGTGGGCTTTTCTAAAATATATAGCCCAATATTGTATAATAAACCTTAATCACTATTTTAGTAACTTGAGTTTTTTCATGTTAAAAAAAATGAGAAGACAACACTCAAAATCAGGGCGTAGTATAAAAAATAGTAATAATGATATTCAAAAAACGAAATGTTAGATAATAAAAACCGTGAAGAGTTAACTCATCAATTTGATATTACTTTAATCGTCGTTTAAAATAATAGTTTAAGTTATTTACTTCGTTAAGGCTAGGTAGCACATTGTTCACGTCTCGACCTTGACTCTAACTATAAATTTTGATTTTATTAAAAAAACAATAAAACAACAAATAAGAAGTGGACAAATAAGTGCCAGGTGTACAAAACAACTTTTTAATTAAACAATTAAATAATAAAAAATTAATAAAATAATAATAATTTAATCCAACAAGTGAGTAGTAAAATGAGGTAAAATTTAAAAAAAAATAAATCAGTTATTGGTTGAGATAAAAGTGCCTGATAATAAGGAGTGAAAGCAAGCGCGTGGATCCCAACGCGCCCCGAATATGCGTTAATCTCAGATGGTGGCGGGGAACAGCCTGGTTTACTCTCTCACAATATTATTATTAATATTATTATTATAATATTTACAAAACCTACGTATGCATATTACTATTCATTGATCCATTGCCTCCTGAAATAACGATTAATAAACCCCCATTAACCATCACTAACAATTATTAACAATTAACAATTTGCATTGTCTGTGTGTTTACTCTGATTGTACTGTGTTAGTATTATTTTACCAATATCATGAATACACACAAGGTGTTCGATAAAATGTCTGTGTGACAGATTCTTGAATATAAAATACTTCTGACACGTTCGTTTCAGTAGTAGTAGTAATGTGTGCGACTCTTTATAGTATATATATAAATTGTTGTCAAATGCACATGGCCTTTTGAGCTTCTTCCCTTCTCTAATTTCCCACAATAGTTTTCTATTTCCTCTTCACATGGTTTGTCTCTGTTTACATTCTCTCTCTATGATTAATTACCAATTTGTTATTGTTATTGTGATTGTTTATTCATTGACTGGGTGGTTCTGGGATACTTTCCAGATCTACAGAGCAATAGTGGCACAGGTTTACAAGATTATTATTCATACAAAACCTTATTGGCTCTCAATCATTAGCTGTTTCAAGAATTTTGATCTATCTTGTTTTGTGTCCATGTTGGTCATCAACTATGGTTTGAGAACAGAGAATTTCTGGATTATGTTGATGAGTAATATATATTGGTGAGTTTCTTCTTTCATGTTTCATCTTTATGTATTAAAGTTTTCTGTTTCAAGGGTTTGTTTTTAGTAGGTTAGGGTTTGCGGTCCATAAAGGGGTTGCGGCGCAGCTTGTTGCCCGCCTACCCACTATCTTGATGTGATTCTTCGCGTTTATGTGTTAACAAAAAGTTGCGAATTTTGCAGTGTTTATGAGATTAAAAAAAAAAACAAAGGGCTTATGAGCAGTGTTTATGTATTTTTAAAAAATATGACAGTTATGATGATTTAGGATGGTTATAGGCAGGCATTATTATAATAATATCTGTAGTCCCAAAAGCCTTGTGTACTTGGTCCACCATGGTTCCTTAGTTTTGTGAAGGTAGGGATATATTGGGAAATTTTGCTTATTACATTTAAGTCACCAAATAATAACATTAGCTATACCAGCTGCATCAAGGCTGGCTTCTGCATAAAGACTTTGTAAATACTTCTATTGATATTGAAGGTTTGTGAAGCTTAGGTAGGGAAAGGTTGCGAATTTTGCTTCTTAAATTTTAATCATTAGATAGTATTTACAAAGTCTTATTTTTAATAGAGTAGGTTTTTCTATTCAAAAGGGGTAGCGGCGCAACTCGTGGCCCGTTTACCCGCCTCTCACTTGTAAGTGTTGTCGGTTTTAATGCTAATGAAAATTGTCTCATATTCAAAAAAAAAAAAAAGATAGTAACTTTATCAGCTGCTTCAAGGCTTGTGTCTGCATGTATACTCCATAAATAATTGTGTTGATCATGGTTTTATAATTTTTTTAATTGCAGATCGAAATACTGGTTTTTGATTATTTGGGTGTTCTTAAATGGTGCACGAGATGGAGGATGACCATATTGAAGATATGGAGGTTGAAGTATTATCTTCAATGTGGCCAGAAGACATTGATGAAGCTGGAAAAAAGTTTAATCTAGAAAAGCCAGGTGTCCATGACAATATGTTAGATGATTTAGCCTTTGTTGAAGAACCTAGTATAGTTGATTTTAAGAGATTAGTAGAACTTACAAGTTACAGTGAAAAAGGGTCGTCACAGTTAGCTTATCTTGTAAAAAACTGGGAATATAAACAAGAGAATGCTGTGAGACTTCTAAGGGAAGAGCTTGAAAATTTAAGTAAACAGCAACGACAAGTCGAGCTCAAGAAATTAGAAATATATGAACAACATCGTTTTGAAGAGGAAAGCTATGGAGGTGATAAGCGTCCTGTTTCTGTGTTGGATGAAGTTTATGAAATATTTCAAGATGTCCCTAGAAAAAGAAATGATGTTATTGTTGAAAATAAACAATTAGAAATAGATGCCGAGTATGATACAGTTACGTATTGGAAGCAACAGGCTTTGCATTTGGGAAAATCATTGGAAGCAAGTGTTCAAAGAGAACAAATACTTTTGGAGAAACTGGAGGAAAGCATTGAAAATCTTGAAAAACAGTCTTCCCCTGTAGAAGAACTTTCCAAATATTGAAAAGAGCTGATAACTTTTTACATTTTGTTCTTCAAAACGCACCTGTTGTTATTGGCCATCAGGTAATTTTATTTTTTGAAATAAGGTCTCTTTGTCTTTTTGCCTTTGAAGTTTTTGTTTTACTTTAATCTTTCCTATTAACTATTCTTAATGAGGGATGCTTATTTTTTATTATTTTTTAAGGATAAAGAGTTGCGGTATCGTTTCATCTATAATCATTTTCCAAGTTTACGAGAGGAGGTAATATGATCATCTTTTAGATAGCAATAATAGGTCATTTGTTTTTTAACCATGTATTTTTTTTATTCACATTAGTTTTGATTTTATGGCCAGGATATTATAGGAAAAACAGATGTAGAGATATTCAAAGGTGGAGGTGTAAAAGAATCACAAGATTTTAAAAGAGAAGTTCTGGAGAGAGGATTGCCAGCAAAGAGAGAAATTACTTTCGAGACTGAATTATTCGGAGCCAAAACATTCTTAATATATGTTGAACCCGTGTTCAGCAAAGATGGAGAAAAAATTGGTGTAAACTATATGGGCATGGAAATCACTGATCAGGTGAGAAACTGTGTGTAAATTGAATGCATGCAACAACGTTTGGTTCTCGTTTTAAATGCTCCCTTAATTTGACATTCTTCATGTCTGAATTGTAAGTTGTAAACAGAATCGGACTGTGCTTTTATATTTAAGTTCTTAAATTGTAAAGTAGTTTGTTTGACTGTCAAAAATCAGCGGAACTGGGCTATAATTTTATAGTTAAGTTCTTCGGTGATGGTAGATTTCTTATGTAATACCTGATTTGTGGGTCAATACATAGAGATCAAGCAGTACAAGACTGCTTATGGTGGTGAAAAATTGTCTAATACTTTCTTTTCTATTTCAAAATAATTGATTTCTGAATCATGTTACAGGTGAAAAAAAGAGAAAAGATGGCAAAAGTTCGTGAAGAACAAGCTGTGCAGAAGGCCAGAGAAACGGAACTTTACAAAACCATTCATATTACAGGTTGGTAAGCTTTCCTTTCTTCAACCTTATTGTGGCGTTTGGTCCTCTTTAATAACATAATCGGTAAACCTTTTTGAAAATATCAGAACTTTAATTAATTTTTAATTTACATAAACAAGAAAATATTCTTTTTATTTTGATTTTATAGGATGTTTTGTGAGCTTTTATAATGCATACTTCATGTAATTTGTACACCGAAAGTTTAGTAAGTTTTATATTAAATATGTATTATGTCAGCATTATCGATGTTCTTATAGACAGTACAAAAACTCACATGAAAAGCCATTCCATTTTTATAGGCCATCCAAACATGATGATGAGATGTGATGATCCATGCTATTTAATTACACTGTAAATTTTATTCCTCATTTTCATTTTTATATCAACCATGAACCAACCAAACATACATATAAGTTGATAAGATCTTTAAGGAGCTTTGTAATAATTTGACAAAAATCAATTTCGTGCAGAGGAAACAATGAGAGCAAAACAAATGCTAGCAACCATGTCTCACGAGATAAGATCTCCATTATCAGGGGTTGTTAGCATGGCCGAAATTCTGTCTACAACAAAACTTGATAAAGATCAGAAACAACTTTTGAGTGTCATGTTGTCTTCTGGTGATTTAGTCCTTCAACTTATTAATGACATCCTTGATCTTTCCAAAGTTGAGTCAGGTAAAGTCTTGTCCTTTATACATTGGTATTTATAATTAGTGTTTCCTTATTTAATATTTTGGGTTTGTTCTCAGGAGTTATGAGGCTGGAGGCCACAAAATTTAGGCCTAGGGAGGTAATCAAGCATGTACTTCAAACTGCTGCAGCATCATTAAAAAAGAATGCTAATATTGGAAGGACATGTGGCAGATGATGTCCCGGTGGAGGTTAGGCTTTCAGTTATTAATACAAATTTCGACAAAATATGTACCTGGAATCTGGAAATAGGTTCTTCAAAATGTTTATTACTTTGTATCGTAAACATGTAATATTGAAAAGAAGCCTTTATGAATAAATTTTTAGGTTATTGGTGATGTTTTACGGATTCGGCAAATTCTCACCAACTTGATCAGGTCTGACATCAACACTGCAAACTATTAACTTGTGATTTTGTATTCAAATCTTTTATAATCTCTATTAGTTACAAACTTTGGAGGATACCCAATTTGTTAAATTGTTTTGTGCAGCAATGCTATCAAGTTTACTCACCAAGGAAAGGTTCAGATTAATCTTTATGTGGTAGCAGACCCATATCCTGAATGCCAGCTGGAACCTAAGATGAATGAAGACTCGGTAAAAAATGGACACAAGGATAATGAATCTCATTCACATGAAACTGTTGTTTGGATACGTTGCGATGTTAAGGATACAGGGATAGGAATTCCGGGTACCTTTCAAAATTTTGTTTCTGACTAGTTTAGCTGTCTATCTTAAAAAGTTATTAGACATGGGATTTTTATTCATGTATTTAGTTTATTTTATTACTATGATGCCAGAAACTGCTTTGCCAAATTTATTCAAGGAATATATGCAAGCTGGTGCAGATACTGCTCGAAAATATGGTGGGACTGGATTAGGTTTAGCAATCTGCAAACAGCTGGTAATGTTTTCTAGGTTGAATTCTTTTGTCTTTAATTGAATAAAATGGGCACTTAATTGCAGATTCAGGGGATGTTTGCTTGTTTATTGTGTTCTGGAACTGATTTTGTGATGTTTAATAGTTATAGTCCAATAATAAGTAGCAGGCAATTTCTAAGTATTCAAGAAACTAGTAGACAAGAGTTACATGTTTATGAAATGAGAGAGCCTCTCAATTTAGAATAAAATTATACGTAAATCTATGTTACAATGGCTGTATCGGCTTGGGGTATAGATGTCGACGCCTAAACATTAATTTTTGCAGTCTTTTATAGCGCTACAAAACAATTTTTTTTTTTAATAATACATATGTAAGTTATATTTTAGTAATAGGAGGTTAAATAAAACATACTAATTATCCGAAATTGACTCTTTGATCCAGACATTTAAAAACGATTCTTCTGATAATCATTTCCATTACACAAATCCGAACAACCCCACAAATGCGTGAAAACGAATATTATATAAAACTAATAAACCGTCATCATGGTTCCGGCTGATCTACCACAGGTTGAACTCATGGGAGGACGTCTCACTGTATCAAGCAAAGAGCATTGTGGGTCCACGTTCACGTTTGTTCTACCTCACAAAGTTTCACATGCGTGTGACAGCTCAGATGATACAGATGAATTCGATGATATGGCTGACAATGAGTCATCAGATGATGACATCAGCTGCGGCTTCTTCCAGTTCCAGCCTCACTGTTTAGGCTCTCTTTTTACCTCTAATGGTTCTGGAATCCCACATAAAGGAAACGCTAAAGAGATCAGTTTAATCGATGACACTCATTCTTGTTTTGATACCTCATCATCAGAACCGGAAAGTTCTTCAAAGTGCAATTCAGAGAATGAAAGCACAAATAGCACCAAGAAAGAAAAAGAGAATCACGATATGGCTTCATGCTCACCTTCTGATGAACATAGTTCTAGAAACGTTCAAGAAGTTCCCAAATCAGAAACGAAGCCTAAGATTCTTCTTGTTGAAGATCATGTAGTGAATGTGATGGTGGCACGTAGGATGATGAGGCAGTTGAATCAAGATATGGATGTTGTGAATAATGGAGCTGAAGCTGTACGCGCTGTTCATCGTGGCAATTATGATCTCATTCTTATGGTACTTTTTCGACTTCTGTTATGTTTTAGCAATTATGTCTTTTCCAATATGTAATGATGATTATAAGCTTCCTATATATATTGTTCAATCATTGGCATTCTGCTAATTAAGAATCACCTTAAATGTACAAAGCATAAACTAATATGTTTTTGTTGATTTGGCATAATGTGCAGGATGTATGCATGCCTGTAATGGATGGGCTTCAAGCTACTAGAATAATACGGTCATCTGAGAAAATGGGTAATTGGGATGAGGCAAGAAAGGCTGGAGTTGAGCTGGAAGATTCTCCTTCATATGATCAAATACTCAAAGGGCCCAAGAAAAGAATTCCCATCATTGCAGTAAGTAGTACTCTGAATCAGTGGCGGATCTTGAATTATGGTAGGGCCGGGCTCAATACATATAAAATTTTTTGATAAAATTTACACTACGAAATGAAAAAATTGAGTGGGCCGAGACCCGGTCTGACCCTAGTGAAGAACCGCCAATTTAAACATTTAAGTATAACCAATAAAAATGAAACCTTAATTGTTATATTATTGTAATGAAAAAAAACTTAATTGTTTAAGTAACTTTGGGGTATTGACACGTATGCTTAAAAATGTGCGAGGTGGTTTAAGTAACGGGTCAAACAGGCAACAACCAACTCTTTTGTACAAGTTCGGTTGGGTTTGTTCCTAAACGTTTTTGTCAAAGATCCCTATTTTTTATATATTTTTTTTTTTTACAAATAGTTGGTGTGTTAAACGCGGTTGCAATTTTTTTAGCATTTCAATAATAATCAATTTTTTCAAACAAAAATGATTTTGGAGGTTTAAAGCATTAAAAAAAATACCGTGGGCAACTTTCAGCCCACCTGTTTAACTCGTTAACTAACGGAACTTGATGGTGTTGACCAGATGACTGCAAATGCAATGTCGGAAAGTGCAGAAGAGTGCTTCGAGAATGGTATGGACTCATTTGTAACAAAGCCTGTTACCCTTCAAAGTTTAAAACAATGTCTTGAACAATATTGCGGTGTGATATAACACCACCATGTAAATATATGTGTGTATGTATAGAAATGTGAATGTGAGTTAGGAAAGTTTTGTAATCTATGTTTGGTCTTTTTCTCGTCCTCTTGCTTTCTTGATCGAGTTTATCTATTTTTCTTAAATGGGTATTATTTTCTCTAGAGTTAGAATATAGGCATGTTATTATAGAAGTTAATTTAATTTTAGCTTAGCAAAATAAGGAGGGTTTTTTTTTTTTTTTTTTTATTATGGTTCAAGCACCGAGGACGCGTTAAATACCATTCAATAAGAATATTCGTAGTTATCTAAGCATAAACTAGTTGCTAATTGTTCAAACACTTGAAGAATTTATGAAATAGTTTTATCTTTTTGTATGATGCATTGGTTTTCTTGTTTGAACATATATGTATTATTTTCCTTTAATCGCAACAAGAGGTGATTGCAAAATGATATTATATGTCGGCTTTTCTGGGACAAAACTAAAATTGTACTAATTTTAACGTTATTTAATTAATTTCGTGAAAATAACGTAAAAATGGCGGATGATTAATCTTGCATCATGTGGTGACGTTGATAGCCAAAATATAAGAGGTACATGCAACAATCAGGCTTGTCCCAATTGCTGAGTTTGATGTGTCTTATGTCTAAGGCTTGATGTAAAACTACTATCGAGCCGGATGTCTCACTGTAAGCAACCTCTCTATTCCTACGAGGTAGAGATAAAGTTGTCTACATCTTACCCTCCTCAGACCCTACCTTAGCTTTGTAATTGGTGGGATTAACTGAGTATGTCGACGATGACGACTTAGAAACAATAAGTACATGTGTTTATAAAATCTTACAGTTTTCTACTAGAAATTGGTTCCTAAACGACCTCCATAGATATATGTATGTATATAATGGTGAAATGAGTTGGTTTACTTTCAAGTTATGAGCAACCTAGTAAAAAAATCTAGAATTTAATCAATGAAGTGTAACAACCGGCAAAATTAAGGTAATTCCGTACTAATTAATTAAACGCGATTAACGTAATTAACCGTAATTATGTGCTGAAAATTGAGGCCTTAGAAAGATAGGAATTCCCAAATAATGCATAGGAATGCATAAGTTTAATAGCAAAGCATGATAGGATCATGCGCAGGCAAAACTATCCGGTATGGACACTGGCGATTACCCGGTAAAACTTAAATAAGCGAAACGAACTCCGGACACCCGGAATATAAAATAAATAATATTTTCACAAAATATTATGAGTTTTGGAAACCCAAAGCCATACGTGAAAGCTTATTGCACGAATCTCCCGATAACGAATAAAGTGCGCGTACCGCACCCGATACGCGCGTAACACGTAAATTCACCGGCAAAAGCCGAAATAAATTATCAGTAATTTAACTGGGCAAAATTTAATGAATATTAACGGTATTTTAATATTAAGGTAAACCGCGGTTAAAATTCAAGAAATACCCGGGCGGTACCCGAAAGGAATTAACTTAAACATAATGTTGGATAATATTTAGCAAGGTGGACCCCACCCAAGGCACCCAAGGGGCCGGCCTAGTGACCCACTCCAAATGATTAATATCTTTTTTCTATCTAATTAACCCAATAGGATGGCTTGTAATCATAATAATTATTTGCATGAGTGTGTATTGGGTAAAAATTAACAAAACTTTTCCACTCTCTCTCTCTAATTTTCGGCCCCAAACACCCTCTCCATATCCCTCAAGATTTTCATAATCTTACTAAAATCTTCCATAATCCAACAAAAGATATCATATAATCTTTGAAGATATTGAAGGGATATTATAAAGCACTAGTAAGAACACTTGAAGAAATCACAAAAACTCTTCCCCTTTTTCTTCTCTTGGCCGTGACCTTGCACCACCCCACCAACATCTCTCTTTCAATTTTCACAACTCTAAATCACCTCTAGTTCATCATTGTTCAAAACCCCTTTTGTGTGTTCAAGAGCTTGGAGCATAACCCACTTGGAAGAACACATTAAACCTCACCCAAATCCAAGATTTTGTCTTCCCTAGCCTTGAGCTAGTAGTAAGTCTTGCATTGTTTTATTACTTGAATGTTCATATTTTTGTGCTATGAAAGCAAGTTGTACATTGTTGGGTAATAAAATGAGTTTTATAAAAGTAATGGGTTTTGTTAGAATAAAAGTGGAAGAATAATAATAATATTGATGAGTCTTGGATTTATGTTAATAAATGAAATATTGGATAAAATGATGGTAAAATACACTTACACTTGAGAAGATGATGATTTGGGCATATTAAATGAAAAGGACTTGAATGAGATGGAGATGACTTTAATCATCATAGGATGATATAATAATGTCATAAAAATATTAAAATGAGTTAGAAAGCCATAGATGAAAAAGTTTCATCTTCAAAGTCCACTCACTTGGATGAGTGAAAATTGGATGTTTTGGATAAAAATATGGAATAAGCATGTTAATGACATCTAGGATGGATTAGAAGACCATTATAAGTAAAAGGAAGTAAAAACAACTAAACATGATGAAAATGGTTCTTCAAAGTCCACTAAAGTGGAAGAAAAATATTAACTTTGAAAGATTGAGTGAAAAATGCTACAAGTATAAGTTAAAGGACTAATATAGCAACTTTGGAAGTTGAGGGACTAAAATAAATATTTTAGAAACTATTAGTCCAAAAACACAATAAGGGAAAGATTGGTGTCAAAAAGTGTAAGTAATAACTTTACAAGGTTGATTTGGTAAATATTAGTAGCTTACTTGAGCATTTTATGTAAAAAGTATATTTTTATAAAGTGGACGTTTTATAAAAATAAATGGAGTAACGCAAGTATTTTATAAAGTAAGATTTTATAAAATAAAGACTTGGGAAGACTTGTACAAAAATGGGATACTTTTATATAAATGGGAATATAAAAGTATCGGAAACATTTTTGAGTAACAAGTTGGACAAGTCGGGCTAAAACGTACAAAGTATATTTTTCCGAGAAATAAACGTTCGAAGTAGGAACAATACTTCCATGAGAACGCGCAACGGAAATAAATATGAAAAACGCTAACTAACAAACTTAGTTACACGAACCAACGTAAACGGACATATGAGGAAAAGGCCATTACGTTGAGATAAAAATATACATATATATTTTAAGGAAATAAAATATATATAACAAGGGTGAAACGTGCGTAACACTTTCCTAAGTGTAGAAAGAATATTCGTGGAAAAGGAGAAACATAACGTAACGAATTAAAAACGCTAAAACGACACGTGAACTTAACAAGTAGTATCCACGCGATGATATATGTACATATACTCGTTTCCGACGGAATTCTAGTACATCTATTTAAATGGGAAAATAGATATGCGAGAAGGAAAACCGAGACGAGTAGGTGAAATATATCTACGAACGCGTGAATACCGACAAGATCCTAGTACATTTATTTAAATGGGAAAATAAATGTACGGTGTGGTAAGTCTAGTCGGGCGTTAAGATTATGTTACCAAACGACAAAGACTTAGCATATTTATTTAAATGGGAAAATAAATATGTGGCAAAGTGAGTCGGGTCGGATAATAAGAAAACACATTATATCGAGCGAAACGATCCTAAGTATAATTATTTAAATGGGAAAATAATTATACGTTGGGTAGAGTCGTGTCGAGTATAATATTGTACAAGTCATAAAGAATATTAATAAGAATAATATATGACTTGTAAGAAAAGGGTAATCCATCGCCATTGAACCTAGGATACGAAACTATTAAACGGGAATTGGGATAAAGACGTGGTCGGGAAGTTGGGTGTACAACTTGCCAAGGCACATACACCATAGGTGTAAGTGACTTATACGCCTAGAACCTTTGTAGGTACGGGATCACAAACTTTACTATTTTCTTTGAGCCGAGCACAGTTACAGGTGAGTCTCACGGCCCCATTTCTAAACTATTTAACGTTTTTACGGGGGAAAGATATGTTGGGATTGTATGACGGGTTGGATACTTGAGTAAAGATCGCCACTCGGGGTTGAGACCTCCCCACTATAATCATTAATTCAGGAATGAGAAACCAAAGGAATATTTGGATAGTACTATTGGTGCCTGACAAGGCCCACCCCTAATCGATAGCGTCGATTATGCATCGGCGTATGCCTGGGGTGCACGTATTCTGAAATAAAGTCGTAGGAATACCGAGTAACGACTTGGGGCGGGGGCATTATTAATTGTCTTGGTTTGGTTATAGGCTCAAGTAAATTGTAGGACTTTGCAACTCCTATAAATGTCATAACAAGGATATTCCCACCTTATAAAGATTTATTAAATTAAAACCTGTGAACTCACCAATATTTATATATTGACGATTTTCAAACATATCTTTCAGGTAATTGATTGATGGAAGTTAGCATGGCGAGCAGGGTCGGGGATATCTCCAAGTTGGGCGTTGGGAATGTCGTAAAAGGGTCTCATCTCTTTATTCCATGGACTTAGGGATAAAGGGAGGAGCCTCCTTATCTATTTCAAAAACAATTTATAATTATGTACGGATAATTTGACATGATTATTAGCATTGAATAAATGCCCGTTTTCTTTAATTACTATTGTGGTTTGCATTAATCTTGGCTTAATACTTTTGAACCGTCGCGCCACGTGTTTCCGCCTTAGACGTGGTGTGACAGAAAGTGGTATCAGAGCCAAGGTTATAGCGAATTAGCATTTTTAAAATCTAAACTATAACCGGATTTGGTTCAAAAACTTTCAAAATAAATGCGAAACGCAATAAAATAAATTTTTCCAACGACCATTTGGGTATATGGAGATTCCGACCAAGCTAGCCATGGTAAGTATACGTATTATTTTATGTTAGAAGGTTAGGAAGAGTACCGTAGATATGTGCCTTAACTACCTAACGAATAATACTTAAATATTAGTACGGTTCTTTTGCCAGGATGTCAGACGCAGGGAGCGTAGCACCGAGCTACGACAGTAGCCTTCAGATCATCCCAGCACCGCCAGCAGAGCCGATCGAGGTGGTGATACTCGATCCCGAGGATGACGAGATGGAGGTTGATGCCGCCATGGAGGGCGCCGACGGAGATAGCTCCGACGAGACAGACCCGAGCGAGGACCCAGCGTGGGCCCCCGCTGGAGGCGACATGGCCGCCGTGGCCGACCTACCGATGGCCGAGGCCGACTTGCCTCTAGTGCCATTCCAGGCAGCACCACTGCCAGCACTTCCCATCCGAGCCGTCAGGGACTTCCCTGTAGGCTGTGCAGGTCCTTCGAGACCTATCCCTACACAGTCGGAGACTGTCGAGTCTCCATACGACCGACGCGCACCTGTCGATCGTGAGCCCTTACCCACCCCACCTATCCCCGTTCCCTCAGGCATGAGACTCGTGCCTGTCTGCCGAGGACACAACGGGTGGATATCCGATGACTCTGACGATGAGTCGACTGCGTCGGTGGAGCACATTGCTGTGCCGATCCCACCAGCAGGCCAGGAGGAGCACGTCGCTCCGATGATAGGGCATGCTACCACTACCCCAGCCACCCTACCCGCCATGCCCGAGCCCGTACCACAGGATGGGCCAGCTTCTACTGGGCACATCCTTGAGGGCAGCTCAGCCCGCAGTTCTGAGCTGCACAGAGCAGGTTTGGCAGCTCACGCCACTGCTAGCCCTCCCACCCCTACCACTGTGATATCCGCTCCAGAGTGGGTCGCTGTCACCCAGCCTCTCATGGTCCCACTCGCCGAGCTTATAGTCCCCTCACCCATATCCATGACACTACCCATCACCACTTTTCCCACACTACCACCCCTACCCGAGATGCTCCCTACACCACCACCTGCACCATTCACTATGGATGCAGGAGCCCCATTTTTGATACCCCCATTTGCACCGTATACTCTAGGTGCGGGAGACCCGTACCAGGTACCACCCTATTACTTCACCGGATTACCGGGCTTTGCCCCACCCTTCACACCCCTACCCATACCCGATATCGTCGGCCCGTCCCAGCCGACGTACACTGACATCCCCGGGCCGTCGCAGCCCCACGGGATGGCCCCACTGTCAGGACCAGCATGGTCCACGGTGATCTCACTGGAGAGAGATTTCCAGACCCTCACCGACACGGTGCAGCGCACCGTGAGTCAGATGGAGCAGCAGGCCCAGCTCATGTGGGCCAGGATCATTGATGCCAGGGATGCACTGGCACATTATGCTGAGGAGCTGCTGAGCATGGACGCTCATTGTGGCCTTACGGGCGACGCACACTTTGCGCATCGCCAATTCTTGTACGATCGCATTATGGCGATCAGTATGACCATTAGCATGTGCGCACCCCAGTACCAGTACCAGCACCCGCCGCCGCCGCCGCCACAGTAGCGATACATCAGGGACGCTTGGGAGATCACTCACGGACATAGTAGTAGTAGTAGTAGTAGTATGATAGCACAGCATGGGTTATAGCACCCATCTGCATTTTTGCCTAGCCGAGCGGGATTGTGCCGGTATATGACATTATATTTCTAGTGTATTTCAAAAGAGCAATGTATGAGGAATGTATCCTCGGTTTTTGTTATTATGAACAAATCATTGTACTCATGGTATTGAAATTAATGAAAATTTTGTTATGGTAAAATATGTGTTGTGATTGTCTACGATTATTATTACTTGTTCTGTTTATATTGTGATTGTGTGATGTTGTTATGGTGATTATTGTGTTCGTATGTTGTGTTGTTGTTTATACTGTATATGTGACGATATTGTATGAATGATCGCCGAAAATTAACCTTTGATATTGATTATTGAAGAAACATGGCACCAGCCACCAGAAGCAACAGTGGAAATGAAAGACTGCCCACGACACCCGAGGAGCTTGAAACCCTAGTTTCGGGACGTATCGCCCAAGCTCTCGCAGAACACAATGCCACGCGCACCGAAAGGTCGCGAGACCGAACCGGGAGCGACAGACGCGAAACCTCCCCTACTGGTAAGAAGACTTCGGGTATATACAACAGGAGTCTTCGTAAAACTCCTACCTTATATAATATATTGCTTTATTATTGCAGAAACGGCCTCACGAGAACGTGGCTGCACGTTTAAAGCTTTCCTGGACTGCAAACCACTGAACTTCAGCGGCACTGAAGGTTCTGTCGGACTAGTCAAGTGGTTCGAGAAGACCGAAGCCGTGATTCGTATTAGCAGCTGTACCCCGCGACAGGCTGTCATGTATGCCACCAACCTGTTTCTGGACCAAGTTCTGACCTGGTGGAACAACCAAGTGCAGACACTGGGAGATGATGCTGCTTACTCCTTATCATGGTTGGAGTTGAAAGAACTAATGATCGCCGAGTACTGCCCGGCAAGTGAAGTACAGAAGCTAGAGACTGAGTTCTGGAACCTCGCCATGGTTGGATCGGACGTAGCTGGTTACACGTCCAGATTCCATGACCTCTCCCGGTTAGTGCCTCGCCTGGTCACCCCGGAAAGCAAAAAGGTGGAAAGATACCTCTTCGGACTGGCACCACAGATACGCGGCATGGTCACTGCTTCCAAACCTACAACCATGCGCGAAGCTATCGACCTCGCCTTGAGCCTCACTGAAGACGCCATCCGAATGGGCACTCTAATCCGGAAAGTATCAGGGTTGAAGCTTACTGAGTCCAGCAGTGTTGAGGGTAAGAATCTGGGTACAAGTTCAGTCGTTGGGTCAAGTGAACAGGGAAATAGGCCAAGGTTTGGGAAGCGTAAGCGCGATGAAAGGAAAAAGGATGGATCATCAGGTTCAGGGAAGAAAGGAAAAGGGTATGTGGCCACTGGACGTGGAAATAATGGGAAGCAAGGTTATCAGGGCAGGAACGAAGTGATCTGCGGTAAGTGCCGTCGTTCGGGGCACAAGACAGAAGACTGCAGATCGGGAGCGCCAAAGAACGGTGGAGCGAGGCCCTGTTTCTCATGTGGATCGCTCGATCATTGGAAGAGGGACTGCCCCAAACTTAACAACCAAGCCCGTGGGCGGGCGTTCGTGATTGGTGCCGGTGACGCACGACAAGACCCTAATGTGGTCACTGGTACGTTCCCTCTAAATGGTCATTATGCTTCAGTATTGTTTGATACTGGCGCTGATTTTAGCTTCGTATCTGTCGAATTTAAAAGATTACTTGGTTTAAAGACTAGTAAGCTAGACACACCATACTCTATCGAACTAGCTAACGGTAAGACTATAGAAACTCGAGAGGTAGCGAAGGATTGTAAGTTGGATCTCTGTGGTCATGAGTTTGACATTGATCTATTGCCAGTCGTACTGGGTAGCTTTGACATAGTCGTTGGCATGGATTGGCTATCCGCACACCGCGCCATCGTCGTGTGCAATGACAAAGTAATTCAAGTTCCCCTCGCAAGCGGTGAAACCCTATCGATCCAAGGGGAAAGGCGTGGAACGCCATTGAGAATTATTACCAGCATGAAAGCCAGGAAGTGCCTAAGGAAAGGTCTCGTCGCATTCTTGGCGCACGTAGTAGACAAGAAGGCCGACGAGCGAAAGCTAGAAGACATTCCGATAGCCAGAGACTTTCCAGATGTGTTCCCAGAAGATTTGCCGGGATTGCCACCACCCCGACAAGTCGAGTTTCGCATCGACCTTGTTCCAGGAGCAGCACCGGTAGCGCGATCGCCATATCGCCTAGCTCCTTCTGAGATGCAGGAACTGTCTGGACAACTGCAAGAGTTGTTGGACAAAGGTTTCATAAGACCAAGCTTCTCACCCTGGGGAGCTCCCGTCTTATTCGTGAAGAAGAAGGATGGCACTTTTCGAATGTGCATCGACTATCGGGAACTGAACAAGCTAACTATTAAAAATCGCTATCCTCTTCCCAGGA
Source organism: Ambrosia x helenae (assembly GCA_030844895.1). Lineage (NCBI taxonomy): Eukaryota > Viridiplantae > Streptophyta > Magnoliopsida > Asterales > Asteraceae > Ambrosia > Ambrosia x helenae. Next base: position 89,414,938 of record CM061230.1, on the reverse strand, counting down.
TCGACGATTTGTTTGATCAACTTCAAGGATCCAGTTTCTACTCCAAGATCGATCTAAGGTCCGGTTATCATCAATTGCGTATTCAAGAAGAAGACGTGCCAAAAACAGCATTCAGGACTCGTTATGGGCACTATGAGTTTCTGGTTATGCCATTCGGTTTAACTAACGCACCAGCTGTTTTCATGGACTTGATGAACCGAGTGTGTAAGCCATACTTGGACAAATTTGTCATTGTCTTCATTGATGACATCTTGATCTACTCACGCACTAAGGAGGAACACGAGGATCATCTTCGATTAATCCTCGAGGTACTACGCAAGAGAAACTCTATGCTAAGTTTTCAAAATGTGATTTTTGGATTCGAGAGGTTCACTTTTTAGGCCACGTGGTGAATGAAAAAGGTATACATGTCGATCCCGCCAAGATCGAAGCAATCAAGAATTGGGACGCCCCTAGAACGCCTACTGAAGTACGACAATTTCTTGGCCTTGCGGGTTACTACAGAAGGTTCATCGAGAACTTTTCTAAAATAGCACAGTCCTTAACCATGCTAACCCAAAAGGATAAGAAGTTTGAATGGACGGAAAAGCAGGAAGCAGCGTTTCAGTTGCTGAAGGATAAGTTATGTGGCGCCCCGATACTATCACTCCCCGATGGTACGGAAGACTTCGTAGTTTACTGTGACGCCTCTCATCAGGGATTGGGTTGTGTATTGATGCAGCGAGAGAAGGTCATAGCCTATGCTTCCAGACAGCTAAAACTTCACGAGAAGAATTACACCACACATGATCTGGAACTAGGAGCCGTGGTATTCGCACTCAAGATATGGAGACACTATCTGTACGGAACCAAGTGTACGATCTTCACTGATCATAAAAGTTTGCAGCACATCTTTGACCAGAAGGAATTGAACATGCGACAACGGCGATGGGTCGAATTATTGAACGATTACGATTGTGAGATAAAGTACCATCCCGGGAAGGCAAACGTCGTAGCCGACGCCTTGAGTCGCAAGGAACGGGTTAAGCCACTGCGTGTCCGAGCTTTGGGTCTAACCATCCACACGAACCTGACTGACCGGATTCGTGAAGCTCAAACTAACGCTCTTAAACCCGAGAATGTCAAAGGTGAAAGATTGCGGAAGATGGTTGATTCACTGGAGTCAAAAGCGGATCAAGCTCTGTATTTCATGAATAGAATTTGGGTACCAGTGTACGGTGGATTGCGTGAACTGGTATTGGCCGAAGCCCACAGTTCGCGATATTCGGTTCACCCTGGAGCAGACAAGATGTTCCATGATCTAAAGGAATTTTACTGGTGGCCAAATTTCAAAAGGGATATAGCGGCGTATGTTGCGCGATGTTTGACTTGCGCGAAGGTCAAGGCCGAGCATCAGAGACCATCCGGATTGCTCCAGCAACCGGAAATACCGGAATGGAAATGGGAAAGGATCACTATGGATTTCATTACCAAGTTGCCCAGGACAACAAGCGGCCATGATATGATCTGGGTAATCGTTGATCGATTGACAAAATCTGCACACTTCCTCCCCATTCGCGAAACGGATAAGTTGGAGAAACTGACCCGTTTGTATATTAAGGAAGTTGTGTCGAAACACGGTGTACCTATTTCCATCATCTCCGATCGAGATAGTCGTTTCACCTCAAGATTTTGGGAAAGTTTGAATGAAGCCCTCGGTACTCGCCTTGACATGAGTACCGCATATCATCCACAAACCGATGGTCAGAGTGAACGAACCATCCAGACCTTGGAAGATATGCTACGGGCATGCGCAATCGATTTCAGCGGAAGTTGGGATACACACTTGCCACTGGTAGAGTTTTCGTATAACAACAGCTACCACACGAGCATTCAAGCTGCACCTTTTGAAGCTCTATATGGACGCAAGTGTAGATCGCCTCTATGTTGGGCCGAAGTTGGCGAAAAGCAACTTACCGGGCCCGAAATTGTTCAAGAAACGACGGATAAGGTCTTTCTGATTAGAGAACGTCTCAAAGCGGCACGTGACCGACAGAAAAGCTACGCAGACATGAGGAGGAAGCCTTTGGAATTTCAAGTCGGAGACAGGGTCCTACTAAAGGTGTCACCTTGGAAGGGTGTCGCGCGCTTTGGAAAGCGCGGGAAACTAAACCCACGATATGTTGGACCATTCGAAATCCTGTCCAGAGTAGGCCCCGTAGCATACAAGCTCAAGTTACCACAAGAACTTAACGGTGTACATGACACGTTCCACGTGTCGAACTTGAAAAAGTGCTTATCCGACGAAACCCTCATCATCCCCGCAGACGAAATCCACATTGACGACAAGTTACACTTCGTCGAAGAGCCAATCGAAGTAACCGATTGGAAGGTCCAAAAGCTAAGACGCAGTAAGATCAGATTGGTCAAAGTGCGTTGGAATGCCAAGCGTGGACCGGAGTTCACGTGGAAAAGGCTGGACCGGATGAAGCAAAAGTATCCCGCCCTATTCAAGAAGACCCCTATACCGGAGAGCTCGAAGTGAATTCCGGGACGGAATTCTCTTAACGGGGGGAGAATGTAACAACCGGCAAAATTAAGGTAATTCCGTACTAATTAATTAAACGCGATTAACGTAATTAACCGTAATTATGTGCTGAAAATTGAGGCCTTAGAAAGATAGGAATTCCCAAATAATGCATAGGAATGCATAAGTTTAATAGCAAAGCATGATAGGATCATGCGCAGGCAAAACTATCCGGTATGGACACTGGCGATTACCCGGTAAAACTTAAATAAGCGAAACGAACTCCGGACACCCGGAATATAAAATAAATAATATTTTCACAAAATATTATGAGTTTTGGAAACCCAAAGCCATACGTGAAAGCTTATTGCACAAATCTCCCGGTAACGAATAAAGTGCGCGTACCGCACCCGATACGCGCGTAACACGTAAATTCACCCGGCAAAAGCCGAAATAAATTATCAGTAATTTAACTGGGCAAAATTTAATGAATATTAACGGTATTTTAATATTAAGGTAAACCGCGGTTAAAATTCAAGAAATACCCGGGCGGTACCCGAAAGGAATTAACTTAAACATAATGTTGGATAATATTTAGCAAGGTGGACCCCACCAACCACCCAAGGGGCCGGCCTAGTGACCCACTCCAAATGATTAATATCTTTTTTCTATCTAATTAACCCAATAGGATGGCTTGTAATCATAATAATTATTTGCATGAGTGTGTATTGGGTAAAAATTAACAAAACTTTTCCACTCTCTCTCTCTAATTTTCGGCCCAAACACCCTCTCCATATCCCTCAAGATTTTCATAATCTTACTAAAATCTTCCATAATCCAACAAAAGATATCATATAATCTTTGAAGATATTGAAGGGATATTATAAAGCACTAGTAAGAACACTTGAAGAAATCACAAAAACTCTTCCCCTTTTTCTTCTCTTGGCCGTGACCTTGCACCACCCCACCAACACCTCTCTTTCAATTTTCACAACTCTAAATCACCTCTAGTTCATCATTGTTCAAAACCCCTTTTGTGTGTTCAAGAGCTTGGAGCATAACCCACTTGGAAGAACACATTAAACCTCACCCAAATCCAAGATTTTGTCTTCCCTAGCCTTGAGCTAGTAGTAAGTCTTGCATTGTTTTATTACTTGAATGTTCATATTTTTGTGCTATGAAAGCAAGTTGTACATTGTTGGGTAATAAAATGAGTTTTATAAAAGTAATGGGTTTTGTTAGAATAAAAGTGGAAGAATAATAATAATATTGATGAGTCTTGGATTTATGTTAATAAATGAAATATTGGATAAAATGATGGTAAAATACACTTACACTTGAGAAGATGATGATTTGGGCATATTAAATGAAAAGGACTTGAATGAGATGGAGATGACTTTAATCATCATAGGATGATATAATAATGTCATAAAAATATTAAAATGAGTTAGAAAGCCATAGATGAAAAAGTTTCATCTTCAAAGTCCACTCACTTGGATGAGTGAAAATTGGATGTTTTGGATAAAAATATGGAATAAGCATGTTAATGACATCTAGGATGGATTAGAAGACCATTAAAAGTAAAAGGAAGTAAAAACAACTAAACATGATGAAAATGGTTCTTCAAAGTCCACTAAAGTGGAAGAAAAATATTAACTTTGAAAGATTGAGTGAAAAATGCTACAAGTATAAGTTAAAGGACTAATATAGCAACTTTGGAAGTTGAGGGACTAAAATAAATATTTTAGAAACTATTAGTCCAAAAACACAATAAGGGAAAGATTGGTGTCAAAAAGTGTAAGTAATAATTTACAAGGTTGATTTGGTAAATATTAGTAGCTTACTTGAGCATTTTATGTAAAAAGTATATTTTTATAAAGTGGACGTTTTATAAAAATAAATGGAGTAACGCAAGTATTTTATAAAGTAAGATTTTATAAAATAAAGACTTGGGAAGACTTGTACAAAAATGGGATACTTTTATATAAATGGGAATATAAAAGTATCGGAAACATTTTTGAGTAACAAGTTGGACAAGTCGGGCTAAAACGTACAAAGTATATTTTTCCGAGAAATAAACGTTCGGAAGTAGGAACAATACTTCCATGAGAACGCGCAACGGAAATAAATATGAAAAACGCTAACTAACAAACTTAGTTACACGAACCAACGTAAACGGACATATGAGGAAAAGGCCATTACGTCGAGATAAAATATACATATATATTTTAAGGAAATAAAATATATATAACAAGGGTGAAACGTGCGTAACACTTTCCTAAGTGTAGAAAGAATATTCGTGGAAAGGAGAAACATAACGTAACAAATTAAAAACGCTAAACGACACATGAACTTAACAAGTAGTATCCACGCGATGATATATGTACATATACTCGTTTCCGACGAAATTCTAGTACATCTATTTAAATGGGAAAATAGATATGCGAGAAGGAAAACCGAGACGAGTAGGTGAAATATATCTACGAACGCGTGAATACCGACAAGATCCTAGTACATTTATTTAAATGGGAAAATAAATGTACGGTGTGGTAAGTCTAGTCGGGCGTTAAGATTATGTTACCAAACGACAAAGACTTAGCATATTTATTTAAATGGGAAAATAAATATGTGGCAAAGTGAGTCGGGTCGGATAATAAGAAAACACATTATATCGAGCGAAACGATCCTAAGTATAATTATTTAAATGGGAAAATAATTATACGTTGGGTAGAGTCGTGTCGAGTATAATATTGTACAAGTCATAAAGAATATTAATAAGAATAATATATGACTTGTAAGAAAGGGTAATCCATCGCCATTGAACCTAGGATACGAAACTATTAAACGGGAATTGGGATAAAGACGTGGTCGGGAAGTTGGGTGTACAACTTGCCAAGGCACATACACCATAGGTGTAAGTGACTTATACGCCTAGAACCTTTGTAGGTACGGGATCACAAACTTTACTATTTTCTTTGAGCCGAGCACAGTTACAGGTGAGTCTCACGGCCCCATTTCTAAACTATTTAACGTTTTTACGGGGGAAAGATATGTTGGGATTGTATGACGGGTTGGATACTTGAGTAAAGATCGCCACTCGGGGTTGAGACCTCCCCACTATAATCATTAATTCAGGAATGAGAAACCAAAGGAATATTTGGATAGTACTATTGGTGCCTGACAAGGCCCACCCCTAATCGATAGCGTCGATTATGCATCGGCGTATGCCTGGGGTGCACGTATTCTGAAATAAAGTCGTAGGAATACCGAGTAACGACTTGGGGCGGGGGCATTATTAATTGTCTTGGTTTGGTTATAGGCTCAAGTAAATTGTAGGACTTTGCAACTCCTATAAATGTCATAACAAGGATATTCCCACTTTATAAAGATTTATTAAATTAAAACCTGTGAACTCACCAATATTTATATATTGACGATTTTCAAACATATCTTTCAGGTAATTGATTGATGGAAGTTAGCATGGCGAGCAGGGTCGGGGATATCTCCAAGTTGGGCGTTGGGAATGTCGTAAAAGGGTCTCATCTCTTTATTCCATGGACTTAGGGATAAAGGGAGGAGCCTCCTTATCTATTTCAAAAACAATTTATAATTATGTACGGATAATTTGACATGATTATTAGCATTGAATAAATGCCCGTTTTTCTTTAATTACTATTGTGGTTTGCATTAATCTTGGCTTAATACTTTTGAACCGTCGCGCCACGTGTTTCCGCCTTAGACGTGGTGTGACAGAAAGTGGTATCAGAGCCAAGGTTATAGCGAATTAGCATTTTTAAAATCTAAACTATAACCGGATTTGGTTCAAAAACTTTCAAAATAAATGCGAAACGCAATAAAATAAATTTTTCCAACGACCATTTGGGTATATGGAGATTCCGACCAAGCTAGCCATGGTAAGTATACGTATTATTTTATGTTAGAAGGTTAGGAAGAGTACCGTAGATATGTGCCTTAACTACCTAACGAATAATACTTAAATATTAGTACGGTTCTTTTGCCAGGATGTCAGACGCAGGGAGCGTAGCACCGAGCTACGACAGTAGCCTTCAGATCATCCCAGCACCGCCAGCAGAGCCGATCGAGGTGGTGATACTCGATCCCGAGGATGACGAGATGGAGGTTGATGCCGCCATGGAGGGCGCCGACGGAGATAGCTCCGACGAGACAGACCCGAGCGAGGACCCAGCGTGGGCCCCCGCTGGAGGCGACATGGCCGCCGTGGCCGACCTACCGATGGCCGAGGCCGACTTGCCTCTAGTGCCATTCCAGGCAGCACCACTGCCAGCACTTCCCATCCGAGCCGTCAGGGACTTCCCTGTAGGCTGTGCAGGTCCTTCGAGACCTATCCCTACACAGTCGGAGACTGTCGAGTCTCCATACGACCGACGCGCACCTGTCGATCGTGAGCCCCTACCCACCCCACCTATCCCCGTTCCCTCAGGCATGAGACTCGTGCCTGTCTGCCGAGGACACAACGGGTGGATATCCGATGACTCTGACGATGAGTCGACTGCGTCGGTGGAGCACATTGCTGTGCCGATCCCACCAGCAGGCCAGGAGGAGCACGTCGCTCCGATGATAGGGCATGCTACCACTACCCCAGCCACCCTACCCGCCATGCCCGAGCCCGTACCACAGGATGGGCCAGCTTCTACTGGGCACATCCTTGAGGGCAGCTCAGCCCGCAGTTCTGAGCTGCACAGAGCAGGTTTGGCAGCTCACGCCACTGCTAGCCCTCCCACCCCTACCACTGTGATATCCGCTCCAGAGTGGGTCGCTGTCACCCAGCCTCTCATGGTCCCACTCGCCGAGCTTATAGTCCCCTCACCCATATCCATGACACTACCCATCACCACTTTTCCCACACTACCACCCCTACCCGAGATGCTCCCTACACCACCACCTGCACCATTCACTATGGATGCAGGAGCCCCATTTTTGATACCCCCATTTGCACCGTATACTCTAGGTGCGGGAGACCCGTACCAGGTACCACCCATTACTTCACCGGATTACCGGGCTTTGCCCCACCCTTCACACCCCTACCCATACCCGATATCGTCGGCCCGTCCCAGCCGACGTACACTGACATCCCCGGGCCGTCGCAGCCCCACGGGATGGCCCCACTGTCAGGACCAGCATGGTCCACGGTGATCTCACTGGAGAGAGATTTCCAGACCCTCACCGACACGGTGCAGCGCACCGTGAGTCAGATGGAGCAGCAGGCCCAGCTCATGTGGGCCAGGATCATTGATGCCAGGGATGCACTGGCACATTATGCTGAGGAGCTGCTGAGCATGGACGCTCATTGTGGCCTTACGGGCGACGCACACTTTGCGCATCGCCAATTCTTGTACGATCGCATTATGGCGATCAGTATGACCATTAGCATGTGCGCACCCCAGTACCAGTACCAGCACCCGCCGCCGCCGCCGCCACAGTAGCGATACATCAGGGACGCTTGGGAGATCACTCACGGACATAGTAGTAGTAGTAGTAGTAGTATGATAGCACAGCATGGGTTATAGCACCCATCTGCATTTTTGCCTAGCCGAGCGGGATTGTGCCGGTATATGACATTATATTTCTAGTGTATTTCAAAAGAGCAATGTATGAGGAATGTATCCTCGGTTTTTGTTATTATGAACAAATCATTGTACTCATGGTATTGAAATTAATGAAAATTTTGTTATGGTAAAATATGTGTTGTGATTGTCTACGATTATTATTACTTGTTCTGTTTATATTGTGATTGTGTGATGTTGTTATGGTGATTATTGTGTTCGTATGTTGTGTTGTTGTTTATACTGTATATGTGACGATATTGTATGAATGATCGCCGAAAATTAACCTTTGATATTGATTATTGAAGAAACATGGCACCAGCCACCAGAAGCAACAGTGGAAATGAAAGACTGCCCACGACACCCGAGGAGCTTGAAACCCTAGTTTCGGGACGTATCGCCCAAGCTCTCGCAGAACACAATGCCACGCGCACCGAAAGGTCGCGAGACCGAACCGGGAGCGACAGACGCGAAACCTCCCCTACTGGTAAGAAGACTTCGGGTATATACAACAGGAGCCTTCGTAAAACTCCTACCTTATATGATATATTGCTTTATTATTGCAGAAACGGCCTCACGAGAACGTGGCTGCACGTTTAAAGCTTTCCTGGACTGCAAACCACTGAACTTCAGCGGCACTGAAGGTTCTGTCGGACTAGTCAAGTGGTTCGAGAAGACCGAAGCCGTGATTCGTATTAGCAGCTGTACCCCGCGACAGGCTGTCATGTATGCCACCAACCTGTTTCTGGACCAAGTTCTGACCTGGTGGAACAACCAAGTGCAGACACTGGGAGATGATGCTGCTTACTCCTTATCATGGTTGGAGTTGAAAGAACTAATGATCGCCGAGTACTGCCCGGCAAGTGAAGTACAGAAGCTAGAGACTGAGTTCTGGAACCTCGCCATGGTTGGATCGGACGTAGCTGGTTACACGTCCAGATTCCATGACCTCTCCCGGTTAGTGCCTCGCCTGGTCACCCCGGAAAGCAAAAAGGTGGAAAGATACCTCTTCGGACTGGCACCACAGATACGCGGCATGGTCACTGCTTCCAAACCTACAACCATGCGCGAAGCTATCGACCTCGCCTTGAGCCTCACTGAAGACGCCATCCGAATGGGCACTCTAATCCGGAAAGTATCAGGGTTGAAGCTTACTGAGTCCAGCAGTGTTGAGGGTAAGAATCTGGGTACAAGTTCAGTCGTTGGGTCAAGTGAACAGGGAAATAGGCCAAGGTTTGGGAAGCGTAAGCGCGATGAAAGGAAAAAGGATGGATCATCAGGTTCAGGGAAGAAAGGAAAAGGGTATGTGGCCACTGGACGTGGAAATAATGGGAAGCAAGGTTATCAGGGCAGGAACGAAGTGATCTGCGGTAAGTGCCGTCGTTCGGGGCACAAGACAGAAGACTGCAGATCGGGAGCGCCAAAGAACGGTGGAGCGAGGCCCTGTTTCTCATGTGGATCGCTCGATCATTGGAAGAGGGACTGCCCCAAACTTAACAACCAAGCCCGTGGGCGGGCGTTCGTGATTGGTGCCGGTGACGCACGACAAGACCCTAATGTGGTCACTGGTACGTTCCCTCTAAATGGTCATTATGCTTCAGTATTGTTTGATACTGGCGCTGATTTTAGCTTCGTATCTGTCGAATTTAAAAGATTACTTGGTTTAAAGACTAGTAAGCTAGACACACCATACTCTATCGAACTAGCTAACGGTAAGACTATAGAAACTCGAGAGGTAGCGAAGGATTGTAAGTTGGATCTCTGTGGTCATGAGTTTGACATTGATCTATTGCCAGTCGTACTGGGTAGCTTTGACATAGTCGTTGGCATGGATTGGCTATCCGCACACCGCGCCGTCGTCGTGTGCAATGACAAAGTAATTCAAGTTCCCCTCGCAAGCGGTGAAACCCTATCGATCCAAGGGGAAAGGCGTGGAACGCCATTGAGAATTATTACCAGCATGAAAGCCAGGAAGTGCCTAAGGAAAGGTCTCGTCGCATTCTTGGCGCACGTAGTAGACAAGAAGGCCGACGAGCGAAAGCTAGAAGACATTCCGATAGCCAGAGACTTTCCAGATGTGTTCCCAGAAGATTTGCCGGGATTGCCACCACCCCGACAAGTCGAGTTTCGCATCGACCTTGTTCCAGGAGCAGCACCGGTAGCGCGATCGCCATATCGCCTAGCTCCTTCTGAGATGCAGGAACTGTCTGGACAACTGCAAGAGTTGTTGGACAAAGGTTTCATAAGACCAAGCTTCTCACCCTGGGGAGCTCCCGTCTTATTCGTGAAGAAGAAGGATGGCACTTTTCGAATGTGCATCGACTATCGGGAACTGAACAAGCTAACTATTAAAAATCGCTATCCTCTTCCCAGGATCGACGATTTGTTTGATCAACTTCAAGGATCCAGTTTCTACTCCAAGATCGATCTAAGGTCCGGTTATCATCAATTGCGTATTCAAGAAGAAGACGTGCCAAAAACAGCATTCAGGACTCGTTATGGGCACTATGAGTTTCTGGTTATGCCATTCGGTTTAACTAACGCACCAGCTGTTTTCATGGACTTGATGAACCGAGTGTGTAAGCCATACTTGGACAAATTTGTCATTGTCTTCATTGATGACATCTTGATCTACTCACGCACTAAGGAGGAACACGAGGATCATCTTCGATTAATCCTCGAGGTACTACGCAAAGAGAAACTCTATGCTAAGTTTTCAAAATGTGATTTTTGGATTCGAGAGGTTCACTTTTTAGGCCACGTGGTGAATGAAAAAGGTATACATGTCGATCCCGCCAAGATCGAAGCAATCAAGAATTGGGACGCCCCTAGGACGCCTACTGAAGTACGACAATTTCTTGGCCTTGCGGGTTACTACAGAAGGTTCATCGAGAACTTTTCTAAAATAGCACAGTCCTTAACCATGCTAACCCAAAAGGATAAGAAGTTTGAATGGACGGAAAAGCAGGAAGCAGCGTTTCAGTTGCTGAAGGATAAGTTATGTGGCGCCCCGATACTATCACTCCCCGATGGTACGGAAGACTTCGTAGTTTACTGTGACGCCTCTCATCAGGGATTGGGTTGTGTATTGATGCAGCGAGAGAAGGTCATAGCCTATGCTTCCAGACAGCTAAAACTTCACGAGAAGAATTACACCACACATGATCTGGAACTAGGAGCCGTGGTATTCGCACTCAAGATATGGAGACACTATCTGTACGGAACAAGTGTACGATCTTCACTGATCATAAAAGTTTGCAGCACATCTTTGACCAGAAGGAATTGAACATGCGACAACGGCGATGGGTCGAATTATTGAACGATTACGATTGTGAGATAAAGTACCATCCCGGGAAGGCAAACGTCGTAGCCGACGCCTTGAGTCGCAAGGAACGGGTTAAGCCACTGCGTGTCCGAGCTTTGGGTCTAACCATCCACACGAACCTGACTGACCGGATTCGTGAAGCTCAAACTAACGCTCTTAAACCCGAGAATGTCAAAGGTGAAAGATTGCGGAAGATGGTTGATTCACTGGAGTCAAAAGCGGATCAAGCTCTGTATTTCATGAATAGAATTTGGGTACCAGTGTACGGTGGATTGCGTGAACTGGTATTGGCCGAAGCCCACAGTTCGCGATATTCGGTTCACCCTGGAGCAGACAAGATGTTCCATGATCTAAAGGAATTTTACTGGTGGCCAAATTTCAAAAGGATATAGCGGCGTATGTTGCGCGATGTTTGACTTGCGCGAAGGTCAAGGCCGAGCATCAGAGACCATCCGGATTGCTCCAGCAACCGGAAATACCGGAATGGAAATGGGAAAGGATCACTATGGATTTCATTACCAAGTTGCCCAGGACAACAAGCGGCCATGATATGATCTGGGTAATCGTTGATCGATTGACAAAATCTGCACACTTCCTCCCCATTCGCGAAACGGATAAGTTGGAGAAACTGACCCGTTTGTATATTAAGGAAGTTGTGTCGAAACACGGTGTACCTATTTCCATCATCTCCGATCGAGATAGTCGTTTCACCTCAAGATTTTGGGAAAGTTTGAATGAAGCCCTCGGTACTCGCCTTGACATGAGTACCGCATATCATCCACAAACCGATGGTCAGAGTGAACGAACCATCCAGACCTTGGAAGATATGCTACGGGCATGCGCAATCGATTTCAGCGGAAATTGGGATACACACTTGCCACTGGTAGAGTTTTCGTATAACAACAGCTACCACACGAGCATTCAAGCTGCACCTTTTGAAGCTCTATATGGACGCAAGTGTAGATCGCCTCTATGTTGGGCCGAAGTTGGCGAAAAGCAACTTACCGGGCCCGAAATTGTTCAAGAAACGACGGATAAGGTCTTTCTGATTAGAGAACGTCTCAAAGCGGCACGTGACCGACAGAAAAGCTACGCAGACATGAGGGGGAAGCCTTTGGAATTTCAAGTCGGAGACAGGGTCCTACTAAAGGTGTCACCTTGGAAAGGTGTCGCGCGCTTTGGAAAGCGCGGGAAACTAAACCCACGATATGTTGGACCATTCGAAATCCTGTCCAGAGTAGGCCCCGTAGCATACAAGCTCAAGTTACCACAAGAACTTAACGGTGTACATGACACGTTCCACGTGTCGAACTTGAAAAAGTGCTTATCCGACGAAACCCTCATCATCCCCGCAGACGAAATCCACATTGACGACAAGTTACACTTCGTCGAAGAGCCAATCGAAGTAACCGATTGGAAGGTCCAAAAGCTAAGACGCAGTAAGATCAGATTGGTCAAAGTGCGTTGGAATGCCAAGCGTGGACCGGAGTTCACGTGGGAAAGGCTGGACCGGATGAAGCAAAAGTATCCCGCCCTATTCGAGAAGACCCCTATACCGGAGAGCTCGAAGTGAATTCCGGGACGGAATTCTCTTAACGGGGGGAGAATGTAACAACCGGCAAAATTAAGGTAATTCCGTACTAATTAATTAAACGCGATTAACGTAATTAACCGTAATTATGTGCTGAAAATTGAGGCCTTAGAAAGATAGGAATTCCCAAATAATGCATAGGAATGCATAAGTTTAATAGCAAAGCATGATAGGATCATGCGCAGGCAAAACTATCCGGTATGGACACTGGCGATTACCCGGTAAAACTTAAATAAGCGAAACGAACTCCGGACACCCGGAATATAAAATAAATAATATTTTCACAAAATATTATGAGTTTTGGAAACCCAAAGCCATACGTGAAAGCTTATTGCACAAATCTCCCGGTAACGAATAAAGTGCGCGTACCGCACCCGATACGCGCGTAACACGTAAATTCACCCGGCAAAAGCCGAAATAAATTATCAGTAATTTAACTGGGCAAAATTTAATGAATATTAACGGTATTTTAATATTAGGTAAACCGCGGTTAAAATTCAAGAAATACCCGGGCGGTACCCGAAAGGAATTAACTTAAACATAATGTTGGATAATATTTAGCAAGGTGGACCCCACCCAAGGCACCCAAGGGGCCGGCCTAGTGCCCACTCCAAATGATTAATATCTTTTTTCTATCTAATTAACCCAATAGGATGGCTTGTAATCATAATAATTATTTGCATGAGTGTGTATTGGGTAAAAATTAACAAAACTTTTCCACTCTCTCTCTCTAATTTTCGGCCCAAACACCCTCTCATATCCCTCAAGATTTTCATAATCTTACTAAAATCTTCCATAATCCAACAAAAGATATCATATAATCTTTGAAGATATTGAAGGGATATTATAAAGCACTAGTAAGAACACTTGAAGAAATCACAAAAACTCTTCCCCTTTTTCTTCTCTTGGCCGTGACCTTGCACCACCCCACCAACACCTCTCTTTCAATTTTCACAACTCTAAATCACCTCTAGTTCATCATTGTTCAAAACCCCTTTTGTGTGTTCAAGAGCTTGGAGCATAACCCACTTGGAAGAACACATTAAACCTCACCCAAATCCAAGATTTTGTCTTCCCTAGCCTTGAGCTAGTAGTAAGTCTTGCATTGTTTTATTACTTGAATGTTCATATTTTTGTGCTATGAAAGCAAGTTGTACATTGTTGGGTAATAAAATGAGTTTTATAAAAGTAATGGGTTTTGTTAGAATAAAAGTGGAAGAATAATAATAATATTGATGAATCTTGGATTTATGTTAATAAATGAAATATTGGAAAAATGATGTAAAATACACTTACACTTGAGAAGATGATGATTTGGGCATATTAAATGAAAAGGACTTGAATGAGATGGAGATGACTTTAATCATCATAGGATGATATAATAATGTCATAAAAATATTAAAATGAGTTAGAAAGCCATAGATGAAAAAGTTTCATCTTCAAAGTCCACTCACTTGGATGAGTGAAAATTGGATGTTTTGGATAAAAATATGGAATAAGCATGTTAATGACATCTAGGATGGATTAGAAGACCATTAAAGTAAAAGGAAGTAAAAACAACTAAACATGATGAAAATGGTTCTTCAAAGTCCACTAAAGTGGAAGAAAAATATTAACTTTGAAAGATTGAGTGAAAAATGCTACAAGTATAAGTTAAAGGACTAATATAGCAACTTTGGAAGTTGAGGGACTAAAATAAATATTTTAGAGAAACTATTAGTCCAAAAACACAATAAGGGAAAGATTGGTGTCAAAAAGTGTAAGTAATAACTTTACAAGGTTGATTTGGTAAATATTAGTAGCTTACTTGGGCATTTTATGTAAAAAGTATATTTTTATAAAGTGGACGTTTTATAAAAATAAATGGAGTAACGCAAGTATTTTATAAAGTAAGATTTTATAAAATAAAGACTTGGGAAGACTTGTACAAAAATGGGATACTTTTATATAAATGGGAATATAAAAGTATCGGAAACATTTTTGAGTAACAAGTTGGACAAGTCGGGCTAAAACGTACAAAGTATATTTTTCCGAGAAATAAACCGTTCGGAAGTAGGAACAATACTTCCATGAGAACGCGCAACGGAAATAAATATGAAAAACGCTAACTAACGAACTTAGTTACACGAACCAACGTAAACGGACATATGAGGAAAAGGCCATTACGTGAGATAAAATATACATATATATTTTAAGGAAATAAAATATATATAACAAGGGTGAAACGTGCGTAACACTTTCCTAAGTGTAGAAAGAATATTCGTGGAAAGGAGAAACATAACGTAACAAATTAAAAACGCTAAACGACACATGAACTTAACAAGTAGTATCCACGCGATGATATATGTACATATACTCGTTTCCGACGGAATTCTAGTACATCTATTTAAATGGGAAAATAGATATGCGAGAAGGAAAACCGAGACGAGTAGGTGAAATATATCTACGAACGCGTGAATACCGACAAGATCCTAGTACATTTATTTAAATGGGAAAATAAATGTACGGTGTGGTAAGTCTAGTCGGGCGTTAAGATTATGTTACCAAACGACAAAGACTTAGCATATTTATTTAAATGGGAAAATAAATATGTGGCAAAGTGAGTCGGGTCGGATAATAAGAAAACACATTATATCGAGCGAAACGATCCTAAGTATAATTATTTAAATGGGAAAATAATTATACGTTGGGTAGAGTCGTGTCGAGTATAATATTGTACAAGTCATAAAGAATATTAATAAGAATAATATATGACTTGTAAGGAAAGGGTAATCCATCGCCATTGAACCTAGGATACGAAACTATTAAACGGGAATTGGGATAAAGACGTGGTCGGGAAGTTGGGTGTACAACTTGCCAAGGCACATACACCATAGGTGTAAGTGACTTATACGCCTAGAACCTTTGTAGGTACGGGATCACAAACTTTACTATTTTCTTTGAGCCGAGCACAGTTACAGGTGAGTCTCACGGCCCCATTTCTAAACTATTTAACGTTTTTACGGGGGAAAGATATGTTGGGATTGTATGACGGGTTGGATACTTGAGTAAAGATCGCCACTCGGGGTTGAGACCTCCCCACTATAATCATTAATTCAGGAATGAGAAACCAAAGGAATATTTGGATAGTACTATTGGTGCCTGACAAGGCCCACCCCTAATCGATAGCGTCGATTATGCATCGGCGTATGCCTGGGGTGCACGTATTCTGAAATAAAGTCGTAGGAATACCGAGTAACGACTTGGGGCGGGGGCATTATTAATTGTCTTGGTTTGGTTATAGGCTCAAGTAAATTGTAGGACTTTGCAACTCCTATAAATGTCATAACAAGGATATTCCCACTTTATAAAGATTTATTAAATTAAAACCTGTGAACTCACCAATATTTATATATTGACGATTTTCAAACATATCTTTCAGGTAATTGATTGATGGAAGTTAGCATGGCGAGCAGGGTCGGGGATATCTCCAAGTTGGGCGTTGGGAATGTCGTAAAAGGGTCTCATCTCTTTATTCCATGGACTTAGGGATAAAGGGAGGAGCCTCCTTATCAATTTCAAAAACAATTTATAATTATGTACGGATAATTTGACATGATTATTAGCATTGAATAAATGCCCGTTTTTCTTTAATTACTATTGTGGTTTGCATTAATCTTGGCTTAATACTTTTGAACCGTCGCGCCACGTGTTTCCGCCTTAGACGTGGTGTGACAGAAAGTGGTATCAGAGCCAAGGTTATAGCGAATTAGATTTTTAAAATCTAAACTATAACCGGATTTGGTTCAAAAACTTTCAAAATAAAGGCGAAACGCAATAAAATAAATTTTTCCAACGACCATTTGGGTATATGGAGATTCCGACCAAGCTAGCCATGGTAAGTATACGTATTATTTTATGTTAGAAGGTTAGGAAGAGTACCGTAGATATGTGCCTTAACTACCTAACGAATAATACTTAAATATTAGTACGGTTCTTTTGCCAGGATGTCAGACGCAGGGAGCGTAGCACCGAGCTACGACAGTAGCCTTCAGATCATCCCAGCACCGCCAGCAGAGCCGGTCGAGGTGGTGATACTCGATCCCGAGGATGACGAGATGGAGGTTGATGCCGCCATGGAGGGCGCCGACGGAGATAGCTCCGACGAGACAGACCCGAGCGAGGACCCAGCGTGGGCCCCCGCTGGAGGCGACATGGCCGCCGTGGCCGACCTACCGATGGCCGAGGCCGACTTGCCTCTAGTACCATTCCAGGCAGCACCACTGCCAGCACTTCCCATCCGAGCCGTCAGGGACTTCCCTGTAGGCTGTGCAGGTCCTTCGAGACCTATCCCTACACAGTCGGAGACTGTCGAGTCTCCATACGACCGACGCGCACCTGTCGATCGTGAGCCCTACCTACCCCACCTATCCCCGTTCCCTCAGGCATGAGACTCGTGCCTGTCTGCCGAGGACACAACGGGTGGGTATCCGATGACTCTGACGATGAGTCGACTGCGTCGGTGGAGCACATTGCTGTGCCGATCCCACCAGCAGGCCAGGAGGAGCACGTCGCTCCGATGATAGGGCATGCTACCACTCCCAGCCACCCTACCCGCCATGCCCGAGCCCGTACCACAGGATGGGCCAGCTTCTACTGGGCACATCCTTGAGGGCAGCTCAGCCCGCAGTTCTGAGCTGCACAGAGCAGGTTTGGCAGCTCACGCCACTGCTAGCCCTCCCACCCCTACCACTGTGATATCCGCTCCAGAGTGGGTCGCTGTCACCCAGCCTCTCATGGTCCCACTCGCCGAGCTTATAGTCCCCTCACCCATATCCATGACACTACCCATCACCACTTTTCCCACACTACCACCCCTACCCGAGATGCTCCCTACACCACCACCTGCACCATTCACTATGGATGCAGGAGCCCCATTTTTGATACCCCCATTTACACCGTATACTCTAGGTGCGGGAGACCCGTACCAGGTACCACCCCATTACTTCACCGGATTACCGGGCTTTGCCCCACCCTTCACACCCCTACCCATACCCGATATCGTCGGCCCGTCCCAGCCGACGTACACTGACATCCCCGGGCCGTCGCAGCCCCACGGGATGGCCCCACTGTCAGGACCAGCATGGTCCACGGTGATCTCACTGGAGAGAGATTTCCAGACCCTCACCGACACGGTGCAGCGCACCGTGAGTCAGATGGAGCAGCAGGCCCAGCTCATGTGGGCCAGGATCATTGATGCCAGGGATGCACTGGCACATTATGCTGAGGAGCTGCTGAGCATGGACGCTCATTGTGGCCTTACGGGCGACGCACACTTTGCGCATCGCCAATTCTTGTACGATCGCATTATGGCGATCAGTATGACCATTAGCATGTGCGCACCCCAGTACCAGTACCAGCACCCGCCGCCGCCACCGCCACAGTAGCGATACATCAGGGACGCTTGGGAGATCACTCACGGACATAGTGTAGTAGTAGTAGTAGTATGATAGCACAGCATGGGTTATAGCACCCATCTGCATTTTTGCCTAGCCGAGCGGGATTGTGCCGGTATATGACATTATATTTCTAGTGTATTTCAAAAGAGCAATGTATGAGGAATGTATCCTCGGTTTTTGTTATTATGAACAAATCATTGTACTCATGGTATTGAAATTAATGAAAATTTTGTTATGGTAAAATATGTGTTGTGATTGTCTACGATTATTATTACTTGTTCTGTTTATATTGTGATTGTGTGATGTTGTTATGGTGATTATTGTGTCGTATGTTGTTGTGTTGTTGTTTATACTGTATATGTGACGATATTGTATGAATGATCGCCGAAAATTAACCTTTGATATTGATTATTGAAGAAACATGGCACCAGCCACCAGAAGCAACAGTGGAAATGAAAGACTGCCCACGACACCCGAGGAGCTTGAAACCCTAGTTTCGGGACGTATCGCCCAAGCTCTCGCAGAACACAATGCCACGCGCACCGAAAGGTCGCGAGACCGAACGGGAGCGACAGACGCGAAACCTCCCCTACTGGTAAGAAGACTTCGGGTATATACAACAGGAGTCTTCGTAAAACTCCTACCTTATATGATACATTGCTTTATTATTGCAGAAACGGCCTCACGAGAACGTGGCTGCACGTTTAAAGCTTTCCTGGACTGCAAACCACTGAACTTCAGCGGCACTGAAGGTTCTGTCGGACTAGTCAAGTGGTTCGAGAAGACCGAAGCCGTGATTTCGTATTAGCAGCTGTACCCCGCGACAGGCTGTCATGTATGCCACCAACCTGTTTCTGGACCAAGTTCTGACCTGGTGGAACAACCAAGTGCAGACACTGGGAGATGATGCTGCTTACTCCTTATCATGGTTGGAGTTGAAAGAACTAATGATCGCCGAGTACTGCCCGGCAAGTGAAGTACAGAAGCTAGAGACTGAGTTCTGGAACCTCGCCATGGTTGGATCGGACGTAGCTGGTTACACGTCCAGATTCCATGACCTCTCCCGGTTAGTGCCTCGCCTGGTCACCCCGGAAAGCAAAAAGGTGGAAAGATACCTCTTCGGACTGGCACCACAGATACGCGGCATGGTCACTGCTTCCAAACCTACAACCATGCGCGAAGCTATCGACCTCGCCTTGAGCCTCACTGAAGACGCCATCCGAATGGGCACTCTAATCCGGAAAGTATCAGGGTTGAAGCTTACTGAGTCCAGCAGTGTTGAGGGTAAGAATCTGGGTACAAGTTCAGTCGTTGGGTCAAGTGACAGGGAAATAGGCCAAGGTTTGGGAAGCGTAAGCGCGATGAAAGGAAAAAGGATGGATCATCAGGTTCAGGGAAGAAAGGAAAAGGGTATGTGGCCACTGGACGTGGAAATAATGGGAAGCAAGGTTATCAGGGCAGGAACGAAGTGATCTGCGGTAAGTGCCGTCGTTCGGGGCACAAGACAGAAGACTGCAGATCAGGAGCGCCAAAGAACGGTGGAGCGAGGCCCTGTTTCTCATGTGGATCGCTCGATCATTGGAAGAGGGACTGCCCCAAACTTAACAACCAAGCCGTGGGCGGGCGTTCGTGATTGGTGCCGGTGACGCACGACAAGACCCTAATGTGGTCACTGGTACGTTCCCTCTAAATGGTCATTATGCTTCAGTATTGTTTGATACTGGCGCTGATTTTAGCTTTTATCTGTCGAATTTAAAAGATTACTTGGTTTAAAGACTAGTAAGCTAGACACACCATACTCTATCGAACTAGCTAACGGTAAGACTATAGAAACTCGAGAGGTAGCGAAGGATTGTAAGTTGGATCTCTGTGGTCATGAGTTTGACATTGATCTATTGCCAGTCGTACTGGGTAGCTTTGACATAGTCGTTGGCATGGATTGGCTATCCGCACACCGCGCCGTCGTCGTGTGCAATGACAAAGTAATTCAAGTTCCCCTCGCAAGCGGTGAAACCCTATCGATCCAAGGGGAAAGGCGTGGAACGCCATTGAGAATTATTACCAGCATGAAAGCCAGGAAGTGCCTAAGGAAAGGTCTCGTCGCATTCTTGGCGCACGTAGTAGACAAGAAGGCCGACGAGCGAAAGCTAGAAGACATTCCGATAGCCAGAGACTTTCCAGATGTGTTCCCAGAAGATTTGCCGGGATTGCCACCACCCCGACAAGTCGAGTTTCGCATCGACCTTGTTCCAGGAGCAGCACCGGTAGCGCGATCGCCATATCGCCTAGCTCCTTCTGAGATGCAGGAACTGTCTGGACAACTGCAAGAGTTGTTGGACAAAGGTTTCATAAGACCAAGCTTCTCACCCTGGGGAGCTCCCGTCTTATTCGTGAAGAAGAAGGATGGCACTTTTCGAATGTGCATCGACTATCGGGAACTGAACAAGCTAACTATTAAAAATCGCTATCCTCTTCCAGGATCGACGATTTGTTTGATCAACTTCAAGGATCCAGTTTCTACTCCAAGATCGATCTAAGGTCCGGTTATCATCAATTGCGTATTCAAGAAGAAGACGTACCAAAAACAGCATTCAGGACTCGTTACGGGCACTATGAGTTTCTGGTTATTGCCATTCGGTTTAACTAACGCACCAGCTGTTTTCATGGACTTGATGAACCGAGTGTGTAAGCCATACTTGGACAAATTTGTCATTGTCTTCATTGATGACATCTTGATCTACTCACGCACTAAGGAGGAACACGAGGATCATCTTCGATTAATCCTCGAGGTACTACGCAAGGAGAAACTCTATGCTAAGTTTTCAAAATGTGATTTTTGGATTCGAGAGGTTCACTTTTAGGTCACGTGGTGAATGAAAAAGGTATACATGTCGATCCCGCCAAGATCGAAGCAATCAAGAATTGGGACGCCCCTAGAACGCCTACTGAAGTACGACAATTTCTTGGCCTTGCGGGTTACTACAGAAGGTTCATCGAGAACTTTTCTAAAATAGCACAGTCCTTAACCATGCTAACCCAAAAGGATAAGAAGTTTGAATGGACGGAAAAGCAGGAGGAAGCAGCGTTTCAGTTGCTGAAGGATAAGTTATGTGGCGCCCCGATACTATCACTCCCCGATGGTACGGAAGACTTCGTGGTTTACTGTGACGCCTCTCATCAGGGATTGGGTTGTGTATTGATGCAGCGAGAGAAGGTCATAGCCTATGCTTCCAGACAGCTAAAACTTCACGAGAAGAATTACACCACACATGATCTGGAACTAGGAGCCGTGGTATTCGCACTCAAGATATGGAGACACTATCTGTACGGAACAAAGTGTACGATCTTCACTGATCATAAAAGTTTGCAGCACATCTTTGACCAGAAGGAATTGAACATGCGACAACGGCGATGGGTCGAATTATTGAACGATTACGATTGTGAGATAAAGTACCATCCCGGGAAGGCAAACGTCGTAGCCGACGCCTTGAGTCGCAAGGAACGGGTTAAGCCACTGCGTGTCCGAGCTTTGGGTCTAACCATCCACACGAACCTGACTGACCGGATTCGTGAAGCTCAAACTAACGCCCTTAAACCCGAGAATGTCAAAGGTGAAAGATTGCGGAAGATGGTTGATTCACTGGAGTCAAAAGCGGATCAAGCTCTGTATTTCATGAATAGAATTTGGGTACCAGTGTACGGTGGATTGCGTGAACTAGTATTGGCCGAAGCCCACAGTTCGCGATATTCGGTTCACCCAGGAGCAGATAAGATGTTCCATGATCTAAAGGAATTTTACTGGTGGCCAAATTTCAAAAGGGATATAGCGGCGTATGTTGCGCGATGTTTGACTTGCGCGAAGGTCAAGGCCGAGCATCAGAGACCATCCGGATTGCTCCAGCAACCGGAAATACCAGAATGGAAATGGGAAAGGATCACATGGATTTCATTACCAAGTTGCCCAGGACAACAAGCGGCCATGATATGATCTGGGTAATCGTTGATCGATTGACAAAATCTGCACACTTCCTCCCCATTCGCGAAACGGATAAGTTGGAGAAACTGACCCGTTTGTATATTAAGGAAGTTGTGTCGAAACACGGTGTACCTATTTCCATCATCTCCGATCGAGATAGTCGTTTCACCTCAAGATTTTGGGAAAGTTTGAATGAAGCCCTCGGTACTCGCCTTGACATGAGTACCGCATATCATCCACAAACCGATGGTCAGAGTGAACGAACCATCCAGACCTTGGAAGATATGCTACGGGCATGCGCAATCGATTTCAGCGGAAGTTGGGATACACACTTGCCACTGGTAGAGTTTTCGTATAACAACAGCTACCACACGAGCATTCAAGCTGCACCTTTTGAAGCTCTATATGGACGCAAGTGTAGATCGCCTCTATGTTGGGCCGAAGTTGGCGAAAAGCAACTTACCGGGCCCGAAATTGTTCAAGAAACGACGGATAAGGTCTTTCTGATTAGAGAACGTCTCAAAGCGGCACGTGACCGACAGAAAAGCTACGCAGACATGAGGAGGAAGCCTTTGGAATTTCAAGTCGGAGACAGGGTCCTACTAAAGGTGTCACCTTGGAAGGTGTCGCGCGCTTTGGGAAAGCGCGGGAAACTGAACCCACGATATGTTGGACATTTCGAAATCCTGTCCAGAGTAGGCCCCGTAGCGTACAAGCTCAAGTTACCACAAGAACTTAACGGTGTACATGACACGTTCCACGTGTCGAACTTGAAAAAGTGCTTATCCGACGAAACCCTCATCATCCCGCAGACGAAATCCACATTGACGACAAGTTACACTTCGTCGAAGAGCCAATCGAAGTAACCGATTGGAAGGTCCAAAAGCTAAGACGCAGTAAGATCAGATTGGTCAAAGTGCGTTGGAATGCCAAGCGTGGACCAGAGTTCACGTGGGAAAGGCTGGACAGGATGAAGCAAAAGTATCCCGCCCTATTCAAGAAGACCCCTATACCGGAGAGCTCGAAGTGAATTCCGGGACGGAATTCTCTTAACGGGGGGGGAGAATGTAACAACCGGCAAAATTAAGGTAATTCCGTACTAATTAATTAAACGCGATTAACGTAATTAACCGTAATTATGTGCTGAAAATTGAGGCCTTAGAAAGATAGGAATCCCAAATAATGCATAGGAATGCATAAGTTTAATAGCAAAGCATGATAGGATCATGCGCAGGCAAAACTATCCGGTATGGACACTGGCGATTACCCGGTAAAACTTAAATAAGCGAAACGAACTCCGGACACCCGGAATATAAAATAAATAATATTTTCACAAAATATTATGAGTTTTGGAAAACCAAAGCCATACGTGAAAGCTTATTGCACGAATCTCCCGATAACGAATAAAGTGCGCGTACCGCACCCGATACGCGCGTAACACGTAATTCACCGGCAAAAGCCGAAATAAATTATCAGTAATTTAACTGGGCAAAATTTAATGAATATTAACGGTATTTTAATATTTAAGGTAAACCGCGGTTAAAATTCAAGAAATACCGGGCGGTACCCGAAAGGAACTTAACTTAAACATAATGTTGGATAATATTAGCAAGGTGGACCCCACCCAAAGGCACCCAAGGGGCCGGCCTAGTGACCACTCCAAATGATTAATATCTTTTTTCTATCTAATTAACCCAATAGGATGGCTTGTAATCATAATAATTATTTGCATGAGTGTGTATTGGGTAAAAATTAACAAAACTTTTCCACTCTCTCTCTCTAATTTTCGGCCCCAAACACCTCTTCATATCCTCAAGATTTTCATAATCTTACTAAAATCTCCATAATCCAACAAAAGATATCATATAATCTTTGAAGATATTGAAGGGATATTATAAAGCACTAGTAAGAACACTTGAAGAAATCACAAAAAACTCTTCCCCTTTTTCTTCTCTTGGCCGTGACCTTGCACCACCACCAACACCTCTCTTTCAATTTTCACAACTCTAAATCACCTCTAGTTCATCATTGTTCAAAACCCCTTTTGTGTGTTCAAGAGCTTGGAGCATAACCACTTGGAAGAACACATAAACCTCACCCAAATCCAAGATTTTGTCTTCCCTAGCCTTGAGCTAGTAGTAAGTCTTGCATTGTTTTATTACTTGAATGTTCATATTTTTGTGCTATGAAAGCAAGTTGTACATTGTTGGGTAAATAAAATGAGTTTTATAAAGTAATGGGTTTTGTTAGAATAAAAAGTGGAAGAATAATAAAATATTGATGAAGTCTTGGATTTATGTTAATAATGAAATATTGGATAAAATGATGGTAAAATACACTACACTTGAGAAGATGATGATTTGGGCATATTAAAGGAAAAGGACTTGAATGAGATGGAGATGACTTTAATCATCATAGGATGATATAATTAATGTCATAAAAATATATTAAAATGAGTTAGAAAGCAATAAGATGAAAAAGTTTCATCTTCAAAGTCCACTCACTTGGATGAGTGAAAATTGGATGTTTTGGATAAAAATATGGAGATAAGCAAGTTAATGTCATCGTAGGATGCATTAGAAGACCATTATAAGTAAAAGGAAGTAAAAACAACTAA